>JAKELL010000021.1:0-573025 GCA_021524915.1 Lactarius akahatsu
TCCTCGAGGACCTCGGGACGGTATCAGGGCCTTTACAAGTATGTTCGCTTCTGTGACATGATCTAAGCCATTCGTAATTTGTATTTGGTGCAGTGCTTCTGGTCGCGGCACGCCCGACATCGCTGCACAGTCTATTAATTTAGCGATCTTTCTCAATGCCAAGAGAAAATGGCAAGTGGCACAAGTATAGCGACACCCGTGTGTCCCTTCTTCCCACCTCCGATTCGAGTCGTCCTTGAACCGCCCAGCTGACTGCCAATCTGCAGGTTGTGGCGGGCATCATCTCACTGCTTAATGGCTGGCTGATTTCGGTAGGCCAGGACCCGCTCGGCTTCCTCAACCCTTGGCTATATGGAAGGGGCCTCGCGGCTCTCAACGACATCACAGAGGGCTCGAATCCAGGCTGTGGCACGGATGGATTCTCCGCTGTCGCTGGGTGGGATCCTGTGCGTTCCACCAGACTGATACTTCACTTTTGACGTCGGATGACGCTAGGCTCCGCAGGTCACGGGTCTCGGAACGCCCAACTTCCGCAAAATGCTGGGACAGTTATTTTGAGGTGGTAGAGTTTACGTTTCCGAATAGTGATGTATGTGAAAACGGGAAACCCCTGAGCGAAGAACGAGTGATGAGCGTCCTCTATGAGGAGCGTTCCCGTATACATTGGGGTCTGTGCATATCACCTACAATATATTAAACAGAAGTGTTTGTCTTCGAAGCGAGCGGAGAACAAACGCTACTTATTGCACTTTTGCATCTCAATTTGCAGTGCCAACTTTTTTGAATGCTCGCCTGTAGTTGGCGTCTGCTGGCTCAGGTATGCCATTCATTTTTCTGTCTTGCGAAGCATGATTTGTTTCTTTGTGTACACTTTTTACAGTCATTCACTGCTCTTTGAGACAAAGTGGTCAATGAGACAAACATGATTTTTGAGCTCAAATATTAGGGCCTGTCCGGCATGACTGGGCCCTGAAACAATGTTTCAGCAGACCCTCTGTTTCCTGGGTGGGAAACAGAGACCATGGCAAAACATTGTTTTAATTATTAAGAACCTCCAAACGCATTTACATATGAAAATAAAAACACTCATTTCATTACATGACAAAGCATGACCTTGTTACCCTACCAAAGTCCTACCAAATTCAGTGGCAAGCGTGCCACCATCCCATGGCCACTGCCCTTCACCCTTCTCCATCACTGCCATGGCATGCAGGATCTATCATGTGTCATGATGCACCAGTATTCATCAGTACTCACCCACTGTGCCATCTCACCAGTACTTGCAACTTGAAGAGTGCCCCCTGTGCTGCACTCCTCAAGTCCCCATCCATGGGGCAAGCTGCAAACAATGACAGCAGGGGCCACTAGAATGACATGGTGATGATGACTGCAATTGCTTGCAATGGTGTGATGATGACCTGCAACTGCGATGGGTTGACCACAACCGCAAACACAGCAATGCAAGGCAACAAAGACGAAGACAACAACACAGGTGAATTGGCAAAGATGGTGGTTACAACTACCACAGCCAATGACAACAGAAGGTGATGGGATGTCATTGGAAAAAATATGGATTGCCTTGCTCCATTGTCACGATCCATTGATCATGCCATCAATAGGAAGAGTCTCAGAAAATTCTCGGTTTCTCGGTTCTTGCTTCATGTTTCAGATTCTGCTTCTCGTCCTGTTTGAAAGTTACTGACTGCGCATAGATCGTGCAATCATTGCAACAGACTGACGTGCTTGGCTTATATTTAGTTTCTCGCTTACGTGTCCCCAGAAAATGGTAGGAAAAGCACAGAAAAATGAGATTTCTGTAGGATACTTAAGGAGCCTGTAGTACTGCCTGTATTCTTCATTCTAGTCTTGTCTTCTGTAGCTTGTCTCTGAAATCCAGCACTATTTCCATTCTCTTGTGCCCAGTCGTGCGCAAGCAGTCTTACATAATCGACCGAACTGTTGGAGTTCAGCCGCACACGCTGAGTAAGCGTCGGGCAACTCCGAGCTAGCTGGGGTCGGAAACGACCAAGTCGAGCACAGCTGCCTATACCTCTATAGACTTAGCGTATAAATTTTTCGTTTGTTGAACTTATATACCCCGTAGTCACAGTAGCGACACCTCAGTCTTTTCTCCCGAAGACTGAGGTCAGTACTTTACTTCACTTCCCGTTCGTTACCTTTACTCATTGTATCTTAGTCGCACTTTCCCGCGCCTCTAACAGGTAGCTACACTAATATCATAGTCTTTTCTCCCGAAGACTGAGTCGCACTTTCCCGCGCCTCTAACACGAACTTCTGTACGCAACCCAGTATCAAGCCCGGGCCCTGCGCAACCGTGTTTGCGACTAACTCGGTGCCAGTCCGAGCTCTAGATTGTGAAATCCATAGCTATGTTTATTACTGGATATTTGTTGCCCTATCTTCACTTTTGTCTTGTGTGATTCCTGTGGGTCTGTAATGTCTACCACAGATGCTGGCCTGACTTAGGCCTCTGACTGAGTGGCGATCCTTCGAAGATAGAAGTTCCTGTTTACAGGAGAATCAGGGTAGAAGGCGGGGTGAGGTAGGAGACGCTCGTCTAGCCCAAAGTATGTGTGAATGTCTTTGTGGATGCATCTGCAAAAGTGGACCCTGTCAAAGCTGTCAGGGACCGGCTGCCGACTGTTGCTGACCGGTCCCTGACGGCTTTGACAGGGTCCACCCTTGCAGATGTGGGAACTCCTTGAGGTACTTCCTCGATGTAGCAAGCCAATCTTCAGTGATTGTTGTCGAGGATGTAGAAGGAAGTATAAGGTAAGGCAACTCATTCATTGCAGTACAGGAAGACTTGGTAGGCTGCTGTGCCAATGGGGTATCCCACTGCCCACAAAGGGGATCTTGGGGTAAATCACAGGGATCCCTGGTCTAAGGGGATATGCTGGATGACTCACTTAAGGGGGAGGGCCCTTGGAGATGACAAGTTAAGACGGTGGTATTGAAGAAGACCAAGATGCTGTTCTTGGTCTTTGTAGTACCCTACTTATACAGATGTGTGTGGGCTTTAAAGCGCCGCTCCAAGATATACTAGCCAATGTAGCGGTATGACACCTCGCTACGCTAAGCTCAAGTTGAAAGATAGTTGAAGTGAACTGTCAGGCCTTCAGGACTCAAGCCTAGTGTGGAGATAAATCACGCGCCAAACTTACAGTCACTGTGGAGCGTGCAAGGTCAAAGGTAGTCCTTACGCAGAACTACAATCTTGCAATGTCACACAGTGGTAAGCTGAGTGGAGAACCAAGAGGACAAGTTAGGATTGTAGTAGAGTAAGGAGTACAGTGGAATACGCACCTGAGTGGAGAACCAAGAGGACAAGTTGGTTCCACTCAGGACGCTACAGGGGAGTTTATATACGTTACTGGAGCTGAGCTTAAACTGAGTCTAAACACTATTACTAAGTGTACAGTAAGACTCCATGACTCAGGAGCTGACGCGTTGTGTCTAATAATAGCGCTTCCTATTGTGCTGACTGATGCACTTGTCATAGCGCTGACGCGATGCCTTATCTTGCTGAGTAAAACCTAATACAGCGAGTAAGTGTAAACTACTAAGCGAGTTCTAGAACTATCTAGAATGTTCCTTCCTTATCTACCAATCACAAGAGTCCGTATGTAAATGGAATGTGACTGGATTAGGTTGTCCTGTTAAGGGTGCAACTATCCCAGGGTCATGTGCTTGTAGGTGCACATGGTGGCAGGATGTGACTAACGATATCTTGTACTTTGGCCCTTTATATCTTCCTTAAATAATTCTGTAAAAATACAGAAAAATAAGGAAAATAATATACGCGTCCATGACAGCCAATAGCATAAGTAGAGCAAACCCTAGTACAGCTATCCTAGTATAAGTCATTATGAGTCATCCGAGATCTGATCCATATTGTACAATCACATGCACCAGAGCTTACCCAGCTGACTGATCCTACATGTAACGCCACCACAGGGGCATTAAGTACGACGTGTACTCTCACAAGTCAACGGGATCAGATAGGCGTAAGTTGGTTAGGACTCAGTTCGGTGATGAACAAGTATCACTTGGTCTCCCTGTTGAGCCGTAATACCTACTATAAGGCTCATTACGTAGGAATGACAGTACAATTAGTTATGCTATACACGTAATTCGGAGTATTTAGTCATATGGTATACGTACAGAATCCCCTTAAGGGATTATTCCGAGTCCACCAGTGATTAGACATTAGGCGACACTGAAAACGCGATATTGTGGACGCCTCTACTCATCACTTTTCCCCAAACGGACATGGGTGGACCATAGAGTATATAAATCCTATTATAGGAGCGAGTACCTATACACATCTCTCTCCACCCCACCTTGAGCTTCCTCTGCTTCACTCTAAGCCTCGTCTAAGCTCTCTACACAGGTAAGGGTCTACCTGTACACTGCGTACATTGCTGCGCAACAGGTTATAGGCCCTGCCATAAGTCGCTTTGCGCCTTCATTGGCTGCAACAATGGTGGGTTACCTTTAGTACCTGCAGTGGGGTTGTCGCCTTCATTGGCTGACATTAGTCTCCTCCACTATGGGGAGACTATGACAGTATGTCGCCTTTAATGGCAGACATTAGTCTCCTTATAAGGGGAGACTATGCCAGTTTATTTTTCTGTTACTAGTCGCATATGGTGCTGACTATCTCTACACAGAAACCTATTATCAAACATGTCGACTCTTACTACTCTTGTCCCCGTCCTTGACGGCAACAACTATCAAATTTGGGCTAAGCAAATGGAGGCTTTCTTGAAGTCTTCTGCGCTGTGGTGTCACGGTACGCGGGAAACGGACTCTTACTCACGATTATGACCACGTAGTAAGTAGTAATGTGTCATGGACAGGAGGATCAGTCAGCACGTAGCACAATCACATGCCATTAGGGCATGAGTCAACACTAGGATAGCTGTAGTAGGGTTCGAGCTACTTACGCTATTCGTCGTACGGATTCGAGGGGAGCTTTAAAGCGACCCCATACATGTATAAATAGTGGCGTGATAAGACCAAGATACGCCATCTTGGTCTTCTTCAATCACCACTTCTATTCGTCTCTTTCTCGTGTGCTTCACTTGCCTCATCAAGCAAGTCATCTTCATCGATCATTCGGATTTCCTAGTGGCGCAACTCGTCCTAGTGAATGCTCGGATCACGTGCCAGATAAGCGCCATGTATCTCGTGACCAGGTCACGTGACTCTTGAAGGATATTTCGCTAAGTCGTAAATGCCCTTTCGCAGTCCAAGTCGGACTAACACCGGTGGTGGCGTTACATTAAGACCAAGATCTACCCATCGTGGCATTTACAACTCGAGACCAGTGGAGAAATTTTCAAACTTACTCCCTCGAACGAAGGGGAGATCGCAACGTCCCAGTACAATTCTTAGGAGCAGCTCGGTGGAGAGAATACAGAGGGGAAACAGGATACTTCGTAGATTTCGCATCGGGCCCAACCTGGTACCGCCCCGTTGAGTTCAACTTTGACCATCTGTGTTGGGTTGAGATCACCTGGAACCCTATAGACAACCGTTACGACGCAGTTCGCCCCGCAGGAAGAAACTACAACTGCGACATCGACTCAAGAACCCTACCCACAAGAACAGAGTGGGGATGCATAGACGGACAACCAGAAGAGGAACCAAGCACCTCTGAACCAAGGACCCCAGCACCATCAGAAACCAGCGGAGAGGACGAAGAAACAAACGACGACGAAGAATCAGAGGTCAGGGACATAATACAAATAGCTGAGTCCCTATGTATAAACGAACCAGAGAACATCGAAGTATACCCCCCTGCAGAAATGGCCACCGCAACGATTGTTCAAGAAGACCCAGTAACAGAAGAAGCGCGAAGAATCGCCGAAGAAGCCGAATCCTACCTACGCCCCATCAACCCAACCACAGGACACCGCATGACGGCCAACGACGCCGCCATATTCAGAGCAGTAGGCCCTGACATACCTGACCCACCACTGGGAGCAGGCGGACCAGCGCCACCAAGAAGACCAGGAGGAAACTTCGGCCAAGGACCGCCAGGAGGCGGAAGACCACCACGCGGGGGAAGGCAACCCCAATTCGGAGGAGGAGGTGGGGGAGACCCCTTCGGAGGAGGACCACCACCACCACCGCCGCCACCAGCGGCAGGACCAGCACCAGGAGCACCACACGGAACAGACAAACTTGTGGGAGAACCTCCAAGCATATTCGACGGGAACAGAGATGAGTACAAATCATTCCTCACACAGTGGCACATCTACTGGGGGCAAAACTCAGAAGCACCAATCATGACCAACGTCTATCGACGATGCCTACTGTTCCTAGGATTCGTCAAAGGACCGCGAGTATCTAACTGGACGCTCGGCTTCCTCCAATGGCTCAACAACGAACTGCATCACGGACGCAACAGATACGACCCATTCCTATGGGACATGCTAATGGCAGGATTCTCTGACCGCTTCTCAAACGTACTAGAACAAGAGCAAGCGCAAGCCACGTTAGCTAAGGGATTCAAAATGGTGGGAGACGACATTGATTCGTACGTCACCAACTTCGAACAGCTAGCACGGAAAGCTGACTACCGACTCAACGACCGCCAAACGCTGGACCGATTCACGGCGGGCCTTCCAAGGGCCCTATTTACAAAAATATATGAACTGGATGATCCTCAAACCTTCAACGAATGGAAGGAAGCGGCGTTGTGATGACAAAAACAGTACATCCATCTACATGCATGCCTAGGACTCAACACAACCCCCCGCAACGCACCAACATTGCGACCACAGCAAAACCGCAGGTACGCCCCACAATGGACACCACCCAGATTTCCACCACCCCGCTACGACCCGAACGCCATGGACACATCGGCGGACAGAACCCGCGCACGCCTCGCGGAAGTAGGGGATCCAAACCGCGGTGGTTACCAGAAACCGCCACTCCCACCCAGAGGAGGACTAGGACAGAACCGGGGAGGCCAGCCACGCCGAGACATGAGGGAAGTCATCTGTTACAATTGTAACAATCCCGGCCACTTCTCACGGGAATGTACACGCCCTAGGAAGCCAAGGCAACAGTTCCAACCATGCGCAAACACAAGTCGCAGTGCAGAAACCGAATACTACAGCCAAGAAACAACAACGACACGTTGCGTGGAAACTACGCCCGAAGGACAAGCCAGGGAGTGGATGGAGACGCTTAGAGGGGCTAGCGACGAGGTGAAAGACCTCGTATTCAAGGATCTCTGGACCCAAGAGGGTTTTCAGGACGCCTGAACCCATCGGCCTGGGTGAGGGCAGTCAATTGTAATTCTGTAATCATGACTTGCTACCGTTTGCTCCAAATTCCAGTATCGATTCATACAAATTACTCCATGGCCGACATCAAGGGGCTCATTGACTCCAGAGCCACTGACAATTTCATAAGACCCGCGTTCACTAAACGCATGGGCCTCGGGCTACAAACCCTTGAGAAACCAAAGAAAATTTGGAACATAGACAACACGGAAAATAAAGCTGGGTCTATTACACACTTCATTGATCTAGACGTCCAGACCAACAACATCTCTAAGACTATGAGATTCCTCGTCACCGACATAGGAAATGAGGATCTCGTTCTCGGGTACCCGTGGCTAGCCACCTACAAACCAACCATCAGCTGGGCACACGCCACCATTCACGAAGGAACCCTCCCAGTGGTGCTTCGATCAATCAACCCCGCAGAACCACAAACCACAATAGCCGGCGCAATAACCCAAAACGAAGCAAAAGAAATCATCCAAGAACTCGAGGAAGAATGCCAGCTACGTACCACAGCCACCGAACTAGCCATCGCAGCTAATCAAAACACCGTTGCGACAGCCCTCCCAGAACCATACCAGCGCTTTGCAAAAATCTTCAGCAAAGAGGCATCCCACCGATTCCCGCCGTCATGACCGTGGGACCATGCAATTGACTTCAAACCTGGTACACCCCCCAGCATCAACTGCAAAGTCTACCCAATGTCGCAAGACAAAGACGGACAACTATGCGAATGGCTGGACGAACAACTCAAGCTAGGTTACATCCGACCCTCAAAATCGCCCTACGCCTCGTCATTCTTCTTTATCAAGAAAAAGGACGGAAAACTGAGACCAGTACAAGACTACAGGTGAATCAACGCCTGCACGGTGCGCAACCAATATCCACTACCTCTCATGGCGGAACTCATCAACGACCTTGGAAACGGACACATATTCACCAAACTCGACGTCCGTTGGGGATACAACAACATACGGATCAAAGAAGGTGACGAGTACAAAGCCGCATTCAAGACAAAATACGGACTATTCGAACCCCTTGTCATGTACTTTGGACTCACGAACTCACTGGCAACATTCCAGAACATGATGAACGACATCTTGGGCGACACAATCCACGTCTTCGCAGCGAGGGGTACAATCATCCGCGTCTACATGGACAACATTGGCATCGCAACACTCGAGCACGCAGGACTGCAGGCACACATAGACGCAGTATGCACAGTACTCCAAGTCGCAATGGACCATGACCTCTATTTCAAACCGTCTAAGTGCACCTTTCACCAACCGCGAATGGATTACCTGGGAGTAATCCTTGAAAAGGGGGTGACTCGCATGGACCCCGTAAAAATTGCTGGCATACGTGACTGGCCCACACCCACAAAGGTACGTGATGTACGCTCCTTCCTAGGCTTCTGCAACTTTTACCGCCTCTTCATTCGCGGTTTCGCCACATATGCATGAGCTCTCAACAAACTCACACGCAAAAATGCGGAGTGGACATGGAGCAAAGACGAAGATACCGCCTTCCAAAACCTCAAACGACTAGTTACCAGCGAACCGGTACTCGCACATCCCACGCTAATGGATCAGTTCGAGCTAGAGGTAGACGCGTCCGGATACGCAGTGGGCGCAGTGCTTCTACAAAAGAAACAAGATGGGAAGCGACACCCCATTGGTGTTGAGACGCGACTGAATCAAGTCACATGTCTCGTGGGATATGATTGAGTCATCCCATATACTAAATACGGTATCTGTCCCCTATGGACTGATTTGGACTTGGCCGGACTCTTACGGACCGCTTTTGTTTATCTTTATTGTCATAGTCATATATGGCTCCTATTGTTCTCCATTGTTAAGATACCGGTATTGTCTGCTTTAGGCAGCTATTGTTCTCTGCCCTCCAATGGCATTTCTCCCTCTGGCGCACAGACCACCTGTATTGTGTTTGGATCACCTGTGCACACAGACCATTCTTAGCTAAGCGTCCAGTATATAAGGACTGCTGTTTTCGCCTTTACACTTCAGAGTTCCCTTCACCTCTGAAGTGTAAGTCCCTTTCCTTTACTTCTCCAACTACCTTTGCTCATAGACGTTCTATAGTAACTTGTCTATTAGGTATGCAGTTGTAATAGAGTTCCCTTCACCTCTGAAGTTAACTTGTCTATTAGCTCCTCGCTATTAACCTCGCTTGTTAGTTCTGCGCTTCAACAATTGGATATTTCTCGGCCACCCTAAACGAAGCCGAACGCAACTACGATATTTACAACTTAGAACTCCTAGCCATCGTCAAAGCCCTACGACACTGGAGACCATTCCTGGCAGGATCCCCGCACAAAGTCAAAATCTTCTCCGACCACCTCAATCTCACGCACTGGAAATCACCACAGAAGATAAGTTGTCACATAGCCCGAGAAGTCCTAGAACTCATGGAATACAACTTTGAGATCCACCACATCAAGGGAACAAACAACGGCCGCGCAGACGCACTATCGAGGAGACCAGACTACGACAGAGGAAAAAGAGACAACGAAGGAGTCATAGTCCTACCAGAAAAGGTATTTGTGCGAAATCTCACCACGCCAAGCCCAGAGACACACGATCAAGATGAGCAAGTCATACGCCCCTGGGTAGACCCACACAAGCTCAAGAAAGTCGAAGGAGTCTGGTATCGTCAAGGAGCACAGGTAATCACTGGAAAACTGGAAGAAATCTGCACCATTATTGCGAATCACCACGACCCCCCCGTCTACGGCCATCCAGGGATCAAATGAACGGCAAGAATCATCGAACGGGGCTACTGGTGGCCAAACATGCTGAAACACGTAACTGAGTACGTCCAAGGTTGCGCAGAATGCCAACGACACAAAATCAACAATCGTCTGACAAAAGCCCCACTGGTACCCATTACGCCAACAGCTGATGCTAAGCCATTCGAAATGATCGCACTTGACTTTATCACTAAACTACCAGAGTCACAGGGATACGACTCCATCCTCACCGTAACCGACCACGACTGCACCAAAGCATCAGTCTTCATTCCCTGCAACGAGGAAATATCAGCAGAAGAAACCGCAGCCCTGTACGTCACCCATGTGTTTCGGAGATTTGGATTACCGGCAAAGATTATCAGCGACCGCGACCCACGCTTCGCATCGAAGTTCACATGAGAGCTATGCCAGATCCTCGGCATCTATCAAAATATCTCCACGGCATACCACCCCCGGACAGACGGACAATCTGAGCGCACTAACCAATGGCTAGAACAATACCTCCGGTTCTGGACCAACGAGCGTCAAGATAACTGGGCTCAATTCCTACCCATGGCAGAATTCGCGCACAACAATTGGCCACATGAGGCAACAAGGAAGTCCCCATTTTCGCTCATGATGGGATACGACCCTCGCGCTGATTGGATCGATAAGCCATCACCCATCCCACAGGTGCTCACGCGACTCCAACAATTCCGAGACGCACGGAAAGAAGCCCAGAACCTTATCCAAAAGGCGCAATCTCTATGGATCAAACACCGCGATACACCCAAGTATCGGGTGGGAGACCAAGTATGGCTAGAAGGGCGACATCTCCGAACCAATCAACTGACGACCAAACTTGCAGCACGACGGCACGGCCCATTCCGAATCACACAAGTACTGTCACCGGTCAACTACCAACTCGAACTTCCCACACAGTGAAGTATTCACCCCATGTTTCATATTGATTTACTCACACCTTACCGAGAAACGCCCATGCATGGGGAAAACTTCCAACGCCCACCACCGGATTTGGTAGACAGAGAAGAGGAGTATGAGGTGGAGCACATTCTAGACTCCCGAAGATTCGGCCGGAGCAAGAAAGTGCAGTATCTCGTGAAATGGAAGGGATACCCAGACTCGGAGAACCAGTGGGTTGACCAACATGACGTATTCGCTGACGAAGCTCTAGCAGAATACAAACGGAGCCTGAATTCGAGAGAGGGGCATATAAGACGAGGGCAAATCACGACTAAATCCCCACTCCTTCACACTGGACTCCTCACTTGATCAGCAATGTCTCTTTCCTCTACCACCTCTCCCACATCTCTCGCTTCCCGTCTCGTCGACAGCCTCACCCACGAAGAGCTCCGGGCAGCCCTCAACAACGCCCAGTCCATCATCGACATCAAGGAACCCGACCAACCTGCCACATACTGGCTTCTCAACCCCAACGGTGACCGCCTCAACACAGCGCCATACACCGAGGCCGAAGTTACTCGGCTTCGTACAGCTGTCGGACTCTTTGCGGGTCCCCCACTTCGACCTGACCTGGTACAGGTCGAAGTCAAGCAGGAAGAAGACACCCGCAACACTGAGGTGGCAGGACTGGATGAAGGTGTGGGATTGGAAGGAGTCGGCAGAGGACTGGAGGCGGCGACAACTGGCAGTGGCAGTGGCCAGGCGAGCCGTCGTCTATCACCGACGCCGCCAACACACCGAGATGCTGAGAGGGCAGCATACGAAGCAGTAGAAGGAACGTTAAGGGAATGGTACCCAGTTGAGCAGCCATACCTGATCACAGCGACCGACTCTGACGACCCCCGGGAAACACCATACGCATGTGACTCCACCGGTCGCCCCATATACCGCGGCGGTGTAGTGGTCGACACCCAAGACACCACCCTACCCGCCGTTCGCCTCCGATACCTAGGAGGGTCGTCACGGACCGCCCCGCATGGATACAAGCACAATCGAGGGGAAGACTTCGTCCACTACCCCATCACCGATGCCCAGGGGGTGACGCGTCAAGCCACCTACGTCCAGGTTATCGCCGGACCAGACCCCCTGGTCCTGGGCCTCGTGGATGACAGCGACAAGGTGTACAGTCGCCCCCTATATGCCGAGCCCCACGTTCGAGAAGCGGGCAAACCTCACTATGCCCCCGAAGACCTATGCGCCCTCGTCGGGGGGCACAGCAACCAGCACCGGGTGGACCGTGCCATCAACGAGCTGAAAGACGTAGGACTGAAGGCAGAGGTGGTCCACTTCCGCGCCTATAAGCATGAGGCGGAGAGGATGGAGCAGCGCCTCCACGCCTTAGCCCAGGCGCTCGGAGGGGTACAGGCAGAGTTGGCATGGTGTAAGTTCCGGTTGGAGATGGCCAATGTATTGGATCGAATTACAGAGAGGCAGGAAGCATGGGTTGGAGGGATAGGCCCCACTCAGCGCCATGGTCATCACAGCTGAAAAGGGGGTGATGTCACGGTACGCAGGAAACGGACTCTTACTCACGATTATGACCACGTAGTAAGTAGTAATGTGTCATGGACAGGAGGATCAGTCAGCACGTAGCACAATCACATGCCATTAGGGCATGAGTCAACACTAGAATAGCTGTAGTAGGGTTCGAGCTACTTACGCTATTTGTCGTACGGATTCAAGGGGAGCTTTAAAGCGACCCCATACATGTATAAATAGTGGCGCGATAAGACCAAGATACGCCATCTTGGTCTTCTTCAATCACCACTTCTATTCGTCTCTTTCTCGTGTGCTTCACTTGCCTCATCGAGCAAGTCGTCTTCATCAATCATTCGGATTTCCTAGTGGCGCAACTCGTCCTAGTGAACGCTCGGATCACGTGCCAGATAAGTGCCATGTATCTCGTGACCAGGTCACATGACTCTTGAAGGATATTTCGCTAAGTCGTAAACACCCTTTTGCAGTCCAAGTCGGACTAACGCCGGTGGTGGCGTTACATGTGGGATGTAGTGTCTGGGAGGTGTGGTGCCCCCAGTGCTGTAGATGAAGACAAGCCCACTGAAAAGGAGCTTGAAGCGTACAACGCTTGGGCCACTGATGATGATCGTGCCCTTGGCTCGATCGTACTGCGCCTTTCGCTGGCTATTCAATGCCAGGTCGAAAAATATGCGACTTCTCGCTTGGTTTGGGATCATCTCAAGTCCCAGTATGGGGGCGTTAGTGCTGCTAACGTCTACCAGGATTTCAAGTGTGCCATGACATTCCGTCTGGACTACGCCAAGCATCCTGGCCCCCAGATCGATGAGCTTGCAACGATTTATGACCACCTTTCTGCCAACTCCGCCAAAGTACCCGATGGCCTTCAGGCCATGATGCTTCTTTCGAAGCTACCTGCCAAATGGGAGTCATCCCTCATCCCTATCCTTATGTCGGGCACTATGGCAAAGAAGCTTACTTTGACCGACATCCGTACTGCGGCGGTCAATCAGTGGGAAATCAAGCGTACAAAAGGCCAGTCCTCTAATAAGGAATCGGCCAACAAGTTGTCGGCAGGTCAAGCGCAAGCGTAATGACCCTGACTTCCAGCAGCAGCAGCAAGGCTCTTCAGGCCAGAACAAGCAGCGCGGCAATCAGCAGCAGCAGCAGCAACAGGGAGGGAACCATCACCAGCGTAGTAAACGCGCCGGCAAGAAGTTCAAGAAGCAACATACGCAAGGGCATACGCACATTGCTGACGTTGCGGCGCTCCCAGCGCCCACCTCTACGACTATTGCGCATATCTCGCCTTCTGGGCTCGAGCAGCGCATTTCCTCTGCTCCTCCTGCGAAGAAGCACGTACCAGGACATTATAAGTCCCTTAACAAGGCTCTGGATGTCACCCAAGCCTTAGAAACTCCTGGTACAGTACAGACGGTGAAGACGCTTGAGCAGCGTCTCGGAAAAATGGTCGCAGATTCCCCATGGACCAAGAACCTGAATACCTTTGCAGGAGATTGGGAAATGTCAGATGAGGATGAGGACCTCCCTACAGGCTGCAGTGCGCCCATTAATTCGCCTCCAGACACTCCTAAACTAACCTTGACCCCTTTAGTCTTGCCTTCTGAGCAAGAGGCACGTAAAGACAAGGGCAAGGAGCCCATTCACATGGTTGAGCCTATCGAAGAATGCCCAGATAGTCCTACTGCGGTTGAAATAACCAAAATGTGGGAAGGCTTTCATAAGAAGGCGGCAGTACGTGCCCCCTCTCCGGATATTTCTCTGGATTGGGGAAGCGAAGCGGACGATGACGACGACCGTGACGTCTACAACGACCTCGCTGATGCAGTAGGACAAGATGACTTCAACCCCTACGAGGATGGGTTAGTAACTTTCCCTCCTCTAATAAGCAAATCTGACCACTCTACAGTGCTACTGGATATGATGCCGACTGGCGCTTCTAAAAATAGTAGTTACAGTGCACTTGTAAATAAAGTTGTAAATAGCGCTAATATATGCGCTCATGGTCTTGATTTCGCTTTATGCTCGAAATGTAAGGGAAAGAAAAGTCAAACAGAGCAAGAACCTATTTGGTTACTTGACTCTGGTGCGTCAGCACACTTTACAAATAATAAACTGGACTTTATAAGTTATACCCCCCTTTGCAAAAGCCTATGGTAAAGACGGCAGCCCATGCTCTTTATATACAAGGCAAAGGCTCAGTCTTACTGAAGCATTCTGTGGAACACAATGGCATTAAAACAGAGCATATTACACGCATATATCCTGTCTTTCATATACCACAGATGACAACTAAGCTATTGTCCATGGGGGAGTTTCTTCAACAGGGATTGCGCGTTCATGGGGATTCGCAGCATATATCTCTATTCTATAAGGGCAGTACGACGCCCATACTACAAACAAAACCCCTAGCAGATGGTCAGACACTTTACTGGCTTGATGCCAAAGTCACGCAAGTAAAAAATGTACATGCAGCCCATAGTACAATCTATACTGCTGACTACGACATTTGGCATAGACGTTTAGGACACCCTTCGAAGGAAGTACTACGTCGTGCCAAGGATCACACTAAGGGATTCCCTAAGGACCTTAAATATCCTTCTGAGACACCCATATGTCCTGGTTGCGCTCAAGGGAAAATGCCTGCTTCAACGCATAAACCCTCTGAGACGCGTGCTAAGAAGCCTTTTGAAAAGATTCATTCCGATCTTAAGAGCTTCCCAGTTGACTCGTACCACAAATATAAATACTTCATTAGTTTCTTTGACGACTTTTCCTCCTATGCGTGGGTCGTGCTATTACGCACCAAAGCACAGGCCATCAATGCGTTAAGGCAGTTTGTTGCCATGGTCAAAAATCAGCATAACGCTACCATTAAACAGTGGATGTCTGACGCTGGAGGAGAATACAAGTCTGACGAGTTTACTAAGGTACTGAAAGATATGGGCATTACTATCCTACAAAGTGCACCGCATACTCCCCAACAAAATGGTCGTGCTGAACGCTTTATGCGTACTTGTATGGATAAGGCTCAGGCTATGCGCCTTGAAGCCTGTCTCCCTCAATCCTGGTGGGAATTTGCGGTCCTACATGCAGTACATTGCTATAATAGGACTCCAATAAGTCGCCTTAATTGGCAGACACCCTATATGAGCTTGCATGGTGAAGCACCTAGTCTTTCACACTTACGAGTGTTTGGATGTGGCGCATATGTGCACATACCAGAAGATCGCAGATCGAACAAACTTGACCCCAAAAGCGAACAAATGATCTATATTGGTCATACTGAGGGCATAAAAGCATATAGATTCATGCGGATCAAAAACAACACAGTGTTCACCAGCACTACTGCATTATTTGATGAGACCGTATACCCTAAGTGCGAAACACAAAGGGTGCGGGGTACAACCCGCATAAATGAGCCAGTAGAGAATCAACCTCCTATGGAGGATGAACCATCACCTACACAGCCCATTCCAAGTGGTTTTGACGATGATATGCCTACTCATCGTCCCCCTAAACAGAGGCAAAATAGGGAGGATGCGCCAGACCGCGACGGCGGATCTGTGGAACCAGAGGAACCAGAAGCGCAACAGCCTCCGCCTCCTGCGCCAGAACCAGCACTACCACGACGGTCTGCGCGCTTGAGGAAAGTACCTACTCGTCCTGGCAACGTCTATGGGGAAGACAGGCACCCCACAAACATTACTAAAGACGTTGAACGGAGTAGCAAGTGGAAAGAAATGGTTGGAAGACAGCCTGGTCGCTCCAGAGCTGATAGTATGCCAGGGCAAAGGCAGATTCCAGGAGGATTTCCTGAGACAAACCCTGACCCTCCACCTGCTGAGAGTGAAGCTCCGCCAGAACCCTCAGAGGATGAAGTAGATGATTTATTGTCACGCCTTGCTCAGGAAGGGGGAGTAAAATTCCTAGATCATCTGCTTGCCAAGGCAGTTCCATCTAATGATCTGGAACCACTGGACACTTCTAATATACGGGAGTGGACCTATAAAGATATAATACGCATGCCTGCAGCACAACAAAAGGAATGGAAGACTGCTTGTCGCGAGGAACTAGAGGCACTTCGCAGACGTAATGTCTTTGAGCTTGTGGAACCCCCTAAAGGGAGGAAAATAATAAAAAATAGATGGGTCTTTGATCAAAAGACTGATGGTCGCAAGAAAGCCCGGCTTGTTGCCAAAGGCTTTTCTCAGGTTGAAGGCGTTGACTATGATGAAATATTCTCACCAGTAGTGCGCTTTGAGACTGTCCGAATGATGCTCGCGCTTGCAGCGCTAGAGGATTGGCACATCACTGGACTAGATGTTAAAACTGCCTTCCTATATGGAGAGCTCGATGAAGAGCTATACATGGAACAACCTGAGGGCTTCAAAGCCAAAGGGCATGAAAATAAAGTACTGCTGACTAAAACGCGCCATTTATGGACTTAAACAAGCTGCTCTAGCATGGTGGAAAGCGCTGGATAAGTCCATGGCTGCGATGGGCTGTAAAAGGCTACTATCTGACTCAGGACTCTTTACCCATAGAGGAAAGAGTGGCGCCCTTGTAGTGATCATTGTCTATGTTGATGATGTGATCTTTATGGGATCGGACAAAGCCCTTTTAAATGAACTTAAGAATAGGTTCATGAAGGCTTGGGAATGTCGTGACTTAGGTGATGCAAAGGAATTCTTGCGTATGCGCATTCAGCGGAAACATGGAAAGATCTTTTTAGATCAAACCGCTTACTTAGAAAAGGTGCTGCAACGCTTTGGACTCATAGATGCGAAAGCAACTGCAACTCCACTTCCTGAAGGGTACCAACCTGTACCTAATAATTCACCAGTCAACCCAAGCGTCAGGAGCAAATACCAGCAAGTTATAGGTTCACTCCTATACATAATGCTTGGGACTCGCCCTGACATCGCCTATGCAGTCGTTAAACTATCACAATTCGCTGCAAACCCCTCAGAGGACCATTTAAACAGAGCACTCTATATCTGTCGCTATTTGCTCGGGACTTCTTCATACTCTTTGGTGTATGATGGAAGATCAAATGGAGGCTTAATTGCCTATGCAGACTCTGACTGGGCTTCAAACCCAGATAATAGGCGATCTACCACAGGTTACATGGTTAAACTGGCTAATGGGATATTCAGTTGGAACTCTAGAGCGCAAAAGACAGTCGCATTATCTTCCACTGAAGCTGAATATATGTCGCTGTCGGATACTAGCAGACAATTAGTTTGGATAAAGTCACTCTTTACTGAGCTTGGCATCAAACTAAGCCCAATACCACTCTGCGGTGATAATCAAGGGTCCATCTTTATGGCTTCAAACCCTGTCCAAGAGAAGCGTATTAAACATATTGATATACGCTATCACTACATAAGAGAAGTAGTGAGGGACAAGAAAATAGAACTATTCTTTATAGATGGTTCAGAGAATCCCGCAGATATGTTTACCAAGAACCTAGGGCGTATTAAGTTCGAAAAATTCAGAAGTCAGTTAGGACTTGAGTTTTACTCGTCCAACTAAGTCACAAGGCAACAAACTTGGCCTTGAGACAAGCCTGAAAATTCCATTAATACTACGGAAGGTATATCGAGCGACGCTTGAAGACATTGTCTTCCGCATACATAGATTCTTCTCAACCAGAGAATCACAACATTTCCGCTCATTATACCAAAAAATCAGCCCAATGAACTGTAATAGTTCAAAAGCTGAAATGGGATGGTGAAGAGAACTCAGTCTCGAAACCGCTCTCATGGTTCCGAGATAGACTCCCTTCTAATCATGGCTAGAATATTAATTCGCCTTACACACTTGCTTAGAGCGCTTAGTAGCTGCACTTAGCAAGGGGGAGTGTTGAGCCGTAATACCTACTATAAGGCTCATTACGTAGGAATGACAGTATGATTAGTTATGCTATACACGTAATTCGGAGTATTTAGTCATACGGTATACGTACAGAATCCCCTTAAGGGATTATTCCAAGTCCACCAGTGATTAGACATTAGGCGACACTGAAAACGCGATATTGTGGACGCCTCTACTCATCACTTTTCCCCAAACGGACATGGGTGGACCATAGAGTATATAAATCCTACTATAGGAGCGAGTACCTATACACATCTCTCTCCACTCCACTCTGAGCTTCCTCTGCTTCACTCTAAGCCTCGTCTAAGCTCTCTATTCAGGTAAGGGTCTACCTGTACACTGCGTGCATTGCTGTGCAACAAGGATAACAAGCAGGGGCATGCAGAATAGGGCACTTGGCCCCCTTTTTGCTCCCTCTCAACTTAGACAAAAAAAGTACATATGTTATGTAATCTTTATTAACTAATAAACATATTTTTCTTTGCATTAACAAAACAAATAAACATTTAATTTGCTCTTGCTTGTACTATACTATCCCTCACCCCCACTTCAGACACCTCAAGTGTTCAGACAGTCATGCTGACTCATGCATTGTCATGTCACCTTTTCCAAACACTGCCTGGCACCCTTGGATTTGTGGTGCCACTTTTGTGGCCACTTTTGGAAGACACCCAACTTACCAAATCAACCCCCAACCACAGCATTGGTCAGCAAGCATGACAAACACCCAAATCTTGTTCTGGCAACACAACAGACTTTTTTTGTTAAAAAATGGTTGGAGGGTGTTGACAACTGACACTAGACACTGTATATCATATTTTGTAGTCATTGGACAAGGGACAGGCAAGAAATTTGAAGTGTCTGAACTGGGGATGGTGTCCAAAGTGAGGGTGAGGGATAGTATTTACACCACACAAATAAAAGAAAAAAAAAGACAGAGGACAATTATGTCATATTTATGTTTGTGATAAGTAACATAATTTTTGAGTCAAAATTTATTTGTGGTTCCGAGTTTTTGGATTGGTGGTCACGTGATGTCATGTGACATGTTGGGGGGAGAGCAAGGACAATCAGCGTGTCGACTAAGGCGTTCTCACGCTGAGGCTTGACAGCAACGTAAAGGTCAATTGTGGTGCCAGGAGGCGGAGGGCCCATGGCCACCCAGTTCTTCGGAACGGCGTTCCAGGAGTGCTTGATGTGCATGTCGTCCCAAGGTGGTGAAAGGCGCTTCGCAAAGCCACCAAGGAGACTAGTGGCGAGGACGGAGAGCACAGATATACAATGGTAGTAGTGCATGATTACGGGAGGTGGGCGAGATGGTTTCTGCGACACAATAAGTTTGTGAGGTTAAGAAGGCGGCCTGAGTCCAAAGCGTCGAAATGGTTGGAGCAATGTGAGAGCTTTCATGATCATGATCATGAACATTTTTGCGCGGGAACCTCGGCGAGAACAGAACCCTAGATCTGCTGGCCAAAGTAAAAGCGATTATGACCGAGGTCCGAGGCATGGGGTTGCTTTACTGTACTGTACATTGTGACGTCTAGACTCGGACCAGCCGGTTTTCGTCCCTCGTTCTCAGGAGGTAAGGCCGTGAGAAATTTGCCTCAGTCAAATTTTCGCGCTCGTAAAATACTCTCCCTCCTCAAATCTTCCACGCGCCCTCTATTTTGGAAGCTTCTACCTCAGAGTCAACAGAAAATGTGATGTATTACCCAGTAAAATACAGTAGAATTCATGTGAAACTCGTTTGAGGTCAATGAAGTAAGAAATTCAGAAAATTGTGACGCTCTTCATGTGGCAAAGGGTGTGGTGACGGAAATGGTGTGAAAAGTCCAAGGCCTGGTGGGGCTGGATGTGCATGTTCCGATGCCAGTGCACGCTGATGGTATCGATAGGAAGAAAACAGGGTCGGAGACAGGGTAACAGGTTCTCTGGGTGTGGGCAACTTGAACGTGGGATTGTGCTGACAAGTGGCTGTCACTCGAACAACGACAGAATGGCCGAAACCGGATCTTCCTACAAAATTCTCTCTTCCCAGACAGCACGAAGGCTAGGTAGTGTAGCGCATTTGCAGCGCACACACCCTATTGTGCCGATAAGACAAAGCAGGGGCTCGTAACTTACAACGAAACATTTGCGCGACTCGATTCGATGAGTCAGGATCTGAAGTAGTAACTAGTAAGCAGCGTGTACGTACACACGCTTCTCGATACACGTTTCTCGCGAGATCCGAGCGCAAAAAAGTCGTGGGGCTTTATTTTGAATCATCCTCTCACCTCGACGTGGAGAAATGCGGTCGTGACAACGAAAGGACCCGATTCAGAGTGGTATTTGCCGAAATGTTGTTCTGACCATCCCTTCTGATTCGGGGCAATGCCCAGTGTTAGATGGAGAAGCGCGGCGCTTGCGTTTTGCGTTGTCTGGGGTGAGGTTGCATCGCGCAACTCTGGTGCTTACAGTACTGTACATTTCGGGCCCATCTTATCTTGTATGGCACGCTCCGTTTTCCCATTTCGTATTTCGCCGTAAAGTTAGGATACGTGTGTCACCCATAGGTAAAGAGATGCAGCCCGGATCGG
Organism: Lactarius akahatsu; assembly: GCA_021524915.1. Classification (NCBI taxonomy): domain Eukaryota; kingdom Fungi; phylum Basidiomycota; class Agaricomycetes; order Russulales; family Russulaceae; genus Lactarius; species Lactarius akahatsu. Next base: position 21,015 of record JAKELL010000021.1, read on the forward strand.
ATCGGTGCGGTTAGACGGATGCTATCTTGGGGTGTGAGGTGAAATGATTGAACCACGTGCAGTCGCGAAACGAGCCACACGACCTTACTCTGGCAGACGGTGGAACCTCTCTCTAGCAGGCTTTAGAGGCGGGATGTTGGTTCGAATGGACACCAAAGCGGAAAGATGGCGACGTCCAAAAGATCCGGCCGAGAAGCTCGCATGGGACAGGTGGCCCCGCTCCGGAGGTGAGAAAGCTGCGGGAGGCACAGCACGAAGAAGTTGCTGTACAGGGTGGAGATCAGTCCAGTCGGTTACTTAAAGTATGCGTGCCCCCACGGCAGCACCACGGCGGCAAGCGCCAGTCCAGGTTTCCACATCGTACTACTTACCGGTACTTACTACTTTGATATAGCCGTAGCATTCCGGAAACCTTAGATAGATTAGAATGGAGCCGTTCACAACGCAGATGCAGGCGCCATAGGGAGAACCAAGTAGTCTGTATCGTTAAACGTAAAACCATGAAGGTTGGTCCAGTGAGTCATCGAGTAATTGAGAAGGGCCCAGAAAGAACAAGAGCAGGATATCCTGAGTGACGGCTGAGTCAGTGAGCTGAAGAATGGTGACCGTTGTAAGGCCGAGGATGTCAAAGTCGGTCACGTGTGTGTATCTCGCTCAAAGGCGTCATCCTTCCGTGCTTTTGCTCCATCCACATATAAGCGATGGCCCGACAAGATGTCACTGCATCCCCTTCAGTCAACACGCAATGGCACCGATAGCCCTCGGTTCGCCCATCAATAGACATACCCAACTCAAAAAGACCGATCAAGACATCGCTGATGGCTTTGGCACTCGAGCTATCCATGTTGGGTCTGACCCAGATCCTAACACTGGCGCCGTCATCCCCGCGATCTCCCTGAGCACCACGTACAAGCAAGACGGCGTTGGGAACCACAAAGTAAGCATTATTTTCCTTGGCGTCGCTCTTTGGCCGCAGGGAACTCGGATTGTCATCCACTCTTTTTGTTTGCACTAGTAGTTGCTCGTTCCTGACGCATTTCCCTCCTGTAATAGGGCTTCGAGTATTCCCGGTCTGGTAATCCCAATCGAAGTGCCCTCGAACGTACACTCGCGTCCCTCGAGTCAGGTGGTGCATACGGTCTCGCTTTTGCCTCTGGATCCGCTACTACAGCCACGGTTCTTCAGTCCTTGGGTCCCAACGCCCACATCGTCAGCGTGAATGATGTCTATGGGGGCACATTCCGTTACATGACTCGTGTTGCAAAGGAGAATCAAGGCCTTGAAACAACCTTTGTTGATCTTGAAAACGCCGACGAAGAACAAGTGAAACACGCTATCCGTGATAATACTAAGGCGCGTTTGGTCCGCTTGCTCGGTCGTTGTTTCAGCCTTCTGACTTCTACCATACTTTTAGCTCATCTGGATTGAGTCACCCACCAACCCAACTCTTCGCTTGATCGACATACCCCGCATCGTTGCGATCGCACACACGCACCCATCCCACCCTCTTGTCCTAGTCGATAATACCTTCATGTCGCCTTTCTACTCGTCGCCTCTCATGCAGGGAGCCGACATTGTCGTCCACAGCCTTACGAAATACGTGAATGGTCACTCGGACGTTGTCATGGGCGCCGTCATCCTCCCCTCTCATCACGTCGAACTTGAAGAACGCCTGGCCTTCCTTCAAAACGCCATTGGCGCGGTTCCAAGCGCGTATGATTCTTGGCTGGCACAACGTGGTGCCAAGACACTACATTTGCGTATGAAGGAGCACGGGCGCAACGCGCTGCTGGTCGCACGGGCTCTCGAAAAGAGCCCGTATGTGAAGGAGGTCATCTATCCGGGGCTCGCTTCCCATCCACGACACGAGCTCGCGCGGCGGTCCCTTTCGCCACACGCAGCACGCTTCGTCCAGGCGGAAGCCGAACACAACCCAGACGGGTCCTTCCCATATGGCGGGATGATCTCGTTCCGCATACAAGGCGGGATCGAAGAGGCACGACGCTTCCTCAGCGCGACCCGCCTCTTTACGCTCGCCGAGTCACTCGGTGGCGTCGAAAGCCTTGCGGAGCTGCCCGCTCTCATGACGCACGGCAGCATCCCCCCCGCCGAGCGTGCATCCCTTGGAATTGGCAACGATTTGATCCGCCTATCAGTCGGCGTTGAGGAGGCCGCAGATCTTGTGCGGGACGTTGAGCAGGCGTTGCAGGTGGCCGTCGAGGGCCCGTCACGGGCATGAGTAGTATATGGTCCATATACTCTCGGATCTCCCATTGTGCTTGGGTGTAGGATCACTACTTGTAACTCGCAGTACCCTAGACATGGAAATACCCTACCAACACGTAGGCGTGTATGTAATTAATATCTTTGAAGAGAACCCTTCATAGTGAGTCAATGCATGGACTTGGCGAAGTGATCACTCTCAAGTTGGGTTTATTAGTGGGGCCAGTGTGTCCGCATTATCGTCACGTAGGACAGTGAAAGCTGTACCTTCCGAAGTCTGTCAACCGACGATATTTGTCTTGCCCTTGGCTGACTGTGGCAGGTGACAAGAAGCAGGGGATGGACGGCTGGATCACGGAACTCACACAACAGTCCGGCTTGGCAAGAGTGTATCCGATTCATCGAAGGGGGGTGAAAGAGTAGAAGTGGAAAGTGGCCTTCATTTTCCAATATGCGTCATATATACGTGATTATCGATGATTGCGCACTTCGACATCATCAGAAGCCAGGGATTCAGGGACATTGCGAGTGAGCGTAACCGGCATTATGCTGAGCGTCCCACACCGGCCCCACCATATCATGCATGATATGGCGCACGTCTCTGTTCGAAGTATAATATATAATTGACAGACTTGACGCTTTCTGTGGCCAACGCATATGGGTGAGATATTACCCCAACGGGTCGTGTACACGGATGTGAGAGACCCAATGCGGATGATGACCACGACTTTCGAAATATTTTATGTCTGATAAGAGATTTCAGGAGTTGTCGCACGAAAAAGAGCCAAGGATAACGCGATAACGCGTATCCCAAACACAGACCGTCGACGTTCACCGCTACTTTTATTACCAGAACACTTATTGTGTATTGGCGGGTGCAACCTCAAGCCAGCTGTATTTTCGGGTTGTATCGTTGGATCGATTGGATCAGACTAGTCAAAGAGTGAGTACGCTCCATTTAGCCGGACAAAGGGGCTCCGTGCGACTAGAAGACTAGTAGAAGTACTCGAAGAAAAACAGAGACATTGACATTCCTCGCGCGTCGGGATCGGATAACGATAGCGATCTTGGTCCCACCCTCGCCTCGCCTCGCCTCGCCCCGCTCCTACTGTAGTTGACACAGTCCCCCCTCCCGTAGATTCGCGCATCACTGCCTCTTCGGATAAATGGCTTCCGATAGCCTACCCACACCACCCTCTACAACCCTCACACCCACACCAGCTGCGGCGGCGGCGGCCTCGGGCTCACAGTCAGCTACCGACGCCCTCACTCCCGCAACGGGACTACCTCCTGTGCCCACCGCAACGGCTGCAGCTACAGCGGGCGCGCCAACCGCGCCGCCCACGCACGCCGAGACACTCGAGGGCCTGTTGCAGCAGATCGTAGCGTCGAACAGCCCGTCCGCGCTCGCAGGCACGCTGCGCATCGCGGTGGGCACGCCTGAGGCGCGTGAGGAGGTCCTCGTGAGCACGACGAGTACCGGTGCGGACCCACTCGAGGCGCTCGACGTGGCACAGCACACGATCGGCGCTCTCTATATCCTGTACGTCGACCTTGCCTTCTCACCATCTTTCGGGCGCATTTGCTCCCCGCCAGTCGGGGGGACGACCCTTTCTTAGAGCGGTGATAACGAGAGGGTTTCAATCACACACTGAAACGACACGGGTTCTTTCCCTTGCCAGGTCCGCACGTCTCACGTCCGCGTCAACGACCGCGCCCGCTATACCGTTTGCGTACATCGATAACTTCTGCCGGCATTTTGATCCAGAACAGGCGCGCCTCGCGCCTGAGCGTGGTGCGTTTCGGGAATCTTCTGCATCCATTTGCTTCGCGTTCTGATGTACTCCTTCCTTTGCGCCCAGTAACTCTGTTAGCCAAGGGCATCATGCAGCGCGCCGAGGCGCTGGGCACGGTAAGGTCCCATTCTCCCGTTCCGACCGCTGAGTTTACGTGATCATTGTATGTAGGACAAGGCCGCAATTGCACCACTGCATGATCTCCTGACGCGATACCCACCCGACCTCTCCTTCCTGACACCCATCCACCCCATTTTCGTCACAGTAAGCATCCGCGCTTCTCCATCCACCACCATTCAATCAATTTTTGTGCGTCTTTCTGCCACGTACACGTATAGACCTGTGCAACCACTAGCTTCTTCACTGCTGCGCTTCCCGTGCTGGCGGTGCCCATCTCCCAAATATCAACCACATTGTGTCCGGACCTTCGCTACCAGGACCATCTAATCTACCATTATGTTGGGGGCATCGTTTTTACTGCACTTAAGCGATATGCGGAAGCCGCCGAGTTTTTCGAACTTTGCGCGAGCGCTCCTGTCGCCCCTCCTACCGGTGGGACCAGTGTCGCACGTGGGCCATCGCAGGGTCCGCTCGGTATCAGTATGGGTGGCATCGGGATCGGTATGGGAATGGGAATGATGATGATGCCACCTGGCCCAGGGAGCAGGTACTTTAATTTTAGCTCGTCGGATCCGAGCATGTTCCAGGTGGAGGCAGCCAAGAAGCTTCTACTCGTGCAGCTTATCTTACATGGAAAGGTACGTGCACACCTACATGCATGGGAAAAGTCTTAATCAGGCAAGCACACAGGCGTTGCCACTTCCAAAGTACACGCACCCGATAGTCGCAAATTTGAAGGGTACCGTGTACAATGCACTAGCCAGAGTTTACCCAAATCTCGAGCAAGTCCATGCCATAGCGGCTAAAGAGGCAGCAGCATTCGCCTTGGTAAGTCACAGTATTCTTTGCGGGTGTATGACGTCATTGACGCTTGGCGAAGGATGACAACCTGGGCTTACTCGGGCTGGTTGTGGACAGAGCGCCCCGGTGGGCCATCAGAAGGCTCACAGAAACGTACTTGACGCTTAGCCTTTCCGAAATCGGACGCGCAGCAGGCATGGAACAAATCGAAGAGGTCCGGCGGGTGGTCCTTAGTATGGTGCGCATGTGCGGAGGTCCTCCCACTAGCGGGAGTGCTGATGCAGATCTGGGTAGATCGAGGAAGGTGAGATCGATGCGAGCATCGATGCCGACGGTTCCGTGTCCTTTGCGGACGAGGAGCCGGCAGCGGTGTCAAAGGCAGAGACCGACCGGGCACTGAGGACAGCGCAAGAACAGGAGCAAGTGCTTCGCAGGCTAGAACGGGAAATTGCGAGAAGCAAAGATTATTTACAGAAGGTATAGCCTATTACCTCTAGGGGTGGGCGCAGAGACGACTTTACGGATCTTTTAGGCGGTGCGAAGCCGAGAAGAAGGTTCGTCCGCGAACTGGCCAAATATCGAAGAAGACTTGCTGGGGGGTTCGCAAGGCGGTCGTTGGGCAGACGAGGCGGTGTATTGAAGAGGAATTGAATTGGTCCATGAAATGTTGTGCAAAAATGATGTGTTTCTAGCGAGCTTCCACACCACGTGTTCCGACAAAAAATGGGGGTGCGTAAGAGGTGTCGTATGACCTGATGAGCTTACGTGGTAAGTGGGAAGAAAAGGCTAACTAAAGGGTTTTCGTCAGCTCCCTTATGGACCATCGCAGGCACCAGGTGTTCAGTAAGCATTCACGAAGTTACGAAGTCGAAAATGGTGATCGGATTGCTGAGTCATTGCTGAGTCATCTTTTGCTGACGATACGGTGATTAGCTCAAAGGGTACGATTAACTAATCACCCGATCTGATCGAAGTGAAGAAACTTCCAGGAATGGTGTGATAAGGACGAAACTAGGCAAGCAAACACCTGGGCTGCCAGCGTCTGTCCACCCAAAAAGTCCGCGCCTTCCCGTGGTGTTCGGAAATCTATTTCCATTTCTATGTATTTCGTGCATTCTGTAATCTATAAGAGCCGCATCTGGCTCGGAATCAGTATTACTTGTCTCTTCTTTTTTCGTGGATGTGTTTCCCATCCAAAAAGCAAAAAGCGCTCTATTCCGACGAGGCAACCAAACAGGCTCCCCCAGATACAAAAGCCCCAGCCGCTGCACCTTCTTCCTCCACCACCCCCGCCAATAACTCTTCACACATGGCTCCCAAAGTTGCAATCGTCATCTACACTCTCTACGGCCACATCGCCAAGTGTTCGTCTTCTATCTCCTTTCGTTTATGCTCGTCCTCATTTATTTTCCTCTCCAGTGGCTGAGGCCGAGAAGAAGGGTGTCGAGGCCGCTGGTGGTAGCGCCACTATCTACCAGTATGTATTTTTTCAGCCGTCCAAGTCACTGCTCTCTAATCAAATATTGATCGTCAGGATCGCCGAGACCCTCCCTCAGGAAGTCTTGACCAAGATGTATGCGCCCCCGAAGCCCGACTATCCCATCCTCAACCCTGGCGACCTCGCCCAATTCGACGCTGTCCTCTACGGTATCCCCACTCGCTACGGTAACTTCCCTGCTCAGTGGAAGGTGAGTCTTATGTCTAAAAATATACAAGTGGAGCCACCGCTTAAACACGCACGTCCCCTCTCATAGAGCTTCTGGGATGCTACTGGCCAGCTCTGGCAACAAGGCAAGCTCTACGGCAAGTCCGCTGGTGTCTTCGTCTCCTCTGCCGGCCTCGGTGGTGGACAGGAATCGACTGCGCTTGCCACCCTCTCAACCTTTACCCACCACGGCATCTCATTCGTTCCCCTCGGTTATGCCACCGCTTTCGGCCAACTGACTAACCTCTCTGAGGTCCACGGTGGTACGTGCTGTGTGCTGTTGATGTATTGGCTGGTTTCTAAATACTTTACGTGTTTGCAGGCTCTCCATGGGGCGCTGGTACTTTGGCAGGAGCTGATGGCTCGCGTCAGCCCAGTGCACTCGAGCTCGAGATTGCTGAGATTCAGGGCAAGACCTTCTACGCCCACGTTGCCAAGGCGCACAAGTAAGCGCGGCGGCCGTGGGTACATGCTCCATAATGTGCATTGTATACCTCTGTTCTTTCTGCAATAAAAGTATCCAAAAAGCATGAAATAGGTTGTGATAAACGATATTGCGTGCAAATGAGGGCATTTTGGCCAATAAGGCGTGATACTATTTGACGCCTGTCAATCAAGGTGCAGGTATCTAAGTGAAAAACGATTCCTATCATTGATTTCCACAGACCTATGCTCCCTGGGTATACCGGACCGAACGTTCGCAGAGAGACCAACGTCATGGGAAGGCATGTACCTGTTGATGAATGACAGAGTCCCTGCCCTAGCCACTGCGGTCCTTGGTTCTAGTAAGGGCGGCAGTCAAAACAGAACGGACTTCTGGTGGCGTTGCGTTACATACCTGCTGCTCCTTGTCACTGTCATCAGCCATACCCATACCATTGCCTATGGGTTTTAACTTCATGCACAGGACCCTCCTCGATACGATACGGAGCCAATACAGTAAATACCACGCGGGCCAGTTCGATAGACGGTTCTACTGTGGTTCAATTACCAGCGTTGAACATCGTCAAGTCCCGAGGACGGTGACTGGAATTACTTTTTTCCTTGCGCAAAACCTGTTGTCATTGGCCGCCAGCAAAGTACAGCCGTACCGCCATTCCCACGTCGGATTACGGGAGACGAATCATTGTCGCCCCCCAGGCCAGTCCCAGGCCGTGGCAACGCGGGTGCTCGGATGCCGTCCTGGTCCATTACATTCCACGGTGGCACTCGCCAATTGGACCGCCATCGTATAGACCCACTAGAAACTTCGAGATTCGAGAACCTCTTGAAACGCTGAATTTTCTCATTGCCATTCATTTCACCGTCGATCGATACTGTGCGTCCTGTTCTCATGCGCGAGCGCTCACGTAAAGGAGACCTTGCTATTGGCGCGCACCACTACACGTAAGACCGGCGTGACCCACACCGACTGCGCGTCGGGTTCTACGACTCTCCCCTCTGCGGCCCCAACGGCCCCGCGGCCCAGAGCTACCGCATGACAACGTCTGAAACGCACCAGAGTCCGCCGAGCGGTGAGCCGTGAAGGACCCGGTATCATGCGGCGGCACATCGGTAAGCTGCGAGCGCCGACACTGCTCCACTCATCTTGGTCGCACTCGCCGTCGTCCCTCCCGGGCCAGGAGCGGGCGCTTTATAATGCACACAACCGTCCCGCCCCTCGTCTCGCTAATTTCGCCCTCGTTTTTTTTTTTATTACCCCATACCATTCATCACTCACACGCCATGATGAATAACTGCGACCTTACTTCGGTGAGTCCTGCGTACCCGTGTACTGTTACTTTTTCTCATTTTTACTTTCGTCGCTACTACAGAACATCGTCGACACGCAGCATGAGCCCAGCAGGGGCACGAAAAGATCACATTCTTCTCTATCATCCCGTGAGTAGTCGCTTTCTCCTCTTGTGCAAAAATATCGAGCTGACCACAGGCTCTTCGGCGCCGAGAGGCTAGGCCAGATTGTCACACTTCATCGTTCACCGAGGCTGAGGGCAGATCTCCTCGTCGGTGAGTTTTCCCCCTCACCTTACAGCACCATTGGACTGACGCACGCACGCACGCAGTATGCGGATGTCTGAGTCGCCCACAAGTTCGTACGGGGGCAGTCTTGCTGGGCTGAACATAGTGGTGACGGAGATCCAAAACACCGCGGCGCCGCGCCCACAAGATCTGTATGAGTCCCCAGCACCACCACAATCACATCCCCAGCCACGGACGCTGCCACTATCGCCGCAGCGGCGGCAGCACCAGCCGCAACAACAGCGGAAACGAAACCAGTGGGGCTCACCGTTGCGGGTGCACCGTCCCGGGAAGCGGACTGTATACGTCCAAGACGTGGTCTTCAGGCTGCTGGTTATGTCCCAGTTCGAGACAAAATGATTTTTCGTGAATATTGTGTGGCCTTGCTTTTCGTTTGTGGCTGTTCCTGTCCTGTGAAGAGGCTCAGATCACCAGTAAAGAAAGATTGACTGTGTACTTTTGTATATTATGTTCTTGGCATTGTTTCTGTATGGACTCGTTTGTTTGTATACCCGGGGCTGGAACGTATCTTTTTTGAATGATTCTGATACATCATTACGATGTGTGTATCTACAAAACAGTAACGGGCTTGATCGAAACTATTGACCTTACAAACTCTCATCACGTGACGTTTATCCCCATTTGGGTGCTCAATTTCTCATGCCACGAAGGCCCGGCCTCATTTCGTTTTTGTTTCAATCGAGTCCGTGTTACTCTGAGGCACCGTTTCGAAGTATTACGGTACGAGTGGGGTGTGGCGATTGTCTGGGGAATATATTTCTCGTACAGACGACGGACGATGGGTTGAAATTACAATATGGCCTATTTTTTCCCAGCCTTCTTCGCTGCAGCGCGCAAACGCGTGATCTGCTTCTTCCAGCCATAACATTGGTTGCAAGCTGCATCGTATGTAAGTCAACGAAGAAGAAAGGGGAAGTTTCTTATCGCAGGGATCGAACGGCAAAGCAAAGCACGAAAAGGGGGAAGGGGAGAAACAGGGGACGTACTAGCTGAGCTGTGCTTCTTGCACTGATACGCGCCGTCCTTATCCCGGCCCGTCGCGGGCGCCTCGATGCCCTCCCGATCGATAAAGTCAAACTGCGGGAAGGCGGGTGTGTCCGGTGGTCGTTAGGGGGACAGTGCAATAGGTGGTAGAGTCGCGCATACCCCGAAAAAGCCATCGTTTTCCTCCCGCAGGTCAGTGCCGCAGTCGGTGCACTGTCATGCACGGACGCACGCAAAGGAGAAAACATTCGGTATGATCATAATCGATATCAGTCTCTAGCGGACGCACCACCTCCTTGAAATGCGAGAGGCAGAAGACCGCGTCGTTGATCTCAGCCGTTGAGGGGGTAGCGTCGTCGGACATGGTAACTACTGCACTTGTGGGTTTTTACTGCAACGAGGCTGGGGGGAGGGAGGTTCGGAAGGACGTGAATTGTGGGGCATGTTTTTAGTTAAATAGAGGGGTCAAGTGACCAGTCCGATGACGAAAGGGGGAGCAGAAACTGGGGTAGATCAAATTCTAAATCCAACCTCGATAACGTCCACCACGACAGAACCGAATACTAGTATGTCTTTCCTCTGAGAATACACAAAAGAATATAGATCCGATTGTCTAGAAAATTGCTTGATATGTAGGAGGGAATGCGATCTACTGTAAAATGCGGTCAGATAATCCATGTACCACAAAGTTCCATCTGTCCAAGGCGTGATATCAGATACGATGTGAGCCATGAGCTTCAAAGAATAGCGGCAAAGCCTTCTTCCGAGAGAAACGGCGTCGGCTCAGACACCGACATCCGCCTAATCTCCTCCAGCAAGTCCCTCAGCTCCTTCACGTTCGACGGCCGCAATCCGGGGTCCTTCTCCACCACCTCCTCGTACTCGTCCTCACTGTCCACCTCCCACTCGTCGTCGCTGTCCAGCGGCAGGTCCCCGAGCAGCGAGCCCGTGCAATCCTCAAGGCGAACGCCCTCCGCCTTGCACTGTGCCTCCCAGCGTTCCCAGCGCTCATAGCCTTCGTCCTCGGGGCCGTTCTGCCGCTCCAGCCCTGCGAGCAGCGTGCGGTTCAGAACGCGCACCACCTTCAGCGCGGGGAACAGCTTCCGCGTGAGCTGCGAGAACGTGAGGTCGTTCGTGCGCTGCAGCATCATCGTCGCGATCTGCGCGCCGCTTCCCGGGGGCAGGAACGCGTTTAGCAGCTGATGCAGCCCGAGGTGCGTGATGCGCGCGTGTGGCTCGCGCAGCATCGCCGTGGGCGCCTCCTCGTTCGCGTCGGCGTGGAAGGGGAGGCGCCAGTCCGGGTTGAAGGAGAAACTCGTCAGCATCGGACACGCCGCGAGGATCGCGGGCAGGTCGAGCGCGGGTATCGTGTTGAGGTCCAGGAAGGTCAGCTGCGCGCCGTGGTTCTTCAGAAACTCGGCGACGTCTGGCAGGTTGTCCCGGTGCGAGACAAAATCGAGGGTGAAGCTTTGGAGCACGGGGAAAGACCATCCGATCGCTTGCTCGATGAATTCTTGCGAAAGACCGCGGACGGTGAGTTGTTGGAGGGAGTCCAGGGAGAGCGAAATGTGCGAGGCGGTTCCTAGCAAGGGCGATGCGTCCACGAGCGGATCTGAGGCATCTTCTGTCGAGGTTGCTGGTGTCGACGGGCTCTCGAAATCAATGAATACAGATACGAGGGAAGGGAGAGCATCGAGCGCCCATATGAGACCTGCGAGGCAATTAGGGCCGATCTTCCAATGCACAGACCGTAGTGATTTTGCAGTATAAGAGACGAGGGAGTCCGCAATCGCGGGGAAGGAAGGGGTAATAGGCCACTCTACGGTGAAGAGCTCGAGATTGGGGCAGTGGTGGATGACGGTCACCAACATGTTTTCAACATGGGCAATAGTAAATCGTCGGGGGCTGTAGTACCGGACGAGGTGGAAACGCTTCACATACCACCCTAACCATGCATATTGATCGAGAACAAGGCAGAGTGGGGGGAGCCGAGCGATGTCAGACAGGAAAAGACAGCGAAATAGCAGGTGGTAGGCGACACGGTACCATTGTTTAGAGGTGAACATGATGGCCTGAACGTTTTGAATCAGGACCGACGCAGCTTTGCCAAACAATCCGAACATACCTTTGTTGCTGAATAGGCTTTCGTGTGTTTAGAGTGGACATCTTCGCTGGGACCTACAAGCACCCAATCTGGTTTTGTGGGCCGTTTGTCCCACCGGGAAAGTGACATGTTCGTAGGGTGCAATGGGTCAACCAGACTATCATCGTAGACGACTTGCTCGAAGATGTCGGTTAACAACTCGGCTGGTAGATCGCGGATGGACATCCCACTCCCGGGCTATAGGTCTTTGCGATAGAGATTTTGGTTAAGACGGCCGTTCACGAAAGAACACAGATAGTTCGTAGAGCACTCGACGTTTTGGTTGGGATGTGTGCGGAGGATCTACCGTTACAAGCCAGTCAGAAGACAAAGAGCTGGTCGAGATTTAAATGAGATAAAACAAGGAGATCAACTGCGAACGCGTACGAAAAGTGCATATGACGTGAAAGCGCGTTGGTTGAATTTAATACAACTTATGAAGAGTGTTCGAGTTTTGCGCGTCTCTGTACTTTGCACGTGGGCGCGTCTACTCTGGATCACGCGCCAAACCTCAGCGGGCCACCCCGGCCGCAGTACGTCCGTGTACGGTCCTCCGCTACTCCGCTCACCGACCGATGTATGCGTGACGCCGCCCGATTGTCAGTGCAACCCCAATCATCGACTACAGCACGCTACACGCTCTACGTGGATGATACGTTCCTCGACTAGCTTGATTACTTGCTGGCGCAACAGAGCATCCCGCGGACGATCAGCACGTCGTATGGCGCAAATGAGCATGTCTTGTCACTTTAATAAGCGCGTGGCGTGTGTTATCTGTTCGCGCAGCTCGGTGCGCATGGCGCCCATGTCCTCGTCGTGACCGGCGATGGGGATAGCAAGGAAATGTCCACTTCCACCCCTTCTTCAGATTCTTCCTCGCATCCTGTACGTGGGGTATTTTCCGTGTACTCAGATACAAAGTCACTCGCCACCCCATCAATGATCACTCTTTCGCGAGTTCCTGTGTCACTACCGTCGGAGGCACGACTAACACACAGTCCTGAGGTGACGGCAAGCACCCCCGGCGGCGGATTTCTCGCGCGTGAGGTACCAGGATGACGTTGTTCCCACCTTCCTCCAAAACTTGAGCAGCCAGTATTATGGCCTGTACAAGTGTATTTGCTATACTTTGACCGGCCCGGACCTATCTCACTTCGTAATCTGTGCAGCCCTCAGGCCGCGACATTCCCGACATCTCTGCGCAGAGTAGCAACAGGGAATCGAAACTCTGGTCTGGCACGAGCTGCTCGGCGCCTGCTTATCTTCCCCTTCCCCCCACCTCTCTGCGTCGTTCACCCCCAAGCACACAGCTGACCATGAATGTATACACTGCGGCGGGCGTCATCTCGCTGCTGGATTGCTACCTGGTTTCGAGGGGCAGGGCCCCGGCTTCCTCAACCCTGGCTGGCTAGGGCTTCGCAGGGCTCGTCGACTGAAACACTGATGGCGCTGTCGCTGGGCGGGATCCTGTGCACCCGATCTAAAATGTCTTTTCATTTTCATTTTTGAGGATGGCCGATTCGAGTATTATGGGTCACGGCTTGGGGGGCGCCCGATTTTGACAGACTGGAGGAAATGCTTGAAGACACCCAACTAGGGAGCTGGGCCTCGTGGCTCCCCGCAGAGCAGCCCAACATGCATATGAACCTTTGGCGTCTGACGCCCATCCTACCTTACTGGTATTTCACAGACCAGACGGGTCAACTGAATTAAGAAGCTTGGTGTGATACCCTAGTCGCTACGACAACACCAGTGGGGGCACCTTACATGCGCGTTTCAATTGCAGTTTCACTACGGGTGTCTCTGGCCTGTAGGCCTAAGTATTATAATCGGTTCAAAACAAAAAATAAAAACTGCGGATTGGATGCACTCCAATGATACGGACTAATTAGGTTTGGATGACCACATGCTATGTAGCGTTGGGGGTATCTATCGATATGACTACCGCTTGTGGCGATAGTAGCCGCCTGGGCCCCGATTCATCCGCTCCTTGTACGAGTGGACGCTCTTTACAGTGTATTGCAGAGAAATCCCAGAAGACGTCGTGCGCACGCTGGCCACAATGCGGGATTTTGATCTGAGCTCTTGTCGGCCCTTGCCATGGGTGGCCTTAATTGTGCTCCGCCGTCGTCTCACCCTCCTTGAGGATGGAACTGGGACAAATGCCGGCGTAGAGGTTTCTGGATCTGGATCTGCTTCGGAAGACGAGCCAGGGCCAACGCCGCTGCCGTCGCCGTCGAACTCATTATTCTTGTACTGGCGAATGCGAGATAGGTTCTGCTTGTGAATGTGAGGGTGCCGACTGATCCGCCCTTGAGTTTTTCCCAGGCCGAAGCGACGACGCCCTTCCTAGCCACCTGGTCCTTCGCTGCACGACGTTTCGAGGGTTTCTCATCGCTCTGCTTGATCTCCGTCTTCCTCCGCTGCACTTCCTCCCCCACGCGAATCGCCTCCTGTCCCTTATTCCGTACAACACCTTCTTTCATCGAAGGCTCTGCTTCATCTCGACGTGACTGGCGTTCTTTGCGACCCACCTCTGCATGCCGAACTGTAATCCCCCGCCTGGCCATCCCGACCCGCTTGCGCTTGGCCGTCTCGGCCTGCTGACATAGCATCTCGGCCTCCTTCCAGATCATAGTATCCATGCGCTTCGCGCGGGCCTCCGCCTGCACAGCCGCATCGTGGATTCTCCCTCCGCGCGCCTCGAGGCTCTGCACCCACGCGAAGGCCTTTTGCGCGGCCGTTTCGAGCCCCTGCGCGTCCTCCTCCTTGAGTCTCGTTTCCTCTCTCCGGCGCACGACTTGCTGCTTCGGCCAGATGCTGCCCGCAGCAGAGTTGTTCCTCTGGCTGTATTGACTTCCTCTTTCCGAGACACCTGGCTCGGACCCTTCTCCCCATTCAGTAGATATTCCAGCTGCGTCTCCGATGGATCGACCAGAGGTGAGGAAATGTGGGCCCTCGGGAACACGTTGGGGGTGGAGACGAGAGGTAGCGGAGGACACTGGGCGTAGATGATGAATTTCGGGGGCAGGTGGGAAATACACGTTGAGTGGGGCCTTCGGCGATGTAGCACTGCACCTAACGGGTAGTATCCATGGTACGGAACAGTTCTTGGATTTCTGCGGCGACCCAGGTGTCAGATTCGTTTTCGAAGAGATCTTGCCAGGGGCTGTCTGGAGGGACGGGTACTCCAAGTGCAGTCCCACACCAGATTGAGTCCGCATTGAAGGTGTCGAAACTACCCGACAGGTGTAGTAATTCCTCGCAAGGGGGGTATCCGAGACATTGTGAATAAGGTGTGTCTCACATAGAAGATGACGAATAGATGATTTTGAGCCATATGGATCCCAGAAAAGATTTCCACAGAGCCGCGTTAGGCTTGAAGTAATCATTGATCCTGATAAGCACCTGTAGCAGCAGCCATGTCAAGTACGTCATCACATGGCGAATCGTCAGGGCTCACCTTCAAGCAACCGAAGCAGAAGGGAGACCAAAATGGGGACTGTACTACAGGTGGAAAGAAAGGCTGATATAGTTCAAGAACCCTCTGGTTTATATATTCGTCCCGAGACACAGCAAACGTGAATCAATCAACCCTGTGATCCACGCCGATTTAGCTGTTCTCTCTACCAATAAATACGAATAACGCCAAACGTAGTACCGCCTCATTAAAGTGACAGGTGTCAGGCCATTAATAATGCTGTCCGGAGAGGCGATGCCAAGACGCGACCAATGCCAATGCGCATGCAGTGACGGTATGATAACTCAAGGTCAGGCGGGGCTCGTCTACAGTGCTGTACTAGCAACGGGTCACGAGTCACGGAAAAGCACAGGTGCCTTTGACTTGACGCGTAGCTTGACGTCCGAGCCGTTGGCTGTTTTGCTTACAGGTTAGTTGATAGTGTCAGGACCAGCAACATCAGCCGCTTCTGGGGACAGCGTATTGCCTGCTTCTGCCGACTCGGACCAGCTTGGGCTGTCAGCCCCTCTTCTTTGGAGCAGTGGTCGTCGTTGCAGGCACCGTAGGTCCCTCCACCAATTCTGAATGTGCGTTGTCGTTTCACAGCCTTCTTTCGACATGCTCTCGTATTCAATTTTTCAGACTGCACTGACGACTCGACGGTCTGAGGATTAACTTTTCTGGTACCAGTAGAAGTCGCGGGCATTTAATTGGACTTGGACGGAAGTATGAATGCGACAGTCTAGCGCCGGGGTTGAAAACAGCGATCACAAGACCTAATTGATGTTCAATTTGAACCAAGTTCAACTGTATTATGGAGCGGATATAGTGACTTGACCGTTCTTTTCTGTGTGACCTCTGCGTTCCACTGTAAGTTACACGCAATGGCTGCTCGTTGGTGCTCCGAGACAATTAAAAGCGCAACAGTCCTTTGAGTCACAGCGTCTTGTGCCATCCAACGAGGATCGAAATGCATTGTGGTTACTACTGGTCGACCGTAACTTGAAGGCATGCAGGGAATAGATCACGAGAACTCCGAACGCGATCTGAACTCTTCTAAATTGTTCGTAGAGCACGATATGCCATTTCGAAAAAAACACGAACTTGAAGGTTGGGGTTAGCTTTGGAATAGAACAACCGATTACTTATGTGAGCGTCACGGTGGCATTGCCGCTCCGAGTCCTCATACGACTCGGAATTGGAATGCGAATTGACGCCCTTTACAGTGTATTCAGTAGAGGCTTCAGTAGATGTTTCGCACTCCCCGGTCACGATGACCACGTAAGAAATCGATCTGAGCTCCTCCTAGTCCTCTACAGTGATAGCCATGCCGGTCATTGCACCGATTTAGTGCAGAATTTAGACAAGCCTACAAGGGCCCTCTTCGACAATTCCAGATCTGTGCTCACAACGAGCTAGACCTTATGCCTGAAATCCCCCTTGTCCTGATAATGCGAGCTGTGTTTCTGCTTGTCTACCAGTGAGCCTCCTGCTCTGCATGCTCCACCGCGATCTCCCGCTTCGTCACCCCAGCCTCTCGCTTGACCGTCTCGGCCTGCTTCTCCCATCCCATGTTTCTACGTCTTGGCTCCCTTTGGCCCCCGCCTGCATAGCTGCATCGTGGATTCACCCCACGTGCGCCTCGAGGCCCTGCACCCCGGGCCATACGAAGGCCTTCCGCGCGACCGTCTCGAGTCTCCGCGCATCCTCCGCTTTGAGTCTCGCGTCCTCCCGTCGTGCGACCTGTGGCTCCAGGTATATGCTATGCACCATTGGGGTCGTTCTGCTGGCTGTGTAGAGTCTGTAGACTTCGTCTCTTCGGACCTCTCGTCCCATTCTGTTGATGTGACAGCTACGCCCCCGCTGTATCCACCGACTGGGACGGTGGGGGATAGCTCAGTTTTGTTGGTTAAATTGAAAAAACCGGCGACGAATATGTGAAAGTTCCTGGCCGCGTGTTCCAATAAAATGCGTTGGGTGCTTGGTTGGGTGCGAGTGCGAGGGGTGATGTAGGATGCGGGATATGGATGAAGGGTTTCAGGGAGGGGATAGGTGGGTTGTGGGGGTGTGGGGGGACAGATCTTCGTGATAGAGATATCATTTAAGACGACCATCCCAGAAGGACCACCGATAACACGTGGAGCATTCAAAGAGCTGATTGAGACGAGACTGGGAGTTCCACTGTGACAAGTCATCCGACTCGGAAGATAGAGAACTGAAAGAGGGGTTGTTCAACGAGAGAGATCGAAGAGATAAGAACCGATGCGTACGGAAAGTGTGTAGGAAATGTCCTATAGCGTAATTTTAATAGTTGAACTTGATGAGAATTTTGAAGCGAGCCTGTTGGAGTATTGTGCATGCCTGTAACCTTGCGCGTAAGAGTGTCTATCGATACGACTATCGCTTGTGACGAAAGTAGCTGCCTGGGCCCCGATTCATCCGCTCCTTGTATGAGTGGACGCTCTTTACAGTGTATTGCGCAGAAGTTCCGGAAGGTGTCGTATGTTCGCTGGTCACTACGTGGGACAACGATTGTTGGTCCTCCACAAGGGTGGTCTTAATCGTGCTCCGCCATTGTTCCACCCTCCGGCGTGAGCGCGGAGCTGGGACAAATACCCACGTAGAAGTTTCCGGATCTACATCCGCATCGGAAGATGAGCCGAGGCCTACACCGGTCCCGTCGTCATCGAACCTGATGTCCCTGTATTGGGGAAGGTGGGACAGGTTCTGCTTGCGAATGCGAGGGTCCCGAGTGATCCGCCCCTTGAGTCTTTCCCAAGCTGAAGCGACGACATCTTTTGTGGCCCTCTGGTCCTCCGCTACACGGCGCTTAAGTCTCTCCTCACTCTGCTCGAGCTCCATCTTCCTCCGGTGCACTTCTTCCTCCATGCGAAGCGCCTCCTGCTCCTTACGTTGCACGTCTTCTGCTTTCATCAAAAGCTCTGCCTCCTTCAGACGCGCCTCGCGTGCCTTGCGTCGTGCCTCTTGCTCTGAACGCTGAACCGCAATTTCCCGCTTAGCCAACCCGACCTCCCGCCTGACCGTCTCGGCCTGTCGACGTAGCACCTCAGCCTCCCTCTCCCAGATCTTTGCATCCATGCGCTTTGCGCGGGCTTCCGCTTGCATAGCCGCGTCGTGGATTCTCCCCGCGCGCGCCTCGAGGCCCTGCACCCACGCGAAGGCCGTTCGCGCGGCCAACTCGAGTCCTCGCGCGTCCTCTTCCTTGAGTCTCGCCTCCTCTTCCCGCCGCGCTGCCTCTTCTTCTCGCCGCGCGACTTGCTGTTCCAGCAGGATGCTGCGCGCGGCGCTGGAGTTGCTCAGCTGGCTGTATTGACTTCGCCTTTCCGAGACGCCTGCCTCGGACCCTTCACCCCATTCTGTAAAGGCGCCAGCTGCGTCCCCCTTGGGTCCATCAGGGCTGGGGAGGTGAGGACTTTCGAGAACACGTTGGGGGCGGACGCGAGAAGCAGTAGAGGACACAGGGCGTGGGGAATGGGTTTCGGAGACAGGTGGGTGGTGGGAGTGTGAAGGACTAAATCCGGTGGGCGGACTGTGTGTGACGGAAGGAGGCCCAGCGGGATGTACGACAATCTGAGGAAGTTTTCGCCGTAGGATGTAAGATTCACGGGCCACTGGCATCGCAACACGAGTATTTATCCGAGTAGTTAGTCCCCGGATTGGCTGGAGTCTGGGCTGTGTATTCTGGGATGGGACTTCTGTACCCTCCCCACCACTTCCGCACTCTTCATTATTGTCGTTGTCACTGTCGTCGTTGCCTTCTTCTTCTTCTTCTTCTTCTTCTTCTTCTTCTTCTTCTTCTTCTTCTTCTTCTTCATCATCTTCTTCTTCGTCTAGTTCTTCGTCTCTGTCGCTTTCTCCTCCCTCACCGGCAAACGCTCCCTAACAAAATCTTCATTTGAGCAACTAGTAGTTCCCTCGACATACACTGCCACTCTCACGTACCTCTATATGTCGAGTTTCTTCGCCGTCCCTCCTGGGGGCACCTCTGTTCTGAAACTGATATATCCTTGGGGGTCCGGCATTACGCTGTGAACCCAAATACCCGTTACGTGGGGTCCTCGGAAAGGTAGCACTGCGCCGGATGGGTATGGAAGATATCTGGGACTTCTGCAGAGATTCAGGTGTCAGACTAGTTTTCGAGGGCATCCTGCCAGGAATAGTCAGGGATCGGCGCTTCGAGCGCAGCCCCACCCCAGCTTGTGCCCGACTCTGAATTGAAGGAGTCGAAACCGCCCGATAGGTGTGGCCTTCCCTTGGAAGGGGCGTATCGCCCCCGACCGAAACATTGTGGATAGGGCGTATCTCGCGTTTCATACGACGAAGAGATGATTTCGAGCCATATGGATCCCAGAAAAGAAATGCGCCGGGCCGCGTAGAGTTGTGTTGCGTTAGGCTTGAATTAATCATTAACCTTGAAGAGTACATATAACGGCCACGTCAAGTACGTCATCATATGAACATATATCACAAATCGTCAAGGCATACCTTCGAGCGACTGAACGTAGGCAGAGACCAAGATAAGGACTGAGAAGAAAGGTTGATGTAATATGCCCAAGAATCCTCTAGTTTATATGTTCGTTCCAAGACACAGCAAACGTGTACAATTGATCAATCCTGTGATCCACGCCGGATTGGCTGTTCCCTGTCAGTAAAAACAGATAACGCTAAACGTAGCACCGGCTCATTAAAGTGACGGGGGTTATAGGCCATTAATAATGCTGTTCGGCGAAACGCTCGATCCAGTAGGTGTCCCAAGGCGCGACCAATGCCGATGCGCATGCAGCGGCGACATTTTGGAGTAGCGACTCGAGGTCAAGTTTTCTAGAAGTAAGGCATCGATGGTCAGAAAAACTGTCCCCTGTAGCACCAGTGAAGATCAAGATCGAGCATATGCGTCCCGATGAACCGAAACCGCTGACTCCATGGTGTAACGCAACGTTGTTTAGATGTCATCGCTACAGCTGCCGACACGTAACAAGACACATGTGGCAGCCGAGATGCTGTGTTCAAGGCTATGCCGGTTTTCCGGTTTGCTGGGCTGTGCCGCCGGTAGCCTATAGGTACTACATTACTTAGTTAGTACTAGTAACGACATCATGATACATATGCCAGTGACTGCTCACTAGTGCTTCGAGGGGACCATTATAGATGGAACGCAGAAGACTCCACCGAGCCGTAGAAGAAAATAGTCTACTGATAAAGCGCTTTCAGAGGAAATCTAAAAATCGTTGATGGACATAGCACTCGGACCGAATTGGACTATCACAGAATTAACAGTCAAGGAGAGAGGATCGAAATACATTGTGGTTGCTACCGGTCGACTGTAGATCAACGGCAACCGGTCAGCTGGCACAAGAATTCCGAACGCGATCGATGGAACTCTTCAACAAAATTGTTCCTGAAGTTGCTCGTAGAGCACGATGCTCCATATTATCGAAAAGTAATGAAGATACTGTAACTGTACTACTACCTAAGTGGAACATGACGAAAGTACCCCGCTGGGCTTCGATTAAGCCGCTCCTTGTACGAATTGATGCTCCTCACAGTGTATTCTGCAGAGGCTTCAGCAGACGTCGCGCACTCGCTGGTCACCATGTGGGACACCGATCTGCCAGTGAGCTCCTGGTCCTCTGCAGTGATAGCCATAGTAGTCATTGCACTGGTTTCACTCGTAGTCCGTCTTCGTTCCACCTTCACATAGCGCTGGATTTGGACGAAAGCCCTCGTCGACGATTCCGGATCTGTGTTCGCACTGGTGGATGAGCTGGAACCTACCTCGATGCCATTGTCATTGATCTCGTCCTTATCTTGGAGAATACGAGCTGTGTTCTGCTTATCGACCTGAGAGCCCCGGCTAATTCGTCCCTTGAGTTTTTCCCAAGCCAAAACGACGATCTCCTTTGTGCCAATCCGATCATCTGCCGCACGACGACCCTTCTCAAGCTTGAGCTGCTCCTCCCTCCACCTCATCTCTAATTTCATCCGCCGTGCGTCCTCCTCCATTTGAAGTGCCTCTTGTTCCTTGCGCCGCACACCTTCTTCTTTCAGTAAAAGCTCTGCCTCCTTCCGACGCGCCTCGCGTGCCTTGCGTCGTGCCTCCTGCTCTGCACGCTCCACCGCGATCTCCCGCTTCGTCACCTCAACCTCTCGCTTGGCCGTCTCGGCCTGCTGACGAAGTATCTCGGCCTGCCTCTCCCATGTCTCTGCATCCCGGCGCTGAGCTTTGGCCTCTGCTTGCATAGCTGCATCGTGGATCCTCCCTGCACGCGCCTCGAGGCTCTGCACCCACCCAAAGGCCTTTCGCGCGGCCATCTCAAGTCTCCGTGCGTCTTCCGCCTTGAGTCTCGCCTCCTCTTCCCGTCGCGCTGCCTCTTCCTCCCGTCGTGCGACCTGTTGCTCCAGGTGTATGCTGCGCGCCACACTAGGGTTACTGTGGCTGTATAGACTTTGTCGCATTGACCCGCCTGCCTCGGGCCTTTCGCCCCATTTTGTTGACGGGCCAGCTACGTCTCCGTTGTATCCACCGAGACTGGGGTAGTGGGTGATAGCTCTGTTGTTTGGATTGAGTGCCGGCGACGAATATGCGGAAGTTCCTGGCCACGTGGTCCGATGAGGACCTTCCGGGATGTGTTGGGTACGAGTGCGAAAGGTTGTGAAGGACGCGGAACGCGGAGGAAGGGCTTCAGGGACGGGTTGGTTTTGAGGGTGTAAAGGGATATGTTGGGCGGGCACACTACGTCTGGCGAGAGGGGATTCATTTTGATGCCCTTGGAGAATCTGAGGCGCTAGAGCTTGAGGACGCCCGCTCGTTTTGTGCAGTAGGGTGTAAGATTGGTGGACCTCTGACCGGGTGGCGCTAGGACATGTCTGCGTAGTTGGGCTACAACTCGGCAGAGGTCTGGGTTGTATGTGTGGGGCCGACGCTTCCGAGTCTCTACTCTCTTTCTCGTCTTCGTACACTTCGTCGTCGCTTTCGTCGTCATCGTCGTCACTGTTTTCTTCTTCCTCGTCTAGGCCCCCATCATCGTCTCCAACGCTTTCTTCACCTTCAAAGTTTTCCTAGCAATGTCTTCATTTGAGAAACCTGCGGTTCTCCCGAGATACACAGTCAAGTCGCACGTACCTGCACAGTAGACCGAGCTTCTTCGCCATCCTTCCAGCGGACATCCCTGTTTTGGAATTGGTACGCCAGTGGGGGTCCAGTGTTGTGCGGCGTTGACACCGGTTTCAAAGGTGGGGCATTCGGAGAGGTAATATCATACTCAGCGGGTACTTGTGCAGGGGACGGGGGCAGAATATTGGACTTTCGTGGTCGCGCAGGTGGCGGGAACGTTCTCGCAGGTAGGCGCCTACCAATTCTCCGGAGATACGGGCGCTTCGCTGGCTGTCTCACCCCCGTTTGTGCCTCGTTCCACGTTGAAGAACTCGAAGCCCCCCCGCGGGCGTAGCCTTTCTTCACGAAGGACGACGTATCACCCTCAACTGAGACATCGTGGATAGTCGGGTATCGGATGACACTAGGATCTGACGTCGAGCCCGCGGGAGCAATAAGGTGATGTGGACCCGACAAAGCATCTCCACCCAGCCGCGTAGATTTTCGAGGTGTTGGGTTTGAACTGACCATTCACCTTGAAGGGAACATGCAGCAGCTATCGTCGATGCAGGGTGAGCACATCACCTTTTGCGTATAACAAGTCACCTACTTCTTTGTACTCGATAGTGGGGCAACTGGCTCGGGGCAGCGCAGGGTTGATATGATATATATTCCAGAAACCTTGGCACATGTCCGTTATCTATTTGTCTGGAGACACAGCAATCGGGTACAGTGGGTAAATAAACCGGAGCGCCAGGGGTCGAGTCATGGTCATCATCTCCGTGAGGCGCTCGATCCCAAATGGTGTCCAAAGTGCTGCAATTGCGGTTGCCGCAGTGCTCACAGGGTTCTGTATCCAAGACACACATGCGGATCGGAACCCATTGTTGTTTGGTACACCGAGAGTGGCGACGGTACGAAGTCGCCTCGTGTCGGGCCCCGCTTGAAGCTTGAAGCCCCTCAAGTTCCCAGCACCGAAAGCGGATACAACAAAGTCGACCATTTACGTCAGATGAACAAAAGGCGCTGATTTGTAGCACTGGATTATGGCCCAAATTCACACAACGGTGTTGTAACGGTTACTGGTGACCTCACGTGTGGTTGGCAGAGTAATGTGTGTATGTGTGTTCAAAGGCTGATAAACGTCCCTTTTGTATCATAGGAATGGCGCCAGCGAGTGACGATTACAGGCAAGATTAAAGGTGGGAACTTGAAAGGAACGTACCACGCGTGAATCGCCCTTTGCACTGGGTTGTAATTCCCCAGATCCAAGCCCCGATCTCACCCTTCCAAAACATGACATCGGTTGCCAGTTGGCAGCTACGCGTGCATCAGAACTTTTTTTTCGTGTTCCAATCAAGCGTCTAACAATGTACAAGAAGCTCCTTGGGCTCAATTGCGTGATAAAAGTGCGGACAAACTTGGATCCGCCTTTGAAAAAACCTCAGAATTCCAAAAAAAAAAAAAAAGAAAAGAAAAGAATATACATTGTTTCACAAGCTGAAGCCCTGAGGTATCGACGATTTGTTGAGGCTACAGAAAACGTTTGTTGGCATTCATGCGCTGGCTCAAGAGGGGATGTTATCAGACAGTGAAGCTAGTGAAGTTTAGAACCAAGTATATCTGAACCAAGTAAAAACACGACACATGCATTACGACACGACAAATCCGAATCATCCTGGGAACCAAGTAAGCGTCATATTCGCGAGTGCACTGAAGGTTCGACTACTTACCGCAGACGCTCAATCAAGCGCCATAATGCACGAAATTCACCCATCGCTCCAGGGTGATTCCTCTCTTTCCCCTCAGCTTCTGTGTCGCATCTCGCAGCGCTCCCGCAGATCGCTCATTGTACGGCACATCTGTTTCTTGGTTAGAGAATAGCGATTTGTAGAAGCTCTTGGCCAGGTCTCGCCCGTCCGTATCTGCCATTTCCCACATGGTCCCGACTACACTTCGGAATCTGCAATACTGCATCGCAGCAGTAAGGTGAAGCGCCTCATCGGCAATTCTTTCTTCTGTGATTTCCGCAGCATGACAGCAAGAAAGGAATGCGAATTCCGCGTTCGGAAGTCGAGACCTCACTATATCTAGCAGGGTGACGCGAACCCTCGTGAAGTTTGGAGGAAGCCTCGAACGGTTTTCCTGTCTCCAGCACTCCATGACACGCGACGTGGGCAAAGTGGCTGTCCCGGAGATCCTCGACCACGGAGGGTGTGGCCTTGCTAGAGACAAGATCTGCTACCGTGACTCGTGCTTCGAGCGATCGTATGACCTTGATCTCCCTCTTCACGCCTGGAAGAGAATCGTCTGGTTGGGCAACAAGGAGTAACGAGGGCTTTCCCAGTATCTGTGCGCTTGCTTTTCGAGACTCGATGAGCCCAGAGAGAGACGGTGTATATGAAGGAATGTACAGATCCGAGAAATATCGCTCGCAAGAATCGCTGGATGGGATTGGACCCATCGCGTGAAGGGGGAGAGAGCAGAAGACTGAGGTTAAGCACCACCAGATTCGAGATTGCGCTGGCACGCCTAACAAGGTTCTCCAACTAGTTCATAGAGGCCCTTGAGTACGGAAGACAGAGAATCCTGGTATTCCCATGAGTCGAGACCACGCCTCCGTGCCTCGACTAGCCCATCCTATAGTTCGTATGCGCGATGGTAGAAATTATTGGCGGTAGCAATGGAGTAAGGAAGAAAATTGTGGAAGACAATCAAAATATCAGAGCGCCATTTGCAATGGTTGATCAAGATGACGGGGCCACGGGACGCGGCGGGACGAAGAGCGGTGAATGATGGCGCCCTTAAAAATCCTTCTAACCCTGGTCGGCCTTGGATCGGCAAAAGCAGCGCATTCCGCCCCTCCACCAGTTTCTGCCGCTTTACCACAAGACGACCGAATGGGTCCATCCCATCTCCACCTTGGGCGACGCCGGCTTTCATTTCTGGCCCCCCACTCGGTGTGATGGCTATGGTCAACGCCTCGAGTTCTTGATTGGTCTCGGTAAATCTCATTGCCAACGGAGGGTCATCCTTACTAGTGAGTTGGGCCATCGGAACACGAAGGCCACGCACCTCGGACCAAAGTAACGCTCGCCCTTGTTCCAAAGTCTCACCTTTGGCTTCCTCAAATCGGCCTAAATAGATCTGGTAGGATGCATAGTCAAGTGGCATGTTCCGACAATTTGCGATGAGACGGGCGTGCTGAATAGATACTGTCGGAGTGAAGGACAAGGTCTTTTGTATCAAAGATATTGCGCTCTTATAGGCGTCGAGGCAGATGGATGATTGAAAGTTCGCGCAAGGAGGGCCCACTGACATGAAAGTTGAAGTCGTCCGGGTTCCCTCCCATATTCACTGTCGACAGCCAGTGGCATTAGTCGCAAGACTTCAAGGAGGTCCTCTCTTCGACCGGACAACTGTGCACGTGTATGTAGACATGATACAAGCTTCCGAATTGTGTGAAAGTGAACGTGTTGTGCGCTCTTCAACTCGAGGATGTCATAGCCGACGGTGATTGACTCGTTCAGGTAGCTGATTTTGCTGGTTTTCTTGAATGCGAGGAGGAGAATGTCATGTAAGGAACAGAGGGGAATCATTCTCTGCTGGTCACTGGAATAACGAGTCGCATCAATTAACAGCCGGCTATACTTGATGGACTCTTCGATATCCGATATCCGATATCCGATATTTCTTTGGTACAGTGGAACTTTGACACATACCAATCTGCAAGGTGGCTAAGGCACTCCTTGTGACGTTCCGTCCTCGGAGGAGTATTTGAGAGCAGTTCCTGGATTTTCTCCGCCATCCTCGTCATTGAGTATGATACCCGAACAGCGCCTGGTTCGAGAAAAAGTTCCCCAGATTCTTGAGATGACGAAAGGTTGATAACTTGTGAAGTATAGGAGTTCGCTTCCTCAAGGCTCTCTGCGAGATTGTATTGTGTAAAGCGCATTCTGGCTTGGGCCGCCAAGATGTCGGTCATTTGAATACGAAGTCCTTCATCAATGGAAGAAGTGCTGAGTAAGGTACGGAAACGGGGAATTGACACTTCGATATATTCTGGGTTCTGGAAGAAGGTCGATCTGGCATACGCGAACACAGTGGCAAGTGATGAAACTAGATCCCGAATTGAATCTGCACACTCTCCAGACTGATTGTGATGGCGCCATTTGAACGAGTCTCCAGGATGCGAACGTAGAGTGCGTTGGCCAGCGCAAACAAAAGGACGAACTTGGTGGGCCCATCTTCACCGCGTCTCGTAGGCATTCAATGACTTCACCTAATAAGTGAACGGCTCGCCCTCGAAGGAATGCAGCGTTGACGGCATCGACCAGGGATACAATAGCGACGATAGGAAAGCCTGCTGATAAGTCGGAGGCGAGGTTCGCGGCAGAGGACCATCATCTCCTCTTTACTCTGTGCCCCATCATAAGCTTCCGACTCGATAACCATTGCCTGGATAAGAGACGTTGTAACGACGTTTTTGGGGAGGTCGAAATAATCAAGGGGAAGTCCTCGGAGGAAACGGAGGAACTCGATAGAATACTTAATATCACGAGGGCTGTTCGAATGTCTTGGCGCGTTGTAGAAGGGCGGATGCAAGGTGAAAGAGGAGTTCGACAACATTGAGGGAAAAACCAGCCCAGGAAACAGGCGGAAGGAAGATCGCCTCAGTGCAGTGTACAATGCACTTGTCAAGGTCTGCCTTCTGTTGTGATAACTCAAAACGCCCGAGTCGTAGCATCGCGAGAATTTGGACACTGATAATGTATAGAGAATTGGGTCGAGGGTACAGTACTAAGAGAGTGTTCTGAATAGATGCGATTTTGTAGTCAATATCGGCGATAGAGACTGCAAGGAAGAGGGATACGGTGTCAATTACCAAGACAGTTCGGATTTGGAGATTCGAACTTACGTTTAGATGCCATGGTCCAGTGCGTGAAAGCGAGAAATCGTGACAGTGTGTTGAACAGTTGAGATTGCAAACTGAACGACACAGAAAAGCCTCGCACTGGCTAAAAGGCCCTGCCAAGCCTCACAGTGGACGTGTGCATCTCACGGCAACAGCACAGGCCACATGTCCATCCAGCCCATTACTAACAGAAAGGCCGTGTGTTCTTGGCTATGCTAGACTCGCAAACTTATGCACAACCCACGCAAAAGTCGATGGAGGCTGGCCCAAACGGCTTTGCGGATACGACCTGAGATTGACTTGTGATGTCGGAGAAGACAACAGAGGAGCGTAGAGGCAGAGACACCATTGTTGTCAGTGACTGTGACCGCAGCCGCACAGCGGCAACATCTGGCAGGGCAGGTGGACGCACACATGGCTCGGCATTTTGCGTATGGGCGCGTGTGGGTGACAAATAGCGGTGGCATTGCAATTTGCAGGCCTCCAAGTGAGAATTTTTCCTACAGCCACGTCGCGTGCATTCCGTGCCTCCAAATTAGCCATGGTCAGTGGTACTCTGATACCCTTCTCAGACAGGTTGATGCGGTATTGTATCTCTTGAGACATGGATGCGCAGAAACACACTCCAGACGAGTCTGAGACGACTACACCTTTTTTTGCCGTGCAGCCCATGCAGTATTGTAAATCCGGGCTGGTCTCTATGTCCTTTTGTAAATCTATATATAGTACTTTACCTACTGTGATTTATTTTCTTGGGAAGAAAGAGCCAAAGGAATGACTTCATAGAACATGAATTTTTTAGATTTGCACGGTCGGTGACATTTGCACAACCCACACATAAAACGCAACTCTCGAAACATAAAACCTCAAGATCTTCATGTTCCAAAAACCGCACTGAGCATCGTGCCTGACTGAACTGTGTAGTATCGTTGTGATGGGCAGGCAAAAGTAACTCAAGAGTTTCAAAGTCACGGAAGCGTAGAAGCATCACGCAGGGGCGCGGTTTCGGCGTGTCCATCTAGATATATGACAGCTCCCATCTATGAACAGATGATGATCAACCAAGCCTGTCTGTCGTTTGGTCGCTTACGGCGCTCACTAGAGATGCGTACAGCAGCACTCTCATGCAAGCACATACCGGTGTGTTATACCGAACAAATGTTGGCATCTGAGTGACAACATCCATCATCAACGTATCAACTCCAACACATCAGGCTGTAAACAAACGTCAACGCATTTGTCAATCAATCAGCGCTGCCGGAGGACACTGCACCGCGTGCATATTGTATATCCAGCTCAAGAGAACCAGCAAGAACCAGATCCACGTGCAACGCAGGCGATAATATCGAATCATAATTCGATGAGTCGGTTTGAATTTGAGTTCGTTGTATGTGGCGGTCGCTTTTACAAAGGAAACCGGTAAGTGTGCGTAAGGGTTGTATCCAGCCAGCAACGGCGGAAAGGAAGATGAAGCAATAGAAAGTACGTTTACAGTTCAGGCAAAATAATTCGAAAAGGAATAACCAAGAATAGCGTTTCCGTTCTGTCTCTTCTGTCTCTCCAAGGAAAAGAAAAATTACGTTCGAGCATACGAAAGGTG
Source organism: Lactarius akahatsu (assembly GCA_021524915.1). Classification (NCBI taxonomy): domain Eukaryota; kingdom Fungi; phylum Basidiomycota; class Agaricomycetes; order Russulales; family Russulaceae; genus Lactarius; species Lactarius akahatsu. Next base: position 49,916 of record JAKELL010000021.1, read on the forward strand.
GTGGGGGGAGTGCGTATAGCACGAGGTACGGCACGGTGTGGTAGTGACGTATGTTGGTGGTGTAGGTCCGAGCCAAGCCGGAAGAAAGCGGAGGGAGGGGGAGGATAGACACCAACCCGACCAGCAGACTGTCCGAACACAAGTGACATCATACCGTCAGCGCCGCGTGTGAGATCATGGGACGAAACGTACGTACGGTGGTGCCACGGCATACTTAAGTACGGGCCGGGAGAGGAGGGTCCGGGATGATCACATGCATCGGACGCATGGCGCCAAAGCTGCCCTGGTGCTGCAAGACGTGGGTACCGTCGGAGTTGCCGTTGCCGTTGCCGAGACTTTGACCGCTATTGTTTCCATGGGTAGAATCTAGCGTCGTGCGTGACGAGCACGCGATATTACGCTCCACCGCGGTCTCACTCGCTTCGTCATAGCGCGGTGCGGGCTTACGACGGGGTCCATTTCCAGCCGTCTGCGCGCGTTCCAACGGGAGGACCTCTCCGACGTACGGTTGATACGACGGGGGGCGGAGGGGTGGCTCTGGATTAGACAAAGCACGACCAAAACTACCAGTCGTCTGCGTAGACGTGCGCCTAGATTGCGGGTGGGAGGGGTGATAAGGCAGGATCGTGGGTGAAATGGGAGAGATCGCTTTTTCATGTCCAACTGTGCTGAGTTCTTCATCTGAACCGATGAACGTCTGGTCTGCTTCAAGGGCTGGCAGACCAGGTTGCTCCTTCCGAGTCGAAGATCCTCCGCCACTTGCATGACGGGACCTCTTGAGAGCCATCGCGGACCACCGCCCACCGTGTCCATTCTCGGCACCGCGGGAGCGGTCGGACCGCCGGCGCAAGAACCAAAAAAGGAAGGCAACCAGAGCGGCAGCGAAGAAGGCGATCCCACCAATTACGCCTCCTGCGATTGCGCCCGCGTGCGAATGACCCGATGATGCTCCGACGACTGGGGACGGGGAAGCACCTGTAGAAACGGGGACGGGAGGAGTCGAAGAGGAACTGGGGGCAAATTGGAGGACACATTCGACGTTCGTACCGTTCTGAACGAAGAATGTGGACGAGGGGGTTTGAACATCCTGGATGGTTGCCAACAGCCGATACCAGCCCTGGGGAACATTGACAGCAGGCCACGTCCAGTTGTCTGTGGTAGGGTCCCATTGATTTACGAGTTGCTCATTGATATCGGGGAGATAGGAGCCGCCATAGCCCGAGTATTGACGCCTGATACCCGGCTGAATAAACGAAGTAGTCGAAGTAGTTCCATTCGAGGTCGAGGTTCCTATATTTGAGGATGAGGTACTCAACGGGGCCTGCTGAGGGACGTTTAGGTTGGTGACGTTGAGAGACATCGGAACTGATGGGCCCGAGTATCCCCATTGAATTGGACTGATTCCGCACGTAAACATTTCATTGATGCCTACGAAGATCAGAGTCGGGGTCGTGCTCGCGGGCACCGTGCTGCTCGTGCTGGAGGCCGACGTAGGGGTCGTGGGGGTGGTGAGAATGGTCCCGGGGAGACTCATGGTGGACGAAGCGGTCGAAGAGGAGAGACAGCAACCGAGTCAACTAAAACTGTCTGACAGGGGAACGTAGGGAAGTTTGATGTGGATCAGCCAAGCCGGCTAAAAATACCCCCGCCGTCCGTTCGCTCCGACTCGAGTCGAGACTCTCTGGGAGGAAGGAAGCTCACGTTTGAAGGAGAAGAGGTGAGAGCTCCTGATAAGCGTCCCGGAGATAAGACTGACTGGGTAGCCTTGGAGGCAAGATGAGACAGGCAAGATGAGACATGTAGAAAAAAAAAAAAAGGGTTCGTTCACACCTGCAACTGCAACCGAACTGTATCACGAGACGTCAAGTCACAAGGGGATGGCTGCGTCCTGGGGGGAACGATGCTGATGCTGATGCTGATGGGTGTTCGAAACTGATCCCACTCGTCGAAATTCCAAGTCAGATGCGGTCAGGACGAGGAGGGACTGACGAGGCCGACTTTGTCAGGTGGTCTTACATTACAGTACCCGACCCTTGTTCGTTCGTGTGAGCTTCAGCCACATCGGCAACCGAATCGGGTCATCTTGCCGAAGGGGTCGTAAAACAACAATAACAATAACAACGGCCCGACCACTCCACTCAGAAACGTGGTCATGACTCTGGGACGACGAGAGATTGGGAGGAGAATAATAACCCTTGAGCTGTGATGTGCTGCCTATTTGTTCTGTCCTTAAGGCCGACAAGATCGGTGGTAAGCACATCATGTCCGCTGAGCAGCGACATGCATCACCCATCGCTCGCCGTAGCAACAAACCACTGTGTCGTAATTCCAGTGCGAATTCGGGAGCAGTTCGGACCCCTTCTCTCCCTTCCCCTTCCTGGTATCGTTGACGATGCACCGCAAAAGCATAGTGCCCTCGAAACCATACACCTGGCCGCTGAAGATGAAGATTTATCTTTGCCCCCCCTTGGATACAGTACTGTACAACTACGATTCACCCCGGGCATTGCTTGGTGACCGACACCAGTCGGGTGTGACAGAAGCCCGCTTGTATGCGTACTCAAGAGAATGTAAAGCGTGAGGGCTCTTATAGCACGAGAGGGATGGGGGTGGACGGTATTCTGGCCAATACATTTCATCCTCACTCCCGTCTTAGATACCATTGCTTTGAGGGTGGTCCGTTTGCGACGACCTTCAAATTTTAGGTCGTCCGCATTCTGGACCCTTTTTTTTTGTAGGCTCTCATTTTCAAACTCAAAAATAAGAATGCAAAGGATCAAGGATCAAAGCTGGCCAAGCTTCTTCCCAGCTATGTTCCGCCCACCAGAAGTCATTTCCGGCAGGATGGAGGGAAAAATCGACTTCCCACTTCGGAGTGACGGAACTCGGGGTGTCGGAGGAAATATGAGTCATGAATGCATGAACAGGGGCCGGGCGCGCACGGCCTGACAGGCCTGACCCCGCACCGCACCCCACACCCCAAAATTCAAAACCCTTTCGTCGTTTGCACCCATGCGAAGTTGTGCATCGGTCTAAAGTCGGATCAGCACCATATTTCCCCCTTTTCAAAATGTGACAAGGGCCCTTTGCCTGTGAAGGATAAACGCTCCCTTAAGCCGCTCTGGTAGTACCGTGACTGTATGCGGGGCATCAGGCCTGCATCAAGAGCGGATCTATGGGCGCTCGGCTGGCAGGTGATCCCCCACCTCACAGAATGTTCAGCGTCCAGTTGAGATGGTCATATGCACGGGTACATATTGGACCTCGCGTCTGCTTCACTCGTCACTTTTCTAGGGTACCCTACGTTGCGTGGCTCCATATGATTGGGCTTGTGAAAACCTCCGCTGTGGAGTTGGTGGAGATGTCCTTATACTGCGAGGTCACTTCATCTTGAGCCGTGGCATAGACATGCTCCCTGGAGAAAGGTATGCAACCCTAGGACTAGTAAGCCCCGTACAATTGACGTGTCTACCGGCGGGGGTTTTAAGAAACATACTTATACTGTGTTTGGCGTGAGCATGTCAAATCTATCTAGATATATAAGTAATGCCTGGTCATACAGATATTGATGGGGTGTGTGGGGCTAAATTAGCAGAGGCCTAAGACGTAACGGTGGGTGCGAAACTATACTGGGCACAGGGCTAGATTTCCGGGCGTCGTTGGCGCAAGGAAAGTGGGAGCCAGCCTTTGACTTTCTTGCTGCTGGACGCCGAGAGGCCAACCTTCTGTATCTTTGCCAGTCTGGAAATTGTACACCGCATCAGTGGGCTAAAACACAGGGTCGATAGGAGAAGTAAAAAAACACACCTTCGGAGCCCCGTCCACGCAACGAGAAGCGCGATGAGTGCGGAAGCGACAGACATGCCTGCAAAGGCGTATGGAAGTTCTTCCATGCGGCTTGTAAGCTAAAAGCCAGGATCGTGAGAAAAGGGTAGAACACGCAGACAAGTCGAAAACTCGCATTCATGCCGAACAGCCCTGCAATGAGAGCCCCCGTCCCTATGCCCATTGTTCCGATGGAGACCTAGTACGAAGAGGGGCATGCATCAGAAAATCCGGGAACAGAAGCGAAATTTGCCACCTTGAGATCAAGTGCCAGCAATGCATTCCGATTTGAGTCTAGAATAAGCTCAACTATCTCTTGCGTCGACTGGACATTGCCCTGTTGCCATGCACGTGTCAACGAAGCCGCGCTGCTTTAGGCGAGTCGATCACGGACGTGGATGTTCTCAGCTTCGTTCACTATCTCCTCAACCTGTTTCGAGAAAGTCTCTAAAAGAAGTTCGAGTTCTTCATGATCACTGAGTTGGCGAGGGACGTCGTTCTTCCTATCGGTCAGATACATCGCCGCTAGATCCTCGTCTAGAATTTCAAACGACAAGAAATCGATGATCTCGCTGGTCTAAATGGGGATCAGTAGCAAAACCAACTCACCCTGTTCCAAGACCTCCTCAAACGCCGCCTCAACCTGTTTGAGTGTTCATTAATGGCAACCCGTATGTGGGGGGTAGGGAACGGTGTAGAAAAGGTGCGTACTAATTTCACCCGATTCTGGAAGCTTGTCAGCCGTCGAGAATAGTGCAACAGGCGTTTAAACTTGTCGTGATTGATATCGTCTTCGAGCTCGGCGAGTAACCCGCCAACAAGGTTGCGGATGAAAACCATCTCTGCCTCGAGAGCGCTCACGACGGAGATGAAGATGGATTCTAGGGCACTAAAAAAAATTCAAGGAACTTAGGTCGGTGGAAAGTCATGTGGTGGTGACAGCAGCCCACTTGCCGAAATTCGTATGGCAGGCCGTAACCCCTCGTCTTAAGATTGTGCTGTAAGTGAAACAAGTTAATAATGCTACGACATTAACGGAACACGAAGGGAGATGAACGCACTTCTAGATGGTAAAGGAAGACGGAATGCAACCGAGAGTCCGTAGAACCGTAAGTATCGAACAAAACGACGGCGTCAGCTTTGACGAGTGCTCGGATATGGAGCACGTTCACCTGACACACAATCGATGTACGATCATCACACAACGAAGTGGTACCGCAGGGCAAAATGAACGCACGAGAATAACTTCCCTCCGTGGGAGAATGGTGGGAACGAGGTTCGGGATCCTAGAGTCGATCTTGCGTAGATCTCGTGGCTGATGAGAGACGCCCAAGGTCACCTGGGCTGACGCATGCATGGTGAGGGTAACGAATGCTTACGTTCAGACGGTGCTCCGCACACAAATTTGACCTCTTGAATTGGCCCGAGATGGTCTTTACGTTCCCTGACGAAAGCCAAGCACGTAAGCAACTAACGATGACGAGAGCAAGGCGAAAGGGTGGCCCGGAGATATTTCAGACATAGACGAATTCACGTCGGTCTGGAAGAGTGGGGGGCGTGTTGGTGGTGGTGCGTAAAAAAACTCGAGGCGGGTCGTCATCAGTGCGAAGCGCCGTCGCCAGAGAACCACCCATGATTGGCACGACACCCGAGATGGATTATGATGATGAGAAAGTGATCGAATGATGTTTCGCGTACCCTCTGCATCAAGAACGGTACCTATGTGGAGATAAATCGAACTGCCTGCTGGGAGATAGAAATGTGGTGATGCTGACTCACAGCGCAACATGAGGTCGGTCTGTTGGCGGCCTTTGATCGCCTCTAGCACGGCGGCCTTGGCTGCTTCCTCGTGTGCGTCCGAGTCGCTCGAGGAACTAGTACGTCTAAGATTAAACTTTGTTGCCCAAGAAGCTGCGCGAACGGTGAGATGGGTGTGAGATGCGGCGATGGGCGATGGTCGGAAACGTTGAGACAACGCAGCATGACGCCATGTTGAGATTGAGACTGTCGAGTTCGATCGAATGAGATGAGCGCAGCGGCCAGACACGGACCGCGATGCCTGTTTTATGAAGGGAGGTCTATTGTATGTACATAACAAGACGAGACCCATGTGCAACGGGGCAAAGGAGGAAGCAACAGGGAGGAAGACGGGTACACGGGTACACGGATGGGCGGGTGGCTGGCCCATTGCGGTCATGTGACGGGCTGAGTGTGGAAAGACCGTGACAGTGGAAAGGTGAAAAGACGCGATTTCTGGTGTCGACAAAGCGAGGTAAGCCAGGCACGGATATCGAGCATTAACCTTTCAACTTGGCGCATATCCAGCATGTGACACCCCCTCTTGTACATATGAGGCCAATGAGGCGTCCCAACTTCATACGTGTACGTCCGTCCGGGGCAGTCCGTCAAGAAAAGAACGCCCGCTAACGGCCATACATCCGTGACCGTCCCTTCCCGGCTTCTCGATAGAGTTGGCGCTTTTCACACCTCCTGCCCATATCCATATCATGACTAGAAACTGGAAACCAGCTTACCCTTTTACCCCGCAATGCCTGAGACGCATCGACTCCTGGAAGCTGCCACTGCACTCTCGAACGCACTTCGTGCAAACGGCGTACCCCACGCTTTCCACGGAAGCATCTTCGTCGCCGTGCTAACCAACAGCCCACAAGCAGACGTAAGAGCAGCAGGCGTCTTGTCTGCGGTTCCTCCCCTCACTCCGTCCCGCTTTGGCAGGAAATTTTTTGCATCGTCGAAGGCGGCGCCGCGCATCCGTTTCGTCGTGTCAGGCAGGCCCTGACCGGCTGCGCGGACCTGTCCATCACGCCCTCTCCTTGGAGTAATCGGTATGCTACTCCCATCTCTGGCCGGTGACGATCTCGCTGAACTTGAGTTACCGTAGACTACATGTTAAATACCACCGCTGCATCCCTCCAGTAGAGGTATTCCCCCCTTCTGTTTCCGTCTGCCTCAGGCTGACCCCGTCGTCATCGTCGTCGGCGTTGGCGTTAGATCGAAATTCTGGCAGCTGGCGAGACTGGCCCGCGGCGCCTCGATGCGCTCACAGTGGCATTTGTCAGTCGAGTGCCGTTCCTGACCACCTCTGAATTCGTGCGGGCGAAATTGAACGCGTGGATGATGTAAGCCTCTAGTCCCGTCTTGCGTTGACCGACGCCCTAATCCCTTCGTCTCACTTAGTCGAGGTTCAGAACGCGATGCACATGACATCGTCTTTGTCATGTCCCGATACTGGAATAGCATCGACATCAATCGCATCCCCGAGCACGACATGGACCGCTTTGTGGGAATGGTGCGTGCGGCTTCGCCGGGATGGGCCGCGATAAAACGGAAATATGGTATGTGAAACGCAACGTGGACTATCAATCAAAATGCATGTACCATGTATCACACACGATCGGGGGCACTGGCTTTGAACAGTATGGGTGAATAGCTATGGGATTCTTTTGTTTTCATTCTATCTGTAGTATTTCGCATATGCATACCCACGATATGTGTTCGTTATTATAATATGACACTCAGGGCATCCGCCCATCATCCGTGTAACCGTATTAATGCACTCTCGCACTCTCACACAGATACCCAATGCCTCGTGGAGAAGTTTGGCGCTTCCCAGGCTTCTCGGTAGACGTTCTATGCGGTACCCCAAAACCCGACGTGAGGGTGCCGATCGGCGTGGGCGCCTTGCCGCAGAGACCATATAGGGCAAGAACCGTCCGATTGCGCTTTGGCTAATCTGTTCTGCAAGAAAGAGCGGAAGAAGATTACGGAGATGGCTTGATCAAAGAAAAAAAAACATACTGGATCGGCTTCCAGTATATAGGTAGCACGCTTGACAGGTAATGTGCCCGTCAGAATAGGCCGTTGCCCCGTTCCGCTCTAATTTCGGGGTGTGCGACTGTAATTTTTTTTTTTTCCCGTAGGGCTGGCCTCAAGGCCTGGAGCTTCATCAATATAGAAGTTCAAAATGTAGATACTATCGCCGGTTAGCGTGAGCATGGGGGTACCGTCTATCTGGCACACGCACAAATATCCACCCCGGTCGGGGCGCAAAAAAAGTGTGTGGGGGGTGTGGAACCTCGGGGCCGTGACGATCGTTGTTGGATCCATGATCGCGTGCATCCTCGCACGCGTGTCGTATCTGTCGATTTCGCTATCATGATAACCGACGATTCTAGACCTTCATTTGTATATACATGGTCCACATAATCGACACACGTTCGCTCCTATGCTGCTCTGGGGTGTTGGCATGTCACTTGCCAAGGACTTGACGTTGGACAGACGGACGTTCTAAAATGGAGGGGATGATCTAAAGGGTAGCATTGACGAGGGTGTCCACCGACGACATAAAATTATCATAGCGAATGGTTGTGTCTGTACCACCCGTATGGTCGACAGGGCGCGTACACTGGTAAAAGTTTAAATTGAGCTGTGGTGACGGTAAGGTGTCACATGTAACGCGTCACTGTGACTCACCATGAGATGTCACGACCGTGCGTACGCGTCGTCGAGTTGAGCGAGCCACTGGCAAGATCACTTCAATCATGCCCGTTCTTCTACAAGCACCGACGCCCGCAGGTGGCATAAAGTCATACTATCAGGCGAAAATAGAGGCTTCAGAGCTCCTCATTAATCAAAAGACTCAAAATCTGCGTCGGTTAGAGGCACAGCGGAATGCATTGAATGCGCGTGGTGAGTACCCAGCTCTTCGCACCTGTGTGCACGTCCACATATTTGTATACAGTGCGTCTATTGAGGGAGGAACTGCAATTACTACATGAGCCCGGGAGCTACGTTGGAGAAGTGGTGAAGATAATGGGAAAGAACAAAGTGCTGGTGAAGGTACAACCAGAGGGGAAGTACAGTGCGTGATCTTTATCCTGTGACGAATTGGGCTCATTAACGGACATCTTGGCCGACAGTTGTCGACGTTGCCGGGGACATTGACATTGGGACGCTAAAGCCGACGGTGCGCGTGGCACTGCGGTCTGATTCGTACACGCTGCACAAAATCCTGCCGAACAAGGTGGACCCACTCGTCTCGCTGATGATGGTGGAGAAGGTTCCCGATAGCACCTATGAAATGGTCGGGGGGCTGGACAAGCAAATAAAGGAGATCAAGGAGGTCATCGAATTGCCTGTGAAGCACCCGGAGTTGTTCGAAGCGCTTGGGATTGCACAGCCCAAGGGCGTTCTGCTCTACGGGCCACCAGGGACAGGGAAAACGTTGCTCGCGCGGGCGGTGGCGCACCACACGGACTGCAAGTTCATACGTGTGTCGGGATCCGAGCTGGTGCAGAAGTACATTGGGGAGGGCTCGCGCATGGTGCGCGAGCTGTTCGTGATGGCGCGGGAGCACGCGCCGAGCATCATCTTCATGGACGAGATCGACTCTATCGGGAGCTCGCGCGGCGAGAGCGGGTCCGGTGGGGGAGACTCGGAGGTACAGCGGACGATGCTGGAGCTGCTGAACCAGCTGGATGGATTTGAGTCGACAAAGAACATCAAGGTCATTATGGCGACCAACCGCATAGGTGGGTAGGCACGGAATAGATTGCTCTTCGACTTGGGGCTCACATCTACCCCGCACAGATATCCTCGATTCAGCCCTTCTCCGTCCTGGGCGTATCGACCGCAAAATCGAATTCCCACCACCGGGACCAGAAGCACGTGTGGCAATTCTCCGGATCCATTCCCGCAAGGTTTGTGCCTGGAATCTGGACCATTGGATATGTCGATGAACCCCCATTTCTGCAGATGTCCCTGCAGCGCGGTATCAACCTTCGAGCGCTTGCAGAGAAGATGGGCCAGTGTTCAGGCGCTGAGGTCCGGGGTATCTGCACGGAAGCTGGTTCGTTTTCCCCTCTATGAGATGCTTATCACCCGGCGATTAATCTTACGCGTCCCGATAGGTATGTATGCGTTGCGGGAGCGGAGGCAACATGTCACGCAAGAAGACTTTGAGTTTGCTGTTGCCAAGGTCTGTGCCGGTGGTTGACCATATGTATTGTGTTGATTGCTCACACCCGTATAGGTCCTGAAGAAGAACCAGGAAGCGAATACGTCGGTCAACAAGTTGTTCTCGTAGTCGTTGTCACAGCAGTTGTACCCTAGCATTAGTAATTGTTACGTCATCCAAGGAGACTCGGACCAGAAGTGGAAAATTTGGGTGATTTACTCTTTGCGTCTGCACTCCCACACCCTTGTTCCAATAATGGAGGGGGTTCACGTCCTTGCCACCCAGGATGGCCATCCCAGTATCCCCACAGAAGACACAGATACACAGCCAGCTCCCCTCGGCATCGACGTGCCAGAAGACACCGGCGAGGGTGGCAGACTCAGGATGATAGTTCAGCTCGTCAAACGTTCCTTTGGTGTCAAGGATCTCGCCGCAATGTGCGCTCCGAGCCATCTCTCTGATCTTCATTCATTTTTTTTTGCAGGCGTCTCTCACTCCCCGCATCGTTGCTGGAGCCTATACCCAACCTCGAGTACTGGCACTACCTCGACAGACCTGATCTGTTCGCCACGTACGTATGCCTCCTTTCCAGCCTTGCTCAGTTTCTTGATACTTGGCGGGGGATAGGATTAATGACCACGAGGACCCACTCGACCGCATGCTGGCCGTGCTCCGCTTTACCTTCTCCAAAGATATCCGACATATCGTATGTTACGTGCCTTGTTGTTATTCGCTTTTCTCTCATTGGGCTCTCGGTTCGCAGCGCGGTAAGCCCTGCAAGCCCTACAACTCTGTCCTTGGCGAAAACTTCCGCATGCACTGGGACGTAACGCCCATCTTATACGACGCCGAGGACCGCACGCCGGCCATAACCACCTACATTGACGCGCCGCCAAAGCCACCGCATGTCCATTCTGAGGCGGGAAGCATCAAAGGCACCAAGGGCACTCTCAAATCCGGCCGCGTTGGCGGATTCGGTAGTCTTCTCTCTATGAAGGGCTGGTCCTCGCCTGCCGTGGACAAGCCTGCATCGACCGTCGTCGAGTCGAATCTCTCCGCGCAGCTCTCGAACCTCTCCCTCGCCTCAACGCAAACCGGCGAGTCCTGCTCTGGCTCCGCCTCCGCCTCGACGTCCTCCCCGCCGACCTCCATGTCGACTGGTCCCGGCGCTCTGCGCATCGCGTACCTGACGGAGCAGATCTCGCACCACCCGCCGATCAGCGCATACGTCGCCGCATGCCCCGCGCGGCACATCACGCTCTCGGGGATCGATCAGATCTCTGTCCGCGTCCTCCCATCGGCCAGCTTGCGCGTCTCCTCGGGCACGATGAATAAGGGGCTGTTCCTCTCCATGGACGGCGGGCCAGGCGCGGGCGAGCACTACCAGATCACGCATCCCGTCGCGAACGTCAACGGTGTGCTGCGCGGCAGCTTTTATGCCACTGTGCACGAGAGTACCATCGTGACGTGCACGGGTGGGCCGGGCGTCGGCAACGGCGAGTGGCTGCGCGCGATTATCGAGTACAAAGAAGAGGTGCGTGTATTTTCCCACTCACGTACGAATTACTGATGCGATTGAAAAAATAACGATTTGACATGGGGTAACGTAGAGTTGGCTTGGCAAGCCGCACTATCTGGTCGAGGGCGTCGTGCACCGGTATGACCCGTCCGAGCACGAGCACGAAGAATGGACCAAAGTGAAACACGTCCCTCCGGCCCGTGTCGTGGCGTATTTCGAGGGCTGCTGGCGCAACGTCGTGCGCTGGCGTTCCGCAACCCCGGCGTCCGATGGATCTGGCAGGTCCACACCATCGTTAGGCGGCAAGGCGGCTCACCCGACGGAATGGACGACGCTGATCGACCTCACTCCGCTACTGGCGGTGCCGAAGATCGTGCGGCCCATCTCGCGGCAGCTGCCAAGCGAAAGCCGCCGGCTGTGGGAGAGCGTGACGACCAAGTTGCTGAGCAAGGAGTACGGCGAGGCGACGCGCGCGAAGCAGGTCATCGAGCAGCGTCAGCGGGACGAGGCAGCCGACCGGAAGCGACGCGGCGTCGAGTGGGTCCCCTTATTTCTGTTTTCCATTCCTGAGTTTTGACAGTATTATGGCTGGGCAGGTTCGTGCCAAGGTATTTTGAGAAGGATATCCAGAGCGGCGTGCCGACACTTACGCAAGCCGGGAGGGAGGCGCTCGAAACAGAGATCAAGTACGGGCATGAGGACGAGAATGAGGACGGTGTAGAGAGGGATGATGGTGGCGCGTCTGCGTCATAAACCCGCCTACAGCGCGTTACGTATGACGACGGACAACGATTTATACCCTCTCTCTCGCATCCTCATTCACGTTCTTGTAACGAGTGTTATGTTGGTCGTTTAGCATTTGCACTTGCACTACCAGGTTTTCCTCACCCATACATACAACTCGTCATGCGCATCCAGCACCAAACACCACCCCCGACAAGCATCATCAGAGTGTCATGCAGCAGGCGGCCGCAACCCGACCTCCTTGAGCGCTTCGATAGCTCCACGCGCCGCCTGATGCAGCGCCCCCTCGCCCTGCGCCCCGTCCTCTCCGGCCTGTTTTGGCGCTGTCCCCTCATCGTCACCAGCACTCGTCGCGAGTCCGAGCCTCGCACGCTCTGCTGCGGCGCGCACGCCCACATCCTGCCGCACCGCTTCGCCGACGCCGCGCTCGTGCTCCCAGAACGCAGCGGCGCGTACGCGGAGCTCAGGCACGCGCTGCGTACTCGCCGTCCCGAGCCGCAGGAGGTGAACGCGTGCGAGGAGCACGTCGGCAGTGTGCGCTGCGTGCTGTAGCGTGTGCCGGAGTGGCGGGGGTGCGGGGGTGGCGGGGAGGAGGTGCAGTGTCAGTGGCAACGCGATGAAGAGCGCATGGCGGAGGGACCAGAGCGCATCGTGCCACTATCATTTTAAGAAAAAAACAACAACAAAGGAGAGTGTGAGGGTTAGCACACCATGATAATGTCGTCGTGGTCGGCGGATCGCCGCGCGCTCGGTATCGAGATCGGGACGGTGTAGGCCCAGTAGGCCTCTGCGAGCGCGCCGACGACAAGCACGATGAGCGCTACGCCGCGGCGCGATTCACAACCCGTGCCGCGCGCCGTCGTGGCGCCGAGCACGGCCGCTGCGAGCGTGTAGGAGAGCAGCGCGGGCGGGAGCGCGTGCAGCGCATAGTCGGCTTGCGTCGTGCAGTGCGTGCAGGTCTGTATGGCGCGCTGGCCGAAGCTGCGTGGCGTTGCGTTGGTGGGCGATCGGAGGGGAGTGGGGGGAACGTACGTACCGGACGAGCATCGTGCGGGCGTCGAGAGAGGCGAGGCGCGCGAGGAGCTTTTCGAGCGTCGGAGGGAGGGCATCGCTTGGCCACATGTTCTGCTGGAGCGCGGCGTGGATCATGGCTTGGGGCGCGTTGAGGGGGAGCCGTAGGGAGGTGAAGAGGTTTGGCGGGCGGGCGAACAGGAGATCGTTGATGGTGTAGAGTGCATAGAGTGCGAGGAGACCAGAGATGTATGGGCGCAGCGGCGTATGGGCGGCTGGGGAGGACGTTTGACTCGCTTTCTGCGAGAGGAAGGGGAGGGCCATGGCAGGTCGGCGAATGCAGTGGCCAGCTACGGCGAGCAAGGCGGAGGAGTGTGTGATTGATACTCGTCCTGTTTTGTCTGCCCACAGAAAACCATGATTGATTAGGGTTCAATGGTCTAGTGGTTATGATTTCTGTCTTACACACAGAAGGTCTCCGGTTCGATCCCGGATTGAACCATCCTTTTTGTGTCAGGTCCTGTACCCTGGCTTGCTGTCCATTGATCACGCCGGCGGCATAATTTAATCGATCGCTTTCGTAGATCGCGTGCCAGGACAGACCAGTGGCAAACCGTTCCCAAAGCAGCATGTGTCCAACTCTGAGCCGGTTGTCCCTCAATGTCGGTTTTTACAGCCGTCTTATATTAGAGAGCACAGTCCACCAATCCAGACCTTCCGGGCACGCATGGTTTTCGCATATGACGCGATGGGAACCGCATGTCCTACAATACCCAATGGCCTTGCTAGGTACCAGGTTACCCATATGCTCTCATCGAAGACGTCCATACTTCGTATAACTCGGACTTCTGTCCGCTCTCGGCGCTCATCAGCAACCATATGTAGGATGGGTTGCGTACGTTTTCCCACCCCGTAAAGGTGCACTGTCATGGGAACGAGGGAGGCAATGAAGGCGAAGCCGCGAGATAGACGCGATCGCATCTGAACGCGGCTGCATATGGACATTTGTGGCGGATAAACGCTGGGCGAATCAGCCCAAGATTGTTTTTCATCATTATACCCACACCATCTGTCAGCGCTGTTGGGTGACCGTCCATGCATTAAGACCGTTGCAGATTGTATCAGTTACCAGTTCTTCCACTCATTTTCCATCCCCCCTCCCCCCTCTTTTTTCCACCTTATCGTCAGTCCCGGGCAAAATAATGCTCAATAGGGCTATCCCATCGTGGACGCAAGGCAGAGATCATTCTGGCGGGGGCTACACGAGCATCTCCAGAACCCCTTCACAGGCCTCTGGCATCCGCAAACGTTGGCGCACGTTTGGCCAGGGGGCCCGCAGCATTCTGTGCATCTGCGCAGAAGGCCACACAGACGCAGACTATACCACCACTACTGGAGCAGATGTGCCAAGCGGGGCATCCTCGGCCCCAAACAGCGCGGGGAGATCGCGTCCAGGAAGAGCCAACACGAGCAAGGAGGCCGAGTCTGCATGGTTTGACAAGACAACGAGGAAGCTGAGACGACTGCACGCGGAGCCGGGAGCAGCAGCCAGGCGGCGACTGCGAAAGAAAGCCGCCAGATCCGGGCAAGGCAGCCAGTCGGACGACGATGATCTCCATCGCTGCATGGCGCGCCTCCATCTGATAGCGACCACGGCGACGGGGGAACGTATCCATGCTGCTCCACCGACCGCTTCCGGGAATAGAACAGCTCCGCCGAGACCAAGAAAACTGTTACTGATAGGCGCCAGTCCACGAGAAGAGGATCCGGGCGCAGAGAAACCGCAGCAGTCTTCTCATCTGCACGGGCCTGAGAACGGCGAGAAAGGAGGAGCAGACGCGCGGAAGGCAGCCTGGGAAGTCCTCAAGAGACGCGTGCTGGACGCCGAGGAGCACGGCGGCTCGCCGCCGCTCGATATGGGCGCCGGCGGGCACGACGCAGACCGAGCTTTGCGCAAAATACGTGCACGGCTTAGGCAGGGATGGGCGGAGGAGGTTATGAGAGTGAAAGCGCGGGAGGAGAGCGTCAAGTCGACCAAGAAACGGCGGCGCGATGCAGGATACTGGATCCGTGAGAACGGCGCTCTCCTGAAGTGCACTGTCACGGTAAGTGAGCTCCTCGTGCGAAAAAAAAAGAAGAGCTTTGACCGCATGTATGTTGCTTTCTAGTAGCATCATCATACGCGTGCTCTTGAGAGCACCTTACACTGACGGGCGTCGATCGCCCAACTTTCGAGGTCGTATTGGGTGGCAACGATAACGCTCGTTTAACATAGCTTTTTTTTTTTGGGCTGCGAGGCTCTTGGTCCTCCAGTCTTGGCGCAAGGTTGTGCGGGACAAACCACTGGCGCAGTAGTTCGTAGTAGGTTAGTTCATAAGGACTTTCGCACGTAATCTGCGCTGGTGTCAAGTTCGCACGGTCCGTAGCAGCAATATCTCATGTCTATCTCATGTCGTAGTTAGTAAGGCAGTCACTTTACTGGAAACGAGTACTTGGATTGTTCATGTTGTAAAACCAAAAAACAACTGGAACGATCCACTGTGATGACGACCCTCCTACAATAAGGAGGCGCCAGGAAGAACGGGTATATTTCCCGGTAGTATGATCATAGCATACAATTTTGAGACTAAGTCACAGAGCTAAAGCCATGTGCTGGTTTCACGGCTACCCACAAGCTCCCCATCACAATCGGTTCTTGGTGAATACCTGAGGAAAGTGGGGGTGTGACTTCCTTAACTGGACGCATCATATGGCTACACGCCACTTTGTCAAAGGCAGAGCTATGAGGACGCGTGTGGTCAGCGACATTAATAGTCAAAAGCGCACTGAACTCAGAAACTGACCTTGCAGCTTCCGGGCGGTGGGTAGGATGTACGCCAAGAGGAAAAAAAGTCCGAGCGCGAGACAAATGCCCGTTGTGGTATAGTAGCCGTCGCGCTCTATAACGCATTGCCCGCCGGCGGTAGAACAGAGGTCCCTCCCTTGCTCTGAGACGCACTCGGAACCTGCAAGGCACGGTCTTTGTTCAAGAAAACAAGGAAGCTCTTGTTTTCCATAGACGTACCGTTGGCGGTTAAAGAGGTGCTATTGTCCCCTACTTGGCAAGTGGCGATGCTAAAATAGTCTATAGCTTGTTTAGACATCAGTACTTCGCGCATATCATCACACGTTTCCTAGGTACCTCGTAGAACAAAGAATCTAGGCCAAGTGCTGCCGAGATTTGAGACTGTGTTAAGAAGCTAGTGGAATTCGGCGTGATGAACAAGGCGGAGTAGAATGCAGTACACACGGTGATATATGTCCCTCCGATTACAGGGTCGGATATTCTAGCGTGGAACGAACCGATACAGACAAATTGCGTTGTACTGCGAACATGATCAGCGGTGATGGCATCAGGCCGCTCTGCGAAGGAACTTGCCTTGCCATCTCTCCGAGACTTCGGAACAGGACTATAAACACGAAGAAGCCGGTCGTTATCGGAGGCGCCGGGAACCTCCACAGGACAATAGCCGCAAGCAGGGTGAACAAGAGGCGCGGCCCAAACGCCAACATCCAAGGACGCAACGGCCGATCCCCCCGTGACCACCGTGCAATGAAATAACCGCCCAGTACCTGGATGGGGAAGTCGAACAGGACTGCCGCCGCAAAGTCTTCTTTGCCGAGGCCCTTTTCGACCATTTTGAGTGACGTCGCCGCGTCGTGCACGGCGAAGCCGACCTTGGAGGTCAGATGGATCGCGATGAAGGACCGGACACCTGTAACGGCAAGTCAACGACGGTGCCCGAGGCCGACAGTAAGTAAAGTGACTTTTCAACTGTGAGATGGTCCAGATGGTTTTGTAGACACTTGTGATGTTAGTTTCCTCCTCCGAGAGAATTTCCTTGCGCTGGGGACGTTAGCATTAGCCTGATGCATACTATTACGGCTCGGACGCCGCAAAACCTACCTCTTTTTGGACGCAGATTAACCACAACGTGACGCCGAAACAAACGATGCTCCAAAATCTAAGATATGTGCCGAGTGTCAGAATAGGCGTCCCCCATCTCGCGCTGGGTCAGGCTACAATTCAGCGTCCACCTACCCAGTTTGTGGGAAATAGGCCTACCTGAAAGCCTCGCTATTGAGGGCAAGGAAGACAGTGAAAGACATTAGCCAGCCTGTGGTTAGACCGACAGTCTGGCAAGTTGAGGCGTAAGATATGTTTTCTCGCGACAACAGAGTGAGCGACCATCCTGGGTACATTGAGTGCGGAAGTACTAGAATCTGTCAGACAAGCGACTCACCGTCCACGGCAATGTCTAGCGGCCACGAGAGCGTCAAAATATAGTACGGAAATAGGCCTTCAGCGAAACTTCATACCTTGGGTGGCCGCAATGACGACGAGCAACGTGAAAATTACCGTTAGTGTGTAGATGTGGTCCGCTGCCTGTGAATTCAGTAATCGAGAACCAGCGTCAACCTCCTCAAGTACAACACAAATACAGATAAACGACGAACATTATCCAGGAAGACTTGGACGTGAAAGGACATCCACAGCATTATAGACCCCAAGACGGTCTGCATGGGAATGATCCATGAGCGCCGGCGCCCGATGGAAGGGAAGAACCAGGAGTCGACGAAGGGTGACCAGAGGAGTTTGAGCGAGTACGGATAGCTCGACAGCGTAAAGATGGCAATCTTTGAGTAGGAGAGGCGCTCTCGCAGGAGGAACGGCAATGTTTCTAAACACCGTAATCACGGTATGTGTACGGGCATCAGCCTGGGGCGGCACGTGGGAAGGTCGGGGGGCGTATGAGGCAAGAAGCGTACGCACCCATAGCCAATCCGAGCTACGCACACGCCATCCAGAATTACGCCTCGGGTCAGTATGCCTCGCATGGGTGGATGCGGGGGTGCCACGTACGGGAACACCCTGTATCACGTCTGCAATGTCGAGGCATTGCTGTTAGCGCAACGGACCAGCGGGATGACCGGTAGCAACGCACAGAGGACGATCAAGAGCGCTATCCCCTTTTTGTCCTCCCTCGTGAGTGGCGCCTTCGTCTCCCCCTCGCTCTCGAAGCCTGACGACGACGACTCCTCGCTATCCCCAAAGCCCTCGGACGCATGCTCGGCACCAGCCAGGAGCCCCATTTCTACTTCATCTGCTGGGCTTGCCACATGTCCGTCTGCGTCCCCGTGCCGAATTGCACTCTGCGTAAGATGTAGTTCCTCCAGCGGATCGAGTCGAATACGATTGAACGAGGTGTGTGGGCTGTTTGGTGGAGACTGGTAGGTGTGGTGATGGCGGTGGTCCACCGAATGGAAATTGATCAGCGCGCCTACTGAATAATTATGCCCGCTCTAATTCTCTCCACCCGAATTATCAATGATATGAACGTGGCGTCAATGACAGCAGTCGCTGTGTCCCTTGTGTTTCTCTCCGTATTTTCGATGTCCACGGTTCTTTCTACTCCACACATTGCAGTAAGAAAATTTTCCCTCCCTCGTATTTATGCTTATATTTGTCCTTCCGAGTAGCTCTAGCCTTCCGCCAGGTTCGTTTGAGTCTAGCCTATCGAGTTGAGATCATGTTGCCGAGCAATGTTACGCAAATTGCACTCGGTCATCGCCGAGACCCAACTGAATAACACCAGCGCCTACAACCCCGGCGGGATGACAGCTGCCCAATATGAAGAGTAACACTTACGCCCTCGGTGTCCCTGATTGAAATTAGTCGGGTGAGACGCCAAGAGACCCCAGAATTTATGGCTTGATTTATGGGGTTCTTTCACGCGTCGTTGCAATTGGCAAGGATCGCTCGATCCACTCGGTCCCCTCATTTGGACTTGGGCGAAGTGCTTGGGTGCGCGATTTCTATTCTATAGTGGGCACACCAGAACTGGGGATAGTGTCACAACGGCAGGGCCGAACGTACAATTCGTCCCCCGGCGACTTCTTTACTCGCAAGACGGCACCCCCAAGTTACGTATTAATAAATGACGCAAGTACCCGTGTATCGTATCATGAGTAGATACGCCACTTTGAAAGAGGCAGAGCTTAACACAAAGGACATATGAGTCTCGATGAGAAGCAGGTATGGTAAAGAGACTCACCCTGCAGCTTCCGCGCGATGGGCAATACGTAAGCAACCAGGGCAACGATGCCCATGCATATACACAACCCAGTCGTAATGTAGTACCCGTCGCGCTCTGTAATACATGTACCGCCAATGTCAGAGCAGTGCACTTTCCCCTGCTCTGAAACGCATTCCACAGCTGGGAGGTGTGAGTTGGCACATTCAATCGCGGAGTACTGTAGAGAACCCACCTTTGACAGTCAGCGAAGAGCCAGCTTCATTAACCTGGCACGTTGCTACACTAAAGTAGTCAACAGCTACGGTATTCGTTCATCAGAAATGTCCTAGACTAGACGGGGGATCGATCTACCTTTGAGCACAAAGAATTTTGGCCAAGTTCCTCCGAGATTGGTAAAGGTATTTAGTAACTGGGAACGGTCAAGGAAAGTCACTAATGATACTCAACAATAACTCACCGTCATATATGTACCTCCAATTACCGGGTCCGATATTTTAGTATGGAAGGCGGACATACCAACAAACTGTATAGTGCTGGGCAAAACGTCAACGACCTGTCGTCCATGCTAGCAATTTACCCACCCGGCGAACGACCCAAGTAGTGTTTGGATCACTAAAAATACGAAAAACGTGGTGGAAATCGGCGGTTTTGGGAACCGCCATACGATGATAGCGCCAAGGAAGGCGAACCCGAGGCGAGGCCAAAACGCCCAGATCCATGGACGCAATGGACGGCCACCGCGTGACCAGCGCGCGGCCAAGTACCCGCCGAGGATTTGGAAGGGAAAATCTATGAGTACCGCAATGGCGAGGTCCTCCTTGCCGAGACCCTTCTCGACCATCTTGAGAGAGGTAGCTGCCTCGTGCGTCGCCCAGCCAATTTTTGCAAGTAAATGCATACAGAGGCTGGATTGTACGTCTGTAGGTGGTCAGGAGTAGGGTGGATTTGAGGGGATCGAATGACGTACGCTTAAGTTTGATGATATTCCAGATAGTTTTGTAGACACCTGCGACGCTCGTGTCTTCTCCCTTGGTGATCTCTTTCCGCTGAAGTGAAGTGGGAGATGAGTCCGGTAAATGACAGGGACACCCTTGAGGGGGGTTCACACCTCTTTTTGGAAGAATGTGAGCCAGATGGTGACACCGAAGCAGATAATACTCCAAAAACGAAGGTATGTGCTGAGCGACAGCACTGGGATGCCCCACCTTTCGCTATGTAGAAGTGAGAGGTCAATAGGTGGGGATAGAAAATGTCACTGCATAGGCGTACCTAAATGCCTCACTGTTGAGTGCCAGAAACACCGTAAATGAAGCGAAATAGCCAGTGTTGAGACCTATTGTTTGGCAAGTGGACGCATAGGAGAGGTTCTCCTCGGAAAGAAGCGTTAACGCCCAACCTGTCCGACGCGTGAATGCAGAGAAGTGGGATGAAGTTGAGAAATATACCATCGACGGCGATATCTGCGTAATAAGCACGTGTTAGACCGCATGGGTAGATCTCTGGTCTACTCACCTTGGGTAGCGGAAATAAGGACCAGTGTTGTGTATATAGCTGTTAAGGAATACACGTGTTCGTGTGCCTACAACCGGAAAATCGGTATACGCGGCAACAAAGAACCATGGAAACCAGGCTACATACATTATCCATTAGATCTTGAACGGTAAACGACATCCAGAGCATCACAGAGCCAATAATGATCTGCATTGGTATAATCCATGACTTTCTCCTGCCAACGGAAGGGAGGTAAACGGCGTCGACAATGGGGGACCAAAGGAGCTTGAGAGAATAAGGATAACTGGAAAGAGCAAACGTCCCGAGCTGGGAGTACGACAAGTGCTCGCGCAGAATGAAAGGAATAGAGCCTTGAAACCGGGGGGTCGCCTGTCAGCGGGGAGGGACAGAAGAGCAGGAGAGAGTACCCAATGCCAAGCCGATCTAAATAATGCAGTCAGATGAAAGCTTGGCACACCAAAGATCAACAACGTCGATAAGTGGTACGCACAGGAACACCCTGAATTAAGTCTGTGAAGGACACCAGATGTGCCAAGAGGACGACTGTTTCGATCGAGTCCGCCAAGGAGGGGAAGGAATTCACGCACAAAGGATACACAACAGTGCCATCGCCCTTTTATCTTCCGACGACAGAGGTGCTTTGTGGTCTGCATATTCTGCGAATCCTGCGTCTGCGCGCCGGCGCTCATCCTCCGCAAGGAGGCTCATCTCGACCTCCTCCGCGCTCCCGCCCCCGACCACGTAGTCGCTATCGGCATCTTCGTGGTTCAGACGCGTGCTCCGTGGAGTGCGTGGCGTGATTTGCACGCCATCGAGTGAAGTTGAAAGGCCAGGACTGACGATATGTGGCCTGGGCATCTCAGGTGAGTCTTGTGGTGATGGTAGTACTGGAGGCTGTCGGTTGTGTCGCTTGCGTTGTCGTTGGGACATAAAAGGAGAGAAAGTATTGGCTTGGTGATACGCGAAGCGATGAGTCAAATATGCGAACAAGGAAGGAATACTTCCTATTACAGGTCACGACTGCGGTAACCGTTTGATTAAGTAAGAATTTATCTATGTCCAATGCTAAACACCCTGATACTTCTTCGTTCGCGCCCTTTTCCTTTGCGATTCTCCAACTCCGACTCTTTCGTGAATCTCCGATGCATCGCCTGTCGACATACGAGCTAGCAGGGGCGGCGCTCGATATTCGGCATGTGGTCCCCATCTGTTTCTCTCCCCGTCCCCCCTTGGTGCCTGGACCCATCTCGCATTATGGCTAGAGCTTTCGTCAGATAGTTGTTGGGCACGCCGACCGCGACCCTGGTTCCCCGTGCGTAAAGATGTGGATGGCTGGATACTGGGCAAATCTCCGAGCGCTGCGACTGGTTTGGGGGGCAAACTTGCAGGCAGCGCGATGGGTTTAGGATGGGGGTTGCGAGGACGATCCCATGATGCGGGCTTTATTTGACGCTCATCCGACGGGACGTTTGGTCGACGCTCCTCAGCTAAGGTGGGTTTGCGACGCTCATATCGAGAATTTTCCTTGTGCCCATCATCTACTGGAGGGCGCAGACTGTTGTCCAAAGGTTGCACCTGCACCGGCTCCTGACGTCCCTCTTGCGCTCGTTGAGGACGTAGCCCCTCTTTCGTCTGTCGTATTGGAGACGTGGGTCTTGGCCCAAATTTGTTCTGTGGGGACTGGGGGTCGCTCTCAACTTTTGCAGAATCACTCTCATCTTTAGGAGGTGCGCGAGCATGTGTACTGTCCTGCGGCGGGCCGTAAGGGTGAGGTGGTAGAACGGGAGGTGGTGGTGCACCAGGTAGTCGGGTGCTCGGTGGCGGGAGGTTCAACATAAATTCGGGTTGCACGGGTTGCCTTGGCGTCCATTCGCGAGATGCGTGGACCGGGAGCGGCGGCGGTGGAAAGCTCGTGTCGGCCGCAGGGCCCGGACGGCTCTAACCGAGAGCCAAATCAGGTCGGTAATGTTTTAAACACGCTTTCACTGACCAGTCGCTCTTGGGGTGAATCATGCTTTTTGGAGGTGGAGTTACCCCGAACCCGTAGAGGAGTCCCATTGGCTTCAGAAATGGGCTGGAATTACACATTTTTGAACAACGAAGCAATATGCGGCTATGATGGAACTCACTGGAGCCTGACGTTCTCGACGCGAGCTTGGTGAATTGGACATCTGATGACGCGGTTGCTCCTGAACCGGAGGGGTAGGGCGTAGCTCTGGCGATCGCTAGAAAAGCAATTCAGTGGGATGCCATGCGTTCAATACCGCGACATACAGGGGGAAGTTGGCCTGTGGTACAATGCAACCATTAGTAGAGACAATGTATAAGCACTGTTGGCCTCGTACCGCCAGATTCATCGTATCTTCCGCTCAGTTGGGATCTTGGAGCTAATGATGCGTTGGACGACTTCCTTGGTAATGTAGGAGAATGTCCCTGGACGACGGAACATTAGGACGAACTACTGTTACTAAGCAACATGCTAACCTCTCGGTCACGGTCGATACGACGCTCATGATGACGATAGTCGTCTACGAACTGAGTATCCCGGGGTAGTCCGGGGGACGTCGGGGCTAATGGTGCTGTCGAGGTTAACCCACTCGTTTGTCGAGGCTCGTGGTAAGATCGGGGAGATACATCGCGAGAACGCCGACGAATCTTTTCCGTAATTATCGAAGCCGATATTACGGGGGTAGTTGGCCGCGCGTTGAAACTATCTCGCCTCCTAGGTAGTGAGGTCGGGGGAATAGTGTCACGAATCATCGCGTCTATATGAGAAGACGGACGGTTGCCCGAGTCTCGAGGGTGTGCAGGTTCTTCATACCGCGAAGCCCTAGATGAATACGGTGGGTCAACATCCATGTGGTCGTCACGCCTACACTTGTCCGGATAAGGATGCACTAGGTTGTGACCTGAGCCTCGTGAGCGGTCTGGTCTACTTGTATCTGCCTCTGGGTGGCGGGGTTGTATGACATCATGCTCTCTTGGAACAGGTGGATAATGTCGATGAGGTGGTGCGCTGAGATTGTCGACATCAAGGAAATGAATTGAAGTCATAAAATGACATACGTGGGCTGCGGGTGAGGCATGACCCTATTTGAACCGCTCACTGATCGCCTGTGGCTCTGATCGGATGACGCTTCCTTGTAACGATGACTTTGTGAAGGAAGAGGTTCTCTTCGCCGCGGTCCTGGAAATTCCGGGGGCGAGCGAGTGAGACGAGCGTGAAAGCGATACGGGACAGGCCGGACATACGGCTGAGGTCATCCAAGGCTCCCGTGGACCGTGGCGACGTCGAGGCCGTAGATGCTTCTTGTGGCGCGTATGTATCTGTGCCTACAGGGCCCCGGCGCACTGATGATGGATTGCCATCACGATCCTCCGTCTTTCGACGTTTGACAGTGTAATCCGGATTGCGGGTGTCAGAAACGGAGCGGGGGCGCCGCTGGGGTGGGCCGAGCAGGGCATCTTGTCGATCTAGCCTGTCAGGACCACGAGACCTTGAAGGTGGGCTCTCAGCGCGCCCTCGATCGTGTGAAATGCGGGAGCTAGAAGGAAATTCCTGGTGGCGCGGTGGGGTGTGTCCTCGATCGTCGCGACGATTGTAAAGAGGTGACCGTGACCGCGGGTGAGGTGAAGGGAGATTTCGTCCTAGAAGATGAAACGTGCGGGGGAAATAGTTGTTGAGAACGGGATATGGCATACAGTGTGGAAAGGAAAAGGGAGAAGGCCACAATGAACACCTGCGAGTCGGCCGAGGCATGGATCCAGATACAGCTCAACTCCCAAGGCTTCCCAGGAAACAAAATCACGCGTCCTCCACCTCAGGAGGGAGGAACAGGCGTGGGGCGGGTTGGGCATGGGACGGCATGATGCATATAACGTACTTAAAGTCGGTGATCTACCTGGACCCTGGTTCTGGGCGTAAGGTTCCCGCAAGTTGACGGAATTGGTCCGCCCACTGACGGCCTCGGAGTGTCGAGAACGTTCTGCTGTCCCGGTACCGCGACGAGATGGATCATCATAATCCCGAGGACCTTTGTCAAAAGAATCATATATAGGATATTCATCCCTTCTTGGAACACGGCGAGAGCTGTCGTCTCTGACGGGTGAGACGTCACGGTCACGAGTATGGACGCGGCGAGTGTCCGAATCATGAGGCTCCCTGTAGCCAGGGCGCACGCGATCGAGGGGCTCGTCCTCAGGAGAAAGTCTTGCGATCCTTGCGGTAGGCTTGTCGTTGCGGTCACCGCTTGCGTAGTTGTGGCGTTTGTCCCTGTCGTCATGACGGTAACCCGTATCATTGCGAGACTGTGCGAGGTGTAAGCTAGATTCCCTCCCCTCTTCGTCAGAAGAGTAACGAGCTTGACGGTGAGAAGGACGATAGCGGTCATCACCACGCCGTGTAGATGGGCGGCTATCTCTATCATCAAAACTCTTTGTCCTGTCTCGGGGGAGAGATGATAAGTCTGCTGCACTGGAGCCAGGACGCGTCCAAGACGACTCGTCGGGGTGAGATTCATGGTGACGACCAACATTACGAGAGTTTTTGGTCTCTCTATCTGAAGGTAGGGGTTCATCGCTTGTGTTGACAGCATTTCCATTCGAACGACCCTTCCGAGGCAGAGACATGGGACTGGCGGCTGTTGTCGAAGGTGGAACACGAAATGAGGAAGCAACTACGGGTTTGGGAGGAAGCGCATGGGTTAGCTTCGGCGCTAGTTGGCTGATTTCTGGCTGGGGAGATAGTGGGAGGGGAATTGGTTTGCCTTGACCAGCTGCTTTCTTGCTGACCGAAACACTACGCCTGCTGACATCGATTTTTGGAGGGATAGTCTGGAGTTTGTCAGTGGGGGGCATATTTTGCTCGTTAGCACGAGCACCGTAAGCCGCAAATTCCTCTTCTTCGTCACCTCCTAAAGACACCGCGTCTTCAACATCATCCATTTCTTCACCCCCTGTCGCATGACTCATTCCTATTGAGCCAAGAAGTGGTTTTGATGGAACGTAGTCGTCTTCGTCGTTTCCCCAGTCGACTTCGTGATCATCGGCCATAGTGGCGATATCGAGGTAAGATGATATGCGAAGTCGAGAGACGTCGTTACGCATTTTCTTTTACGGCGGATTCAATGTGCAATTCAGGACAGTTAAAGCGGAGATTCGGTTTATTGAATCTCCGAACAGCCTCTATAGTAGAGTACGTGACGTCGTGGCTGAGAGCAAGTACCTACAGTCAGTGACCTCCCTTGAAGCCTATCTCCAGTGCGTGTCGATGCATTAGAGGAACCACACGAACCCGTCTCAGAACCTCCTTTTCAATATCGATTTTTCAATCTGTCTATTCCGCGTTTCCGTCGCTTCAGGGTGCATGACAATATGGCCCTTCTCCCCACAACCACCAGCCTGTCTCAGAACGGCAACCCGTCTAGAGCATCTCAATCGGTCACGAACAGGGTACCAGTCATCTTTCGGCGATTACTCAAGTTCCAACAAATGGTGTGTGTGGCTCGCTTTTTTTTTTACCTGACCTACCTGACGAGATTTGTGTGAAAGGACTTTGAACTTGCCGCTTGGCAATTAACTTACCTTTGCATCGCACCAAAAAGAGTGTACGCATGACTCCAATCGTTTGAGTTTGTCCTACCTTCGCTGACCTAACACGGAAGGTATCGGAATGTGTATTTCCACAAACGTATGTCTCCACGATCCCTTCCTTGGCTTTGATGGGGGCTCACACGACCCATGAAGAAACAAAGAATACATGGGCCAGGGATGATCCGGCCATCTTGATCTTAATGGCTGTTGGCATGGTTGGTGTGTCGTCTTTGGTGTTAGCTTTTAAATCAATATCTGACACCATCGTAGCTGCGGCTCTAGCGTGGTCTATCATTTGGTCTTATAGCCTATATGAAACAGTGCGACTAGTCTTTCTCATGATATCCCGAGATTTCCTTCTCGTTGGAGTCATCTCGGCCACTTTACTTTGGTAGGGCTTCCACGCGCAATGCATTTGTTCCTCTATTGACGGCCTTTACAGGCTATTCGCCAATCATGCTCTCCTCTCGCCACCATCCCACTCAACGCCGGCGGATACGGCCATTGAATGGGCCTACGCATTCGATGTTCATACCAACGCGTTCTTCCCACTTTATCTCACCCTCTATGTTGCCCAACTTTTCCTCTTTCCTATCATTCTGAAGACGAACTGGGTGTGTTTATGGGTTGGGAACACATTTTATCTGGTTGCGTGAGTACAAGTAGGTTCCACGTTTCCCTGTCCGCCGCTGACGTTTGTTTCAGCTTTGCACAATACATATATGGCGTCTATCTAGGCCTCAACGGTAAGCTCGGGTACCTTAACGTGCAGGAGCATTGAATAATATTCCTCTACACAGCTTTGCCATTCCTCATACGGACCGAGTTACTTCTCGCACCGCTGCTACCATTATTTGTGGGATACATAGTATCGCTACTCGGGTTCAATGTCGGCCGATGGGTGCTTAACGCATACTTTGGGTTATAGTTACCTCTCACCAAAACGCTGTGCGGGACCGGAAGAAATGTCGTGCACCGTGTAAGACATGTATTACAGCGCACAGCGCACATTAGAATGGATGATCACGCGATCACGTGCATGGTCCGCGGGACCTGCTCGCCCAACATCGCACTGACTTGGACGGCCACATCCAAATGACTGTATCCAAATGACTGCATAAACACACGCGAGACTTATACGCTACATTGACTGCACCGCTGTGTATTGCACGCGGAATCGACTACCGATCCGGGCCTGAGTCTGCCAACGTGCCGCCACCGCTGACTCGGATACCATCGATGATTCAGAGATTCAGCTGAATTCCCAGCCGCTGCTCAACGGGTCGCAGGCTCACTGGAACGTGAATGGCGTTTTCTAATGGACTGGGTACCCGCACTAGTGAGAGGTCAGGTCCGTCAAGTGCCGTTTCAAGCTCGAAAAACTCTTCAATGCCCGGCACAAGTGTAGCGACGCCCGTGCGTCTGTCTCTCCTCCTATTTGAGTCGTCCGTCCACCCAGCTGACTGCCAATTTACCGATTGTGGCGGGTGTAAACTCGCTGATTAACGGCTGGCTGATTTCGATAGGCCCCTTTCGGCTTCCTCAACCCCTGGCTGTACGGAAGGGGCTTCCAGGCTCTCAATGACATCACAGCTGCAACCTGGATGGATTTTCCGCCATCGCTGGAAGGGCTCCTGTGCGTTTCACCAGACTTGATACTTCTTCACTCTCGACGTTGGATGACCTTGGGCTGTGCAGGTCTCGGGTCTCGGCACGCCTAGCTTCCATAGAATGCTGGAACAGATACCTGAACCTTGAGATAGTAGAGTTTACATTTCCGAGCCCAACCAGCCAATTGGTTGGGGAAATAGTACCATACATGTGCTGTGAAAAGGCCACTTACCCACTCATCCACGCAAAGCTAAGGTCGAAACTGGCAACCGAACTCAAATATGTTCTCGCTTCGGTGCACGACGCACACCATCCTATACCTCTCCCGATGTGACTCCTGGGAACTCGAGCGGGGAAGTTGTGTATTGAAAATGGGTAGGGAGATCTAGACTGATACCCATGGAAACCCTGGTAGCACTGTACGGGGTTTTTTTTTCGAATCTATCTGAGTGCACCTTGGCGTACATGGCCCTATGTGCAATGACAAAACGGATGCTTCCCGTCCCAAATGCACTGTACGGTTTTCACCGCAAGGTGCACTCTAATTCGGGAGTAACTTGCCCACCCTTGGGACTATCAAGATGCGGACTATGATTAATAGTACGTGCATGACCTAGCCCCCTTTGTTGCCGACGCGATTCATTTCCAGAAATTGCAAAGAAAGGGCTGGGGGGCCAGGAAGGCGACGCAACAGAACAAGTTGTGAGATGTACTGCCTGATTGTTCAAGATAAACATGCGGGGGGTGATACAAGTTTGTGCGCTCCTGCGGAAGTTGCAGCTAGCGTTGAGTCGCCGTTGACTAAATGATAGACCGCACATTCACTTCTGCAGCACCCTCTCAGTGGTACCTAGAAGTCCCACAACCTCAAGGACGGGAGAGGTTACACAGAGCCCGAGGGCAGGTGGTCGCAAGTGATCGGAAACGGTCACGCATGCTTCGGTGTGGCGCGAAACTTCGAATAGATGGCCGCCGGGGTCGGGAACGCGTCGTGTTTGAGTCGCTAAGGCCGCGCGTGAATGCGGCACGCTAGAGAACGCGAGGGGAGAGCTGCACTGCTCAAAAGTCCGAGATCTGAGGGGAGTAGTCTGCTATTAGAAGTCTTAGGTGTACAATGGTAATTACATGAGTTATATATACTGGGGAATAAAGGCTAAGGGATGGGGTGCATTAGATGAACACGGGAATGGTGAAATGCGGAGGGAATGGTCCGAGGTGATGAGTAGGAGTGCGCACGAAGCGCGGGAAAGCGGTGAAGCGTGTGGGAACGCGGCGCTTAGAAATGTCCCAAAAACGGGAAGCCAATATAATTATTATAAATAGCACTTAAATGGTTATAAGGCGTTTATAATCAGTTTATAATCAGTTTATAAACACCTTATAACCATTTCCTTCTAATAATTGTAACCGGTTCCCCGATTTTGCGACAAAAGTGCGGCTGAGCGCGGGGAAGTGCGCTTGAATGGCCGCTACCATTTTCTGACGAGAACGCCTTTGAGCAAACCGAAAAGTGCCTTTCGGAAGTGCGCTCTCTATTACGGCCTTGGTCAAATAGGGAAGGGTATGAGAAAGGTCTGGTGGGGGATTTATACGCAAATTATCTGGTATAACATGCATTCAGCGTTCCGAGCTCGGTCTGATCCGTCACTAAATAATAAAAATAGATCAAAAAAAAACCCTGTCCCCGAGAAGCAAACCAGCGAGTCGAAAAGAGAAGCGAATATGACCGCGGCTTGCTAGCGGCTTTCCCAGATCCCTCATCTAGTAAGCACGGCACCCTTGACCCTTGCCTTGACCACACTTGCTCCGGATATAGCCCATGTAGTAGAGTATCATTGATTCATTGGTTAAACTTCACCAGACTTCCGACACCCCTGCCCAATCTTGTCCAGTCAATGGTCGTGTCCTATTCATCACAATCTAAAAGCAACCCCATGCCTCGGACGTCGGTCAGGATCGATCGCTTTTACTTCGGCCAGCAGATCTACTAGGTTGAGGTTCTCGCGCAAAAATGCATCATAAAAGCTCTCACATTGCTCATTTCGGCACTTTGGACTTCAGGCTGCCTTCTTAACCTCACAAACCCATTTGTGTCGCAGAAACCATCTCGCCCACCTTCCGTAATCATGCACTACTACCATTGTATATCTGTGCTCTCCGTCCTCGCCACTAGTCTCCTTGGTGGCCTCGCGAAGCGCCTTTCACTACCTTGGGACGTTATGCACATCAAGCACTCCTGGAACGCCGTCCCGAAGAACTGGGTGGCTATTGGCCCCCCGCCTCCTGGCACCACAATTGACCTTTACATTGTTGTCAAGCCTCGGCGTGAGAACGCCTTAGTCGACGCGCTCTACGAGGTCAGTCAACCCGGGCATCCGAGGTATGTCCACCACCACTCCCGCCCGCTGCCGACGCATTTTTTTTTTCACGAATGCCACTGCTCCTATGCAGATATCGCGCATACCTGACTAAGGAGCAGGTGGCTGACCTCGTCGCACCGCGTCCACAGAGCCTCGAGCTCGTGAATTCCTGGCTCGAACACCACGGCATATCCTACTCGTCCGTCTCCATGACACACGGCGGCAATACACTCATGCTTGAAGCCGTGCCCGTGACCCAAGCCAACACTCTCCTCGGCGCATCGTACCAGCTCTACAGGCACGTCGACAGTGGTGAGACCATTGTGCGCACTGTCGGTTATTCGCTCCCCGCGCCGCTGCACTGGCACGTGTTGACTGTGGCGCCTACGACGTCCTTTGTCCCCGCGCGCGTGCAACGGCAGACACCGCGGAATCGCTCTGACAGGGCAGTGAATTCGACATCGGGAGAGCCTGCGACGATGCTATCGAGCCGCGCAAGAATCGATTCCGTCACGCCGTCGTTCCTGCGCTGGCTGTACAACACGGAAACCTATACACCCTCAAATGAGAACGAGAATGTGCTCGGGATCGTGGGACTCCTCAATCAGTATCCGAGCCCGTCGGACATGGCGCAGTTCATGTACACATACCGCCCCGAAGCAATTGAAGCGAGGTTTCATGTCGTAAAGGTCAACAGGGGGAGGTACGACCCGACCCATCCACACGAAGAGGCAAACATAGACACCCAATACGCTGGGGTCATGACGTTTCCAACCCCTAACATCTTCTACAGCATCGGCCATGGGCCGTCGGGTGCGAGTGAAGATCTCTGGGGCTTTCTCGAATACATTCTCGACGAGGAGGACATCCCTCAGACCATCAGCCTATCGTATAGCGGTGCAGAGCGTTTGGTCTCGGAGGAACATGCAGTCACTGTGTGCAGGCTGTTCGCGATGCTTGGTGTACGTGGCACCAGCGTCCTCGTGTCGAGTGGTAACGACGGCATCGGCCGAGGGACCTGCATGAGAGACGACGGCACCGTCCGGTTCGACCCCACGTTTCCCGGAACCTGTACGTGTGGCGATTTCTCTCGGGTCGGAGGTAGTACACGAGTCTCACCGCATCGCGACGCTTTTTCAGGTCCCTTTGTTACCGTCGTCGGCGGAACGACAGAATTCTACCCGGAGGTCGCAGCGAGATTCTCCGGCGGTGGCTTCTCAGACTACTTTAGGCGCCCCCCTTACCAGGCGGGGGCCGTGTCCACCTTCCTACAGGACCTCGGGAACCGGTATCTAGGCCTTTACAAGTGCGTTCGCTTCTGTGACCTGATCCAACCGATTCGTAATTTGTACTCGGTACACAGCGATACTGGCCGCGGCATCCCTGACATCGCCGCGCAGGCCCTCGGATTACCGATCTTTCTCAACGGCAACGAGAGAGCGATAGCCGGCACAAGTGTGGCGGCGCCCGTGCGTCTGTCTCTCCTCCTATTTGGGTCGTTCGTCGTCCTTGAGCACCCAGCTGACTGCCAATTTACAGATTGTGGCGGGTGTAATCTCGCTGCTTAATGACTGGCTGATTTCGATAGGTCACGCCCCTCTCGGCTTCCTCAACCCCTGGCTGTACGGAAGGGGCTTCCAGGCTCTCAATGACATCACAGAGGGCTCGAATCCGGGCTGCGGCCTGGATGGATTCTCAGCCATCGCCGGATGGGATCCTGTGCGTTTCACCAGACTCGATACTTCTTCACTCTCGACGTGTGATGACCCTGGGCTGCGCAGGTCACGGGTCTCGGAACGCCTCACTTCCGTAGAATGCTGGAACAGATACCTGAACCTTGAGATAGTAGAGTTTACATTTCTGAGCACAACCAGTCAATTGGTTGGGGAAATAGCACCATACATGTGCTGTGAAAGGCCACTTACCCACTCATTCACGCAAAGTTAAGATCGAAACTGGCAACCGAAGACATTCGTTCTCAAATGTGATCTCGCTTCGGTACACGATGCACACCATCATATACCTCTCCCGATGTGACTCCTGGGAACCCGAGCGGGGAAGTTGTGTATTGAAAATGAATAGGGAGATCTATACTGATACCCATGGAAACCCTGGTAGCACTGTATGGGGTTTTGTTTTTTTAAATCCATTTGGGTGCGCCTTGGGGGGTGGCCCGATGTGGCACTATGACAACACGGATGCTTGTTCATTGCACTGTACGGTTTTCACCACAAGGTGCACTCTAATTCGGGTAATTCGGGAGTGGGTGACTTCCCATAAGCCTACATCCTACATTTTTTTAATTTTTTTTTTTTGATTACTGGGGTACATGTACAAGAGGCAGCAGCAGCACCACTTTACATCTCAAATCCTGTGCACCCTTAGACAAGTTGAGCGTGTGTTTTTTTATATAATGTATGTTAATCACCTCAGGCCGCCTGAGGCTCTTGGCTGAGCCAGTTGTGCCTGACAACAAGACCATACCCATTTTTACCTGTTTTTATTTTTTTTTGGTTGATGCCAGGCGTGACAAACCGTGCACTGGATGGTCTCTTATTGGTCAAACCCGACACCCCTGCCCAATCATCCTGTCCAGTATATGAGTTACAAATTTTCTGAAACAAAGAGGCACATGTTCATCAGCAAGACCAAATCAGCTAGAAACGCCTGGTGTGACTAGTATGACTGGCTAGACTAGTGCTAGTTACTTTCTAGTTGTGCCAGAACTTCCAGTTTTATTGCTAGAATTCTAGACAACATCCTAGCTAATCTAGTCACACCAATAGAATGGCCTAGCACTAGGTAGACCTAGTAACAGTGTTCAAATTTCTATTGATTTCTACTAATTTCTATGACTCTACTAGTAACACTAGTACCATTCAGATTTCTACTTCTACAAGATTTTCTAGCAGGACCTGCTGTTACATTACGGTTTGATCGGCGCCTCGGGCCGAGAAGTGGACACTGACGCGTCGACTATGACATCGCCGTCAGCAGTATATCGTCATGGACTTGTAGGATCAGTCAGCTGGGTAAGCTCCGGCACATGTGATTGTACGATAACGGATCGGATCTCGTAGTGACTCATACTAGGATAGCTGTACTAGGGTTCACGGTACTTACACTATTGGCTAGCAGTATTCAAGCGGCGCTTCAAAGCCCGCGCGTATCTGTATAAGTAGAGTAGTGCGAAGACCAAGAACGGCATCTTGGTCTTCTTCCAATACCACCATTATCTACTCGTCTTTACTAAGAGGCTCCCCCTCTTAAGTGAGTTGTCCGACATATCCCCTTAGACCAGGGATCCCCGTGACTTATCCTTTCCTGTCCCTTCGCAGATCAGTGGACTTCCCTGCAGACGTTGCGGCTTATCAAGTACTCCTGTATCGCAACGACCGCGTAGCCTCCCCATATCATTCCTTCTTCATCATTGATAGCACCTCTTGGGCAAGCACTAGATACATTGACGCAGTACCCCCAGGTGTCATTCAGTTGGAAGACCTCCACACTTATTTCGGGAGAGACGAGAGCCTTCAACCCCATCCCGCTTTCTATCCCCAGACCTTTGCTAACCGTAACTTCTGACTTTCAAGGATCGCCACTCGCCAAGAGGCCTAAGTCAGGCAGACGTCCGTGGTAGACGTTACATTAAGACCAAGATCCCACCGTGGCCAATCCTACAAGAACAACCAAGGACTTTTGGGTTCCTTTCCGACCCTACTACATTGACAGAAGAGGAGATCACAATGTCCCAAAGAAATACCTAGAGAATGCATTTTGGAAAGACGACGAGGAAAACCCAGGATACTTCACCTACTACGTCAACCGACAGGGACAATCCCAACTCATCCCTGTAGAATTCAACTTCGACAATCTTTGCTGGGTCGAAATCCAGTGGAATGACGCACACAACAAATACCAAGTCAACAGACCAGCAAGCTCAAGCCTCAGCCTTGATATCCTCCAATCCAACGTCACCACTAGAGACCAGTGGGGACCAATCGACGGAGAAGAAGAAGAGCCAGTCCAATCACCAACACCAAAAACACCAGCACCATCCCTGTCTATCACAAGCAACCCGGAAGAGATCCGCATGATCAAGGATCAACAGGAGGAGGAACACCTCGAACAGATCGCTAAGTCCATCCCCACAGACATGTCTGGCACCACCACATTAACAATGGCGCAAGCCAGAACCGCAATATTCGGACAATCCCCTGACGAAGGAGGAGGAGGAGGACGGAGGAGCACCACCAGGGGGAGATCCCGACGACAACCCCCATGACAATGGGCAGACAAATGTACCTGCATTCGCGATGCCCGATACAGACAAGTTCCTAGGAAAAGAACCCAAGATATTCACAGGCAACCGTGATGAAGCAGAAGCATTCCTCTCCCAGTGGAACAGATTCGCAGGAGTCAACGCTGCCAACAGGAGCCTCAAAGTCCCCTACATCAAAGCGATGATGTTCCTAACCTACATTCAGGGACCACTCGTCGACGAATGGGCAACGGAAACCACGAAGTGGCTTGAGGCCCAAGCAAACAAGAACGACCCATGGCTCTGGGCAGGAGTAGAACTCGCATTCAAGGGACAGTTCCGCGACAACCTGGAGAAAGATCGCGCAAGAGTGGAGCTCGACAAAGGGTTCAAAATGATCAACGAAGACATTGACAGCTATGTCACTAAATTCGAAAAGCTGGTCCAACAGGCTGACTACCGGTTGGACGAACCATTAGTCCTCGACAAATTCACACGGGGCGTTCCCCTCAAATTGTACCAGAACGCCTACCAGTTCCATAACCCGCGCAGCTACTCTCAATGGAAGAGCGCGCTCATCGAACAACAGAAACGATACCTGCATATGAAGGCCAGGTCAGATGGATTTGGGAGACAACCACAGGCCATGCCACGCCCCCGCCCAAACCAACCTCTTCGATTCCAAGCCCCACAAAGGCAAGGAACCCAGCAAGGGTGGCAACAGTATCGAAACCATCCCGACGCAATGGACACCACACCAGGAAGAGTCCGGGCACGAGTCGCCGAAATAGGCGACATCAATCGCAACCACCCAGAAAACCCCAGGGACTGGACCCCAGGAAGACCTCCGTTCCCACCAAGGGCTGGATTTATGCAACACAGGGGAGGAGGACGCGGAGTCCTAAACATCAGGGACGTAACCTGTTTCAACTGTAACCAGAAGGGTCACTTCTCACGAGACTGTAACCAACCAAGGAAAGCACGGGGCAGAGGAGCCTATATAGAAGAAATCCCCACTGCCCCTCCAAGCGTAACAGGAGACGCCCTTATAGACTTCGATGGACCAGTCCAAGCCAACCACGCAGACACCGATCCCCAGATAGATGACATCATGGGTCGCATCGCTGCCCTATCAGAGGAGAAGAGGGAGGTGTTCGCAAGGGACATGGCAGGGAGACAGGATTTTCAAAGCGCCTGAACCCAACGGCCTGGGTGAGGGCTTTAAATTGTAACTCGTTGCTTATCACGCACTATCGATCTATGCACGTCCCAGTTTCAATTCGCACGAGCTACTACATGGCCGAAAAGAAAGCATTGGTGGACTCCGGAGCCACCCACAACTTCATACATCCAGACTTCGTAAAGAAGATGGGGTTAGGAACCAAGGAGTTACCTAATCCCCGGAATATCTGGAACATAGATGGAACACACAACAAAGGAGGGAAAATCACTCACTGTGTTGACCTAAACATACAAACTGACAGGAAACTCAAAACCATTCAGTTCCTTATCACCAACGTAGGAGGAGAAGACCTTATTCTAGGGTACCCCTGGCTAGCAACATTCCAACCACGGATACAATGGGCCACTGCTACCATGGACACTAAGCAATACCCGATCATCATATGCACTATCAACCCCAATAAAACAGCCACCATCCAGGCAGAAATTCGAAGCATCGTCACAAAAATACAAGACGAAGAACGCGAACAAGCCTACAGGGAACTGGAGGAGGAGATGAACCCAATATACGGACGCACCACGGCAACGGAATTAGCAATCTCGGCACAGTCAACGGAAACAAAGGAACTACCCGACGAATACAAAAGACATGCAAAAGTATTCAGCGAAGAAGAATCCTACTGATTTCCACCCCCCAGACCATGGGACCATGCTATCGACTTCAAACCAAACGCTCCAGACCACATCAACTGCAAAATCTATCCACTCAATCCAACGGAGGACAAAGCCCTGGAGGAATTCCTAGACGAACAACTGGCCAAAGGATACATTCGACCGTCGAAATCTCAGTACGCAGCTCCATTCTTCTTCGTCAAAAAGAAGGACGGAAAACTACGGCCAGTACAGGACTACAGGGAACTCAATGCATGGACTATACGCAACCAATACCTGCTCCCACTCATACCACAGCTAATATCAGACCTCAGCGGAGGCTGGATCTTCTCTAAATTTGATGTCAGATGGGGATACACAAACATCAGAATCAAACCCGGAGATGAACACAAAGCAGCATTCAAGACTAAACGGGGTTTCTTCGAACCACTGGTAATGTACTTTGGTATGACAAACGCACCAGCAACCTTTCAAGCGATGATGAACGCAATCTTCGAACCACTCATCGAACACCACGAGAAAAAGGGAACCATCATCCACGTATACATGGATGACATTGGAGTCGCAACGGCAACCACGGAACAAGCCCACACAGAAGCAGTTCATGATATCCTGGACTTACTAGAACAACATGACTTATACCTCAAATTGGAAAAGTGCACATTCCACTCTGACACCCTCGATTACCTGGGGGTAATCATTAAGAAGGGGGTGATTCGCATGGACCCTGTCAAAATTTCTGGAATCCGTGATTGGCCGACCCCCAAAAACGTCAAACAGGTGCAATCGTTCCTAGGGTTTTGTAACTTCTACCGCGCTTTCATTCGAAATTTTGCCACACACGCACGCCCACTTAACAAACTCACGCGCAAAGATATGGAATGGGCGTGGGGAACAGAGCAACAAGCAGCATTCGACAAACTCAAAACCCTCATAACGGAAGAACCAGTGCTCAAACACCCGGAACTGGACAAACCCTTCGAACTGGAAGTCGACGCTTCGGGATACGCAGTAGGAGCGGTACTACTCCAACGAGACAAGGACAACAAACGACACCCAATCGCATATTATTCCAACACCCTCAGCGTGGCAGAACGAAACTACGACATCTACGACTTGGAACTGTTGGCCATCGTCAAAGCACTAAGAAACTGGAGAGCTTACCTCGCGGGATCCCCACACAAAATCAAGGTGTTTTCCGATCACATGAACCTGCAGTACTGGAGATCCCCCCAAAAGATAAGCAGACGAGTGGCAAGGGAAGTGTTGGAACTCTCCGAATATGACATAGAGATTCACCACATCAAGGGTGTTACAATTTCTGCCTCACTACACGATGTGTTCTGTCTGCCTTCTTGCTCCACCTCGTGTTTGCATGTACTTTTACCCATGACCCGTTCCGATTCACTCTCCGACTCTTATCTCGCACCAACCCCATGACCGTAGGGAAGCCAGACTTATGACTTCTAGGACCCGCTGACGTCATTTGAGCCCCGCGTGCCCCCGCGGGATTCCCTTGTACTTCTTATGGACTTCCCCTTCGTACTTCCTTATTAGCTCGCTGAGGCCAGTACCTCAGGATCGCGCCATGTGTTTGTACCTTACAAACACCCTGTACTAGTATATAAGTCACGCCCTACCTAGCTTGTACGGTAGACTTGACTTCTTGTGTAATACCACAATCGTCTTTGCCTCACGAACAACTTTGACTCGCCATTGCGCTTGAGTCTCTCTTTTGCTCGCCCTTTCGCTTGAGCCTCGACTTCCCGCTACTATCCTTGTGTCCCTGGGAGACCAAGTGATACTTGTTCACCATCGAACTGAACCCTAACCGGTTCACGCCTTGCCAATCCCGTTGACTTGCTGAAGTACACGTCGTACTTAACGCCCCTGTGGTGGCGTTACATTAAGTCAAGTCTCTCACAGTGGCGACATCCAGTCGCAGTAGAACCAAGTTTAGGCCCGAGTACATTGACCGCCTTAGCTCCGATGAATTATCAGACAGAGTTAAAGGAACCGCGGTCTGGGCAGAACACAACAGAGTCGAAGGATATTTTGTCTTCAACCCCTCAACACGATCGTACCGACAAATCCACTACCTTGAAGACAGACGCCTCTGGGCCTTTATTGAATACTCCCCGACTGAAGGAGCGTGGTACACTACAGGACCAGTACCCCTTACCCTGAACACCGGACCCCTAGGATCCTCTAATCCTTCAGGCATCAATATCGATCCCTCTGACACCCCATCCCCAAGCGTACCCGTACCAACAACCAACCTCCCTGCCTCGGCATTCCCATCCTACGCAATGGCTCAGCAGGGACAAGCATCTGCAAGTACCACCCTCACTAGTGGAGGAGGAATACCCAGTGGAAGTGGAGCTCCCACCGGAGGAACCCCCACCAGCGGTGGCGGAGGCGGTGGTGGAGGCGGTGGCGGTGGTGGAGGCGGTGGCGGTGGCGGCGGACCAGCCCCAGTTGGAGGAGCTGCACCGCTCGTGCCAGCCCCTGGCGGCAATGGTCGTCTAGGAGGAAATCCCCCGCCCGAGTTCGACGGAAACCGAGAGAAAAGCAAGGCGTTTCTACGCGCCTTCAAGTTATACTGTGGGATGAACCCAACCGTAGACCTGCTTGCAGTACCAGGTCAACGGGCCATGGCCTTCCTCTCCTACATCCGAGGGCCGCTCGTTGACGATTGGGTCGACGAGCAGATGAGATGGCTCGACGACCAACTGGCAGCGGGGGTCCTACGAACCCAAAATAACCTCTGGAATGAGGTGGAAACCTGATTTCTGCAGGCATACACCGACACTGCGGAACAAACGAAGGCCCGCAAAGCCTTGCAAACCTTGGCAATGAAGGGAGAGGACATCGACTCTTACATCGCCCAGTTTGACAACCTGATGACAAAAGCCGGGTATGGCCCAGACGAAGCCACGATGTTGGAGTTATTCCAAGACGGACTTCCAAACCAGTTAGTAATTAATGCCATCCGCTTCCAACACCCTGTTATGTGGGAGGATTGGAAGCGAGCTGCTCGATTACAGCAGGCTGAATACTTGGTACTGAAGGACCGACTTGGCAAGAACCGAACCCCGCGCCAAAAAAAGGGAGGGCATAGCCGAGACCAGTGGGTACAGGCCCTCAATAAGAACCGCGACCCGAACGCCATGGATATTGGACGCACCAGAGCCTCCGTGGCTCTTACCGACGCCGACCGAATCCAACTGCAAAAGGAGGGCCGCTGTTTTAGATGCCGTGCTGCTGGGGCACATCTCGCGTAACTGCCCACAAAAGGGCACTCGAATTGCTGCTTCCTCAACGACCACCCAACCAGCTTCCATCCCCGCTCCCCCGTCCGTATCAACTCCCGCCGTCACTACTGTCGCCATACAATCTAACCGCGTACTTTCGACAGAAGAACAGGCTGAAGCACAGATCGCTGTGATGAAAGCGCAGCCCCAGGAAGTACGAGACCTCATGGTGGAGAAACTGTTTGCGAAAGAGGATTTTCTCGATGCTTGAACCCAACGGCCTGGGCTAGAGCACTCAATGTAAATGTGTACCATAGCAGATATTGATCCATGCGAATCCCAGTACTCTTTAAATCTGCACACGCAACGGCCGAACGACAAGTACTCCTAGATTCAGGAGCAACGGACAATTTTATCTGCACCTCACTTTTGAAACGGCTGCAGATCGGAACACGTGATGTCACACAACCAATACGCATCTGGAATGTGGACGGAACTCACAACCAAGATGGGGTGATTACCCAGTATACCGACCTGAACGTCCGCACGGGAGACGACACCAAAACACTTCGCTTCCTAGTAACGAACTCGGGAAGGGACGAAGTTATACTGGGCTACCCATGGTTTGCAGCGTTTGAACCACTTGTGAAGTGGGGTGAAGCGACGCTGAATGAGGAATTCCAGCCGGTAGTCATATCCAGCCTCCAGTCATCGGACGAAGCCACG
Source organism: Lactarius akahatsu (assembly GCA_021524915.1). Classification (NCBI taxonomy): domain Eukaryota; kingdom Fungi; phylum Basidiomycota; class Agaricomycetes; order Russulales; family Russulaceae; genus Lactarius; species Lactarius akahatsu. Next base: position 90,239 of record JAKELL010000021.1, read on the forward strand.
CCCGTAGAAGCATCTATACGGGCATTGGAGACGTACCAACTCGATGAGGAGGCGTGGGAACAGATCGCGGACGATGAGCAGGAGCCATGTGTGGCACTACTGCGGAAAACCACGACGGCATCAGAACTAGCACAACAGGAGGCAGCCAAACGGGAGGCACGCACTTTTGAAGAAATGGTCCCACCAGAGTATCGGCGGTATCGCAAAGTGTTCGATGAGGAGGCGTCACATTGCTTCCTGCCGAAGCGACCATGGGACCACACCATCGACTTAACGCCTAATGCACCCGTGACGATGGACTGCAAAGTGTACCCGCTAACGCAAGAAGAGGACAAGGCCCTTGATGTGTTCCTCGCCGAACAACTAGAAAGAGGGTACATCCGACCATCGAAGTCCCCATACGTATCACCGTTCTTCTTTATAAAAAAGAAAGATGGGAAACTCAGACCCATACAAGACTACCGACGACTGAACGAAGTCACCATCCGTAATCACTATCCATTACCATTGATCCCTGAACTCATCGACAAAATCCAAGACGCACGACTCTTCACTAAGCTGGATATCCGCTGGGGGTACAACAACATTTGCATAGACGAAGGACACGAGTGGAAGGCTGCCTTTAAGACAAACAAAGGAGCTTTCGAACCACTCGTAATGTACTTTGGACTCACGAATTCCCCCGCAACATTCCAAGCAATGATGGACTTCACATTCCGAGGACCGGTGCTAATGAACGAGGTGATCGTATACATGGACGACATCCTAATTGCGACCATCGACGACCTCACACGCCATCAGGAAAGAGTCCACCAGGTTTTAACTATCTGCGAAGAGAATGACCTATACATTAAACCAGAGAAATGCGAGTTTGAGGTACGCGAGACGGAGTACCTGGGACTTATCATCGGGCATGGGAAGCTGCGAATGGACCCTGTAAAAGTACGAGGTATTTGCGAGTGGCAACCCCCAAAGAACCTCAAAGAAGTGCGCGCCTTCATCGGCTTTTGCAACTTCTACCGCCGATTTATCAAGGGGTTCTCAACACTCGCACGCCCCCTCCACGACCTTACGAAGAAGGACACCCCATGGCATTGGGGAGTGGAACAACAGCGTGCGTTTGAACGTATCAAAGACCAGATATGTCAAGAGCCCGTCCTCCTTTCCCCTGATTTAACAAAACCATTCGAAATGGAAGTGGATGCGTCCAACGTTGCTATTGGCGCAGTCCTCAACCAACTAGGGGGCGATCAAAAGCTCCATCCAGTAGCGTTCCATTCAGAGTCACTATCCCAAGCTGAACGGAACTACGACATCTACGATCGAGAATTGCTTGCGGTGGTCAAGGCCCTGTGCGCCTGGCGCACATACCTTGTCGGATCCCCCCACAAAATCATCATACACACTGACCACGCCAACCTTCAGTACTGGAAGGAGCCGCGAAAGATCAGTCGACGAGTAGCGCGCGAATTCCTAGAACTATCAGAATACGACTTCGTACTGAAGCACGTATCAGGAATTAGGAACGGCCGAGCGGATGCCTTGTCTCGACGAGCTGATTACGCACCAAGCGACGAAGATAATAACGACGTCGTTGTCCTCCCCGCGGACCGCTTCATCCGAGCCACCGAAATGTCAATGCACGACATGGACATTTGGACCCAGATTGCGCAAAACCTCGACGAAGCACAGGTCCTGCAATGGGTTGAGCCACACAACCTGAAAAAGCACGGAGGGCTATGGTGGAAGGGAGACACTCTTGTCGTCATCAGGGATAACGATCTTAAGCGGGGGGTAATCACCTTTTTCCACGACACACCTGCCATGGGACACCCCGGAATCGCAAACACCTACGAACTTCTGCGACGAGACTACTGGTGGCCAAGCATGCGCAAAGACATTGAAGAATACGTTAAGGGTTGTGCTACATGCCAAGCTAATAAGATCAACCCCCACCGACAAAAACCACACCTATTCCCTATCACAACTGACCCAGACGCAGAACCCTTCGAAGTCGTAGCCATGGACTTTATCACAAAGTTACCACCGTCACAGGGATACGACTCAATACTCACTATTACCGACCACAACTGCTCCAAGGCAGCCATCTTTATCCCATGTAACGAAACAATTACAGCGGAAGGCGTAGCCCGACTATACCTTCGCCACGTCTACCCCCACTACAGCATACCCCGAAAGCTGATTACTGATTGGGACCCTAGATTCACATCTGCATTTATGACACAGCTCTGCCAAGTTCTTGGAATTAGGCAGAACATCTCGTCGGCGTACCACCCTCAAACAGATGGACAGTCGGAGCGAACCAACCAATGGCTAGAACAATACCTACGCCACTGGAGCAACGTGCAACAGGATAACTGGGCAGAGGCCCTCCCTGTGGCACAATTCGCACACAATGCGTGGCCCAATGCGACAACAAAACATTCCCCTTTCTCACTTATCATGGGATGGGAGCCACGTACTAATTGGGTCTCAAAACCTACAACCTCCCCATCGGTTGACCAGCGGTTGGAAGACATGGGTAACTTCCGACAACATGCACAAGATTGCATCAAACACGCCCAGGAACTCATGGCGAAACGAGGGCGTACCCACTTCATCCCCTACCAGGAAGGGGCGCAAGTGTGGTTAGAGGGGACGAACCTTAAAATGTTTTACCCCACAGCCAAATTAGCCCCTAAACACCACGGACCGTTCTGCATCAAGAAGGCCCTCTCAGCAGTATCTTATGAGTTAGAACTCCCGAAGTCTTGGAAGATTCACCCCGTGTTCCATGCCAACCTCCTCACCCCATATAAGGAGACAGAACTGCATGGGGCAAATTTCACGCGACCTCTGCCTGACCTTATCGAGGGAGAAGAGGAGTTCGAAGTGGAGCAGATCCTCGGATCAAGATTCTATGGCCGAGGGCGCAAGCTCCAATTCCTGGTCCAATGGAAGGGATTCCCCGTGAGTGATAGTTCATGGGAACCACTCGAGAACGTTCGACATGCACCTGACCTTATTGCCGACTTCTATCGGCATAACCCAACCGCCGAAGGGGCTGGACGAAAGATATAAAGAGGCATCCTACGAATCCAAACCACGCATCCCTTTCCCTCTCGTGCACACCATGTCGACCACTCCCGTTGTCTCTACACTTCCTTCGCGCCCACCAGCGCAACTCATACTCAAACAACTGACCGTACCTTCGCAGGACCAGGGTGTCCCCTCACAACCGGAGGGTTGTACGCCATACTCTGTGATCCCTAGTCCGAACCCTCCTATTCTATCTCTGATCGCTCCTACCCTTGACTGCCTCGCGCAGGAAGAGGCGGCTGCCTTGTTACTCACCCTCACCGCCCCACCGGTTGATACCCCCATCACAATACATGTCCCCGCCGTTCCCACTCCTCCCGAACCACAACAGCATACCCCACCACCACCGCTTGAGCACGTACCACTTCCCCCATTTCCCCCTGGCGTTGGCCATGTAACCACACCCATTGTACAACCCCGCCTTGTTGAACCTGACCCCACCTACGCATTCATTGACAATGAAGAAACGGGGGAAGACGCCACAGACCCCAGACTTCCCTTCCTTCGCAATGACCCTGACCTCTCTTATCTGTACTTTCCGCTGAAGATTGGAGAGGCCGGATACCCAAAACAAATTGCGCGCTTCATCTACTATCGCAAAGATTATTGAGAGGTCGTAGGAACCATGGGCAGAGGGCACCCATGTTACGTACAATCGATCTATCTACGAGGGGTGTATGAGGGACAGTTGCCCCAGCACATCACAGATCAGCAGCTCGCCATGTTTCATCCACACGACCCACAAGCTATATGCGTCAATGAGGTCTTGACAGAGCTACGCGACGTCCGTCTCCACGCAGACGTAGCGCGCCTCCGAGACTGCTTGCTACGGAAGGACGCGATTACTGTGCGAGAGTCCGAGCTTCGACAGATGGAGTCGGACCTCACGCGCGACCGCTTCCATTTGGATATGGACCTCGCAAGCGTACGGAAGCGGTTACAGTATGCGCGTGCGATACCACTGATATCTGAAAAATACGACGAGCTCCAAGTCAAGTACCTACGTCCTCGCCCCACACCCGATTCCATTCCCATTCCCCCACGTACCGGAGGGCCTTGCGAGATGCCACGCCTTCATGGTGAAGGTAGCAGACGCCCTCGCAAGTGCTTCCAATGCAAGTCCACCGACCACCTGATCGCACAGTGCCCTCAGCGGAGGGCCAAGCAGCCGTGTCAGTGGTGTGGGAGTCGTACCCACCAGTACGATGTATGCCTCATCCGTTGCATTTCCCCCATGTCGCCAGCCTACATTGATCCCGACGACCGCCCCCGGTGGTGTGGGAAGTGCCTGCGCTACGACGCGTGACACGTGGAGATCCACTGCCCCCAGTACGAGCAGTGTAGGGAGTGCGGGGAGCGAGGCAGGCATATGTTCCTGCGTCGTCATGTATGCCCACGACCACCTTCGCCTACCCCAGACAATACCCCTGTCGAGGACGATTGGTACTACACCAGCGACTAGTCGAAGTCGTGGCGACTTCGAATCTGACGGGGGGGTAATGTTACAATTTCCGCCTCACTACATGACGTGTTCTGTCTGCCTTCTTGCTCCACCTCGTGTTCGCATGTACTTTTACCCATGACCCGTTCCGATTCACTCTCCGACTCTTATTTCGCACCAACCCCATGACCGTAGGGAAGCCAGACTTATGACTTCTAGGACCCGCTGACGTCATTTGAGCCCCGCGTGCCCCTGCGGAATTCCCTTGTACTTCTTATGGACTTCCCCTTCGTACTTCCTTATTAGCTTGCTGAGGCCAGTACCTCAGGATCGCGCCATGTGTTTGTACCTTACAAACACCCTGTACTAGTATATAAGTCACGCCCTACCTAGCTTGTACGGTAGACTTGACTTCTTGTGTAATACCACAATCGTCTTTGCCTCACGAACAACTTTGACTCGCCATTGCGCTTGAGTCTCTCTTTTGCTCGCCCTTTCGCTTGAGCCTCGACTTCCCGCTACTATCCTTGTGTCCCTGGGAGACCAAGTGATACTTGTTCACCATCGAACTGAACCCTAACCGGTTCACGCCTTGCCAATCCTGTTGACTTGCTGAAGTACACGTCGTACTTAACACCCCTGTGGTGGTGTTACAAAGGGAACAGTGAACGGAAGAGCCGATGCCTTATCAAGGAGGCCCGACTACGACCAAGGAGAACACGACAATGAGCAAGTCACGGTACTCCCTGATCATATATTCATCCGAGCTGCAAGCATCGACACCACGGAAAACCCAACACGCATAAACCTGGAAATCACAGTGGAAGAAATGCAACCCACACACCCAGTATACACCCAGGACAACGAAATCATCATGAAATGGGTAGACCCACACAAACTCAAGCGCATCGAAGATACGTGGTACAAGGAGGGACGAAGAGTGGTTACCAGAGACGCTCACGAGCGAAAGCGTATTATACAAGCCCACCATGACACGCTCGCCTATGGACATCCCAGAATCAACCGAACCATCAAATTAATCGAAAGGTACTATTGGTGGCCAGGCAAGAGGCAAGAGGCACAAGACTACGTCAAGGGATGCGCCAACTGTCAGCGAATCAAAGTCAACAACTGACCAACGCACGCCCCTTTGCAGCCCATATTCCCCAAACCAGAAGCAACTCCATTTGAGGTCATAGCACTGGACTTCATCACGAAACTGCCCCAATCAGATGGCTGCGACTCCATACTGACAATAACAGACCACGACTGCTCAAAAGCAGCAGTGTTCATCCCGTGCCTGGAAGAAATAAGCGCAGAAGGAACTGTGGCCCTGTACGTGACACATGTTTTCCCCAGATTTGGACTGCCAGCGCGCATCATTAGCGACCGAGATCCGAGATTCGCATCAAAATTTACCCGCGAACTATGCCGAATACTCGGAATCGAGCAAAACATCTCCATGGCGTATCACCCCAGAACTGATGGCCAATCGGAACGGACCAACCAGTGGCTAGAGCAGTACCTAAGGTTCTGGGTCAACGAGCGACAAGATGATTGGACACGATACCTACCAATGGCAGAATTCACGCACAATAACTGGCCGAACGAGTCTACCAAAGAGTCCCCTTTCAATGTCCTCATGGGGTACAACCCACGTGCTGATTGGATCGATCGACCTTCTCCTATCCCACAAGTGGCGCTGCAGGCGCAGCAGTTCAAAGAGGCTAGAACGCGCGCCCAGGAACTGATGATCAAAGTGCAGCAGGGATGGATCAAACACAAGGACACCCCAAAATACCAAATCGGGGACCTCGTGTGGCTCGAAGGGCGCCACCTACGCACCAACCAGCCAACCACGAAACTCGTGCCAAGAAGACACGGCCCGTTCCAGATCGTCCAGGTGATGTCCGCAGTCAACTACCATCTAGAACTTCCCACGCAGTGGAGCATCCACCCAGTATTCCACACGGACCTTCTGACTCCGTACAGAGAAACTCCCACACACGGCCCCAACTATCAGCGCCCACTGCCGGATTTGGTCAACAGAGAAGAAGAATACGAAGTCGAGAAGATTCTAGACTCTCGGCGGTTTGGCAGGACAAAGAAACTGCAGTATTTGGTCAAATGGCGCGGATACCCGGACTCGGACAACCAGTGGGTCTCCAAAGATGACGTATTTGCTGATGAAGCAATCCGGGAATTCAAACGTTCAAACCCCGCCAGGGAAACACATATAAGCGCAGGGAAAATCCAAGAGACGTCCCCATCTCCTTCTCTCTTCCTCCCACATACTCATGTCCTCTCCTCGGGTCCAAGTCCACTATGTCCTCGACGACCTACTCCCAATATCCATCCAACCTACCCTCATCGTTCAAGACGCGCCATCATCACCCCTGTCGCTTCCCCAGTCCGTTCACATCGGAGGAAGTCGTCCACCGACCCCCGTACCATCCCTTCTTCCTTCACCAACCTCTACCAGAGTTGGTACAAGAGATCCTTCACCAACCAACATGTCAACGGCAGCTCAACCCGATACGGACGAGACTGCGGTTCAAGAGGACCGGGACTTCGACCGGTACCTATCGGAGGAACATTGCCCTCTACACGAACACCTCACTTACGGCAACCACCTCACCACCACGCACAACGAAACCCCTCCGCTATGCACCACAGATGGGGAGCCCATCCTTATGTTGAAAGCTGCTCGACCCCAGATCCGCTGCTATCGTGCGGAAGAACACAGCCTGGTTTCCCGACGCGAAGTGGAGACTCCTCCACCCGTCGGGTTCCAACACAACAGGGGAGTACACTATATCCCTTTCCAGATCCGCGATGCTCAGGACCGCCTGCACCCAGCTCGCTATACGCAGCTCATCCTCACGGCAGACCCATTCGTCCTCGCCTATCGGAGGGGCAGCGACCAGCAGTATGGGAAGCCAGTCCACGCCGCCCCGAACTACGACTACCCCACGGATTCTCACTACTACGACGACGACCTGATCTTCTTAGATCAGCGCAGCTCCATGCGCGAATCGGTCGACCGCGCCCTCACAGGCATGAAGGACCTCACTCTCATCGCGGAGGTCCACCACTACCGCTGCGCGCAAGCGGGATACGAGGCCAAGGAGGCGGAGTTGATGAAGAAGATGGACGAGCTAGACAAGATAGCTCAGGTAAGGAGGGACTGTGTGCTTCGGCTCCAGAGGGCCAACGCGATCACCCGCATCGAGGTGGAGCGAGATTTGTATCGCCTGGGAGTACAGGCGGGGTTGCAGGTCGCAGAAGAGAGGGAGGCCGCCCAGCGTGGTCGAGCTGGGGCTCGACCGTAAGAAGGGGGTGATGTTACGTTACGGTTTGATCGGCGCCTCGGGCCGAGAAGTGGACACTGACGCGTCGACTATGACATCGCTGTCAGCAGTATATCGTCATGGACTTGTAGGATCAGTCAGCCGGGTAAGCTCTGGCACATGTGATTGTACGATAACGGATCGGATCTCGTAGTGACTCATACTAGGATAGCTGTACTAGGGTTCACGGTACTTACGCTATTGGCTAGCAGTATTCAAGCGGCGCTTCAAAGCCCGCGCGTATCTGTATAAATAGAGTAGTGCGAAGACCAAGAACGGCATCTTGGTCTTCTTCCAATACCACCATTATCTACTCGTCTTTACTAAGAGGCTCCCCCTCTTAAGTGAGTTGTCCGGCATATCCCCTTAGACCAGGGATCCCCGTGACTTATCCTTTCCTGTCCCTTCGCAGATCAGTGGACTTCCCTGCAGACGTCGCGGCTTATCAAGTACTCCTGTATCGCAACGACTGCGTAGCCTCCCCATATCATTCCTTCTTCATCATCGATAGCACCTCTTGGGCAAGCGCTAGATACATTGACGCAGTACCCCCAGGTGTCATTCAGTTGGAAGACCTCCACGCTTATTTCGGGAGAGACGAGAGCCTTCAACCCCATCCCACTTTCTATCCCCAGACCTTTGCTAACCGTAACTTCCGACTTTCAAGGATCGCCACTCACCAAGAGGCCTAAGTCAGGCAGACGTCCGTGGTAGACGTTACACCTGCTATATAAATAAAATATAGTAGGGTGAGTTGTTATGATTTCTGCTTCTCGTTGTGTGTACCTTGACTCGTTCTCTCATCTACTGTATGATATGTGGTTTCCGCGGGCTTCTCATTTGTCATGTGCCCAGCCATTTTGCTTCGTTCCAATTGCGCCTGACTCCTTTTGACTGGTGGTTTGTGCCATCGAAAACCACTATACCTTTCTGAGTTAATCTGATGCATGTGCGGACCCACATGTCTTCATAACTCTCATTATAGTGTATCCCTTTGTACTCGATTCAGCACAAGGTGTTATTCTGGCATCATGTGTTTGGCTCAACCAAACACCCTGTATTGGTATATAAGTCACGCCCTACCTAGCTTGTACAGTAGACTTGACTTCTTGTGTAATACCACATTGTCTTTGCCTCACAAACTGACCTTTGACTCACTGTTGCGCTTGAGTCCTTGTTCTCGCTTGCCCTTACGCTTGAACCTTGACTATCTGCTATTATCCTTGTGTCCCTGGGAGACCAAGTGATACTTGTTCACCACCGAACTGAGTCCTGACCGACTCACACCTTTCCGATCCCGTTGACTTGTCGAAGCACATGTCGTGCTTAACGCCCCTGTGGTGGTGTTACATTAAGTCAAGTCTCTCACCATGGCGACGTCTAGTTGCAGTTGAACCAAGTTCAAGCCCGAATATATTGATCATCTCAGTTCCGATGAGCTATCTGACAGAGTTAAAGGAGCAGCGGTCTGGGCAGAAAACAACGGAGTCAAAGGATATTTCATCTTTGACCCCACGACAAGATCCTACCGACAAATTCATTACCTTGAAGACAAACACCTCTGGGCATTCATCGAATACTCCCCAAACGAAGGAGCATGGTACACTACTGGACCAGTACCCCTCACCTTACAAACCGGCCCTTTGGGATCGTCTAATCCCTCGGGAATCGATATCGACCCCCAAGACACCACGTCCCCAAGCGTATCTGTACCAACAATGAATCTCCCAACCTCAGCATTCCCTTCCTACGCAATGGCTCAGCAGGGACAGGCATCTGCATCAGCAAGTACCACCCTCACCAGTGGGGGAGGAGCACCCAGTGGAAGTGGAGCTCCCACCGGAGGAACCCCCGGCGGCAGTGGCAGACCAGCCCCAGCTGGAGGAGCCACACCACCCGCACCAGCCCTAGGAGGCAATGGCTGCCTAGGAGGGAACCCACCCCAGAATTCAATGGAAATCAGGAACAAAGCAAGGCATTCTTACGAGCCTTCAAGTTGTACCGAGGGATGAACCCCACTGTAGACCTACTAGCAGTACCAGCCCAGCAGACCATGACATTCCTGTCCTACATTAGAGGACCACTTGTCGATGATTGGGTTGACGAACAAATGAAGTGGATAGAAGCTCAGCTAGCAGGAGGAGTTCTCCAAACCAAAGAGAACCTCTGGAACGAGGTTGAAACCTGGTTCACACAAGCTTACACCGACACCGCCAAGCAGACCAAGGCCCACAAAGCCTTGCAAAACCTTGCAATGAAGGGAGAAGATATCAACTCTTATATCACACAATTTGGCAACCTAATCGCAAAGGCTGGATACAACCCAGATGAAGCTACCACGTTGGAGTTATTCCAAGATGGACTCCCAAATCAGTTAGTGGTCAATGCTATCCGCTTCCAACACCCCGTCACATGGGAAGACTAGAAGCGGGCCACACGTCTACAGCAGGCTGAGTACTTGGTTTTGAAGGACCGACTCGGCAAAAACCGAACCCCACAACAAAAGAAAGGAGGACACAACTGTGAACAGTGGGTACAAGCCCTCAACAAGAACTGCGACCCGAATGCTATGGATGTTGGATGCGCCCGAGCCTCCGTGGCTCTTACGGATGCTGACCGACTCCAACTCCAAAAGGAGGGACGCTGTTTTAGATGCCATGCTACGGGGCACATCTTGTGTAACTGCCCACAAAAGAGCACTCGAATTGCTGTGTCCTCCACGACCACCCAACAAACTCCCATCCCCTCTTCCTCAGCCATATCAGCTCCCGCCGTCACTACTATCTGTTGAGACGCGACTGAATCAAGTCACATGTCTTGTGGGATATGATTGAGTCATCCCATATACTAAATACAGTATCTGTCCCTTATGGACTAATTGGACTTGGCCGGACTCTTACGGACCGCTTTTGTTTATCTTTATTGTCATAATCATATATGGCTCTTATTGTTCTCCATTGTTAAGATACTGGTATTGTCTGCTTTAGGCAGCTATTGTTCTCTGCCCTCCAATGGCATTTCTCCCTCTGGCACACAGACCACCTGTATTGTGTTTGGATCACCTGTGTGCACAGACCATTCTTAGCTAAGCGTCCTGTATATAAGGACTGCTGTTTACGCCCCTACACTTCAGAGTTCCTTCACCCTCTGAAGTGTAAGTTCCTTTCTCTCTACTTCTCACTACCTTTTTACTCATAGACGTTCCTTAGAACTTGTCTGTTTAGGTGTGTAGTAGTATCAACAGAGTTCCTTCACCCTCTGAAGTAACTTGTCTGTTTAGCTCTTTGCTATTAACCCTCCGCTCGTTAGTTCTGCGCTTCAACAGGTTATGGGCCCTGACGCCTAATAACTAACTTGTGATATATCACAGATCTACTTGTGTCACTCTGCTCACTTCAGCCGACCACATCTTTCTTTGTCGTCACATACATCCTCAGTGAGCATCCTCTATCATTTTCACATCAACACATCCTTTCTCGTCCACCATGACTCTGTCATGTGCCATTTTGGCTAGCCTCCTAAGGAGGTTCTCATGAAAGGTCTCTATGACCTTAAATTCCTCTGTGCGCACTATCCTAGCATATCTTCTATACCCGGTTTTCGTCTGGAAGTGCTTTCATAGGCCAAAAGGGGAAGACCCTTGTGGCTATAGGCCTCTTCAATGGTTGGGTGATACTCGGTTAATACCTGGGTCACTTTAAGGGGTGTGAAGGCCTGGTTAATAGTCAAACCCAGAAGTCCTTCCCTCTGACACAACTAGAAGACGCTACTATACTATAAAAATATTTACACAGTAGCTATGACTAGACCTCTGCCAGGAGAAGCATTCGCTCCCATTGTGCAGGATTCGCTGCATGGCACGTATCACTAGTCTAGTTGCTTAGTACTAAGACCCTTATTGGTCTGGTCTAGAGACTCCACAGACAACAGTCGCAATTGTTATGGGAGTTGATCCCTATCATTGCTTCTGGAATTTGCTGTTGGCTCCTCTCTAGGGTACTACCCTTTACTGTGCATCTTAGTCGCCCCAGTCTACTTGGCCCTAAAGGTTAGAGATGGCCTTGAAGCGTCCTTCGCCGGACAAAGCTTCTATGAGCCCTTCTTGCTAGACCCTGATAAAGCTGTATGATATGACCACTCGCCCTTGGGTCTCAGAAGATCACAGTATAAGGCAGCCATCATAAAAATGAATCCACTACTATAGTATACTCCAAGTTGCACAAACTTGAGGCATGACACTTTACCGTGTTATGGAGTTATAGCGCTCTTATGGCTGGACCTCTACTTTCCTTAACAAGATCTGGGCTGGTTCTGACTGCTCCTCGGAACCAGATTTTATAAATATCTCAAATGGCTTCACCCTCTTTCCACCTCTCTTTCCCACCTACCCTCGTGTTACGATTTTCGCCTTTCTGTATGATATGTCCTGTCCGCTTGTCTGTCTGACCCTGTGTTCGCGTGTACTTTTACCTCTGACCCACTTCGATTCGTTCTCCGCCTCTTATCTCGCATCTACCCCATGACCGTAGGGAAGCTGGGTTCGTTATCGCTGGAGCCCGCTGACGTCATTGGAGCCCCGCATGCCCCCGCGGAATTCCCTCGTACTTGTTATGGACTTCCCCTTTACACTACCTTATCAGCTCGCTAGGGCCAGTACCCTAGGATCGCGTCATGTGTTTGTACTCTACAAACACCTTGTACCAGTATATAAGTTACGCTCTACCTAGCTTGTACGGTAGACTTGACTTCTTGTGTAATACCACAATTGTCTTTGCCTCACGAACGACTTTGACTTGCCATTGCGCTTGAGTCCTCCTTCAGCTCGCCTTTTCGCTTGAGCCTTGACTTTCCGCTACTATCCTTGTGTCCCTGGGAGACCAAGTGATACTTGTTCACCATCGAACTGAACCCTAATCGGTTCACGCCTCGCTGATCCCGTTGACTTGCTGAAGTACACGTCGTACTTAATGCCCCTGTGGTGGCGTTACATTAAGTCAAGTCTCTCACAGTGGCGACATCTAGTCGCAGTAGAACCAAGTTTAGGCCCGAGTACATCGACCGCCTCAGCTCCGACGAATTATCGGACAGGGTCAAAGGAACCGCGGTCTGGGCAGAACACAACAGAGTCGAAGGATACTTTGTCTTTGACCCCTCGACACGATCATACCGACAGATCCACTACCTTGAAGACAGGCACCTCTGGGCCTTTATCGAATACTCCCCGAACGAAGGAGCGTGGTACACGACAGGGCCAGTACCCCTCACCCTAAACACCGGACCCCTAGGATCCTCTAGTCCTTTGGGCATCAATATCGACCCCTCTGACGCACCATCCCCAAGCGTACCCGTACCAACAATCAACCTACCTACCTCAGCATTCCCGTCTTACGCAATGGCTCAGCAAGGACAAGCATCTGCGAGTACCACCCTCACTAGTGGAGGAGGAGTACCCAGTGGAAGTGGAGCTCCCACCGGAGGAACCCCCGCCGGCGGAGGTGGTGGCGGTGGCGGTGGTGGTGGCAGTGGCGGTGGCCCAGCCCCAGCTGGAGGAGTCGCACCGCCCGTACCAGCCCCTGGCGGCAACGGTCGCCTAGGAGGAAACCCCCCGCCAGAGTTCGACGGAAACCGAGAAAAAAGCAAGGCGTTCTTACGCGCCTTCAAACTATATTGTGGGATGAACCCGACGGTAGACCTGCTCGCAGTACCAGGACAACGAGCCATGGCCTTCCTCTCCTACATTCGAGGGCCGCTTGTCGACGACTGGGTCAACGAACAGATGAGATGGCTCGATGGCCAGGTAGCAGCGGGGGTCCTACGAACCCAAAACAACCTCTGGAACGAGGTAGAAACCTGATTCTTGCAGGCGTATACCGATACTGCAGAACAGACAAAGGCGCGGAAGACCTTACAAACGTTAGCGATGAAAGGAGAAGACATCGACTCCTACATCGCCCAGTTCGATAACCTGACCACGAAGGCCGGATATGGCCCAGACGAAGCCACCACGCTGGAGCTGTTCCAGGATGGACTCCCGAACCAGTTAGTCATTAACGCCATCCATTTCCAACACCCTGTTACATGGGAGGATTGGAAGCGAGCTGCCCGACTACAGCAAGCTGAGTATTTGGTTTTGAAGGACCGACTCGGCAAGAACCGCACTCCGCGTCAAAAGAAGGGAGGGCATAACCGTGAACAGTGGGTACAAGCCCTCAGCAAGAATCGCGACCCAAACACCATGGATGTTGGACACACCCGAGCCTCCGTGGCTCTCACTGACGCAGATCGAATCCAACTTCAGAAGGAGGGGCGTTGTTTTAGATGCTGTGCTGCGGGGCACATCTCGCGTAACTGCCCACAAAAAGGCACTCGAATTGCTACTGCCCCCACGACCACCCAACCAACTTCCATCCCTACTCCCTCGTCTGTACCAGCTCCCGCCGTCACTACAGTCGCCATACAATCTAACCGTGTACTTTCGACAGAAGAGCAGGCTGAAGCACAGATCGCTGCGATGAAGGCGCAGCCTCAGGAGGTACAGGAGCTTATGGTGGAAAAGCTGTTCGCAAAAGAGGATTTTCTCGATGCTTGAACCCGACAGCCTGGGCTAGAGCACTCAATATAAACGTGTACCATAGCAGATATCGATCCATGCGAATCCCAGTCCTTTTCAAATCTGCACACACGACGGCCGAACGACAAGTGCTCCTGGATTCAGGAGCAACAGACAATTTTATCTGCGCCTCACTACTGAAGCGGCTGCAGATCGGAACGCATGATGTCACGCAACCAATACGCATCTGGAATGTAGACGGAACTCACAACCAAGACGGGGCCATCACCCGATACACCGACCTGAACGTCCGAACGGGGAATGATACCAAAACGCTTCGCTTCCTAGTCACGAACCTAGGAAAGGACGAAGTAATATTGGGATATCCATGGTTTTCAGCATTCGAGCCACTTGTAAGGTGGGGAGAGGCAACGTTAAACGAAAACTTCCAACCGGTAGTCATATCCAGCCTCCAGTCATCGGACGAAGCCACGCCCGTAGAAGCATCCATACGGGCGTTGGAGACGTACCAACTCGATGAGGAAGTGTGGGAGCAAATCGCAGATGACGAGCAGGAGCCCTGTGTGGCGTTGCTGCGAAAAACTACAACGGCGTCAGAGTTAGCACAACAAGAAGCAGCCAAGCGGGAGGCACGCACCTTCGAAGAAATGGTCCCACCAGAATACCGGCGATATCACAAGGTGTTCAGCGAAGAAGCATCACACTGCTTCCTGCCAAAACGACCATGGGACCACGCAATCGACCTGATACCCAACGCACCCGCGTCGATGGACTGCAAAGTGTACCCGTTGACACAAGAGGAAGATAAAGCCCTAGACGTGTTCCTCGCTGAACAACTGGAAAGGGGGTACATACGACCCTCGAAATCCCCTTACGTCTCACCATTCTTCTTCATAAAGAAGAAAGATGGGAAGCTTCGACCCGTGCAGGACTACCGACGATTAAACGAGGTCACCATTCGCAACCACTATCCCCTACCACTCATTCCTGAACTCATTGATAAGATCCGAGATGCGCGACTTTTCACAAAGCTAGACATTTGCTGGGGGTATAATAATGTCCGAGTCGACGAAGGGGACGAGTGGAAGGCTGCCTTCAAAATGAATAAAGGAGCTTTCGAACCACTCGTAATGTACTTCGGACTCACAAATTCCCCCGCAACGTTCCAAGCGATGATGGACTCCACATTCTGAGAACCGGTGCTGACAAATGAAGTGATCGTGTATATGGACAACATTCTCATCGCGACCGTTGATGACCTTGCGCACCATCGCAAACGAGTCCACCAAGTTCTAACCATTTGTGAAGAAAGCGATCTCTACATCAAACCAGAGAAGTGCGAGTTCGAAGTACGGGAAATGGAATACCTTGGGCTTATCATTGGACATGGAAAACTGCGAATGGACCCTGTAAAAGTACGGGGTATTCGCGAATGGCAGGCCCCAAAAAGCCTTAAGGAAGTACGCGCCTTCATCGGATTCTGTAACTTCTACCGCCGATTCATTAAGGGGTTCTCAACTCTCGCACGACCCCTCCACGATCTCACAAAAAAGGACACCCCGTGGCACTGGGGAACGGAACAACAACGAGCCTTTGAACGCATCAAAGACCAGATATGCCAAGAACCAGTCCTATTATCCCCCGACCTGACGAAACCATTTGAAATGGAAGTAGATGCGTCCAACGTGGCCATTGGCGCAGTCCTCAACCAACTAGGGAGCGACCAAAAGCTCCACCCAGTAGCGTTCCATTCAGAGTCACTATCTCAAGCTGAGCGGAACTACGACATCTACGACCGAGAACTGCTCACAGTAGTCAAAGCCCTTCGCGCCTGGCGCACGTACCTTGTTGGCTCCCCCCATAAAATCATCATACACACCAACCACGCCAACCTTCAGTACTGGAAGGAGCCGCGAAAGATTAGTCGACGGGTAGCGCGCGAGTTCCTGGAACTAGCAGAATACGACTTCGTATTAAAACACGTACCAGGGATCAGGAATCGCCGCGCAGACGCCCTGTCTCGACGAGCGGACTATGCACCAGGCGACGAAGACAATAACGACGTCGTTGTTCTCCCCACGGACCACTTCGTCCGAGCTACCCAGATGTCAATGCACGACATGGACATCTGGACCCAGATAGTGCAGAACCTTGACGAGTCGCAAGTGCTGCGCTGGGTCGAACCACACAGTCTGAAAAAGCACAACGGATTGTGGTGGAAAGGGGACGCTCTCGTCGTTATCGGGGACAACGATCTTAAGCGGGGGGTAATCACCTTCTTTCACGATACACCAGCCATGGGACACCCCGGAATCACGAACACTTATGAACTCCTACGACGGGACTACTGGTGGCCCAACATGCGCAAGGACATCGAAGAATATGTCAAAGGTTGCGCCACATGCCAAGCCAATAAGATCAACGCTCACCGACAAAAGCCACACTTATTCCCCATCACAACCGACCCAGACGCCGAACCATTTGAGGTTGTAGCCATGGACTTCATCACAAAATTACCACCATCACAAGGCTACGACTCAATACTCACTATCACCGATCACGATTGCTCAAAGGCAGCCATCTTCATCCCATGCAACGAAACGATTACAGCAGAGGGTGTAGCCAAGCTATACCTTCGCCACGTCTACCCCCACTACGGCCTACCCCGAAAACTGATCACTGACCGAGACCCCCGATTTACGTCAGCATTCATGACGCAACTCTGTCAAGCTCTGGGGATTAGACAGAATATCTCATCGGTGTATCACCCCCAAACAGATGGACAATCAGAGCGAACCAACCAATGGTTAGAACAATACTTACGCCACTGGAGCAACGTGCGGCAGGACAACTGGGCAGAGGCCCTTCTGGTGGCACAATTTGCACACAACGCGTGGCCCAATGCGACAACAAAACACTCCCCCTTCTCGCTCATCATGGGCTGGGAACCACGTACCAATTGGATTCCGAAACCCACGACCTCTCCGTCAGTTGACCAACGATTGGAAGAAATGGGCAACTTCCGACAACACGCACAAGACTGTATCAGACACGCCCAAGAACTCATGGCGAAGCGAGGGCGTACCCGCTTTATCCCCTATCAAGAAGGGGCACAAGTGTGGTTAGAAGGGACGAACCTTAAAACGTTCTATCCCACGGCCAAACTGGCCCCAAAACGCCACGGACCGTTCCGCATCAAAAAGGTTCTCTCGGCAGTATCCTACGAGTTAGAACTTCCGGAGTCATGGAAGATCCACCCCGTCTTCCATGCCAACCTCCTCACCCCATATAAGGAGACGGAACTACACGGGGCAAACTTCACGCGACCCCCACCTGACCTTATCAACGGAGAAGAAGAATTCGAAGTGGAGCAGATCCTCGGATCACGGTTCTATGGCCGGGGGCGCAAACTCCAGTTCCTAGTCCAATGGAAGGGATTTCCCATGAGCGACAGTTCGTGGGAACCCCTTGAGAACGTCCAACATGCACCTGACCTTATCGCCGACTTCTATCGGCACAATCCAACCGCCGAGGGGGCTGGACGAAGGATATAAGATGGCACCCCACGAATGCAAATCACGCATCCCCCCTCTCCTCATCTTACACACCATGACCTCAACTCCCCTCGTCTCTACAGTACCCGCACACCCCCCATCGAAACGTATACTAGAACAACTAACCGTACCGTCCCAGGACCAGGGTGTCCCCTCGCAACCAGAGGGTTGTACGCCATACTCTGTGATCCTTAGCCCGGACCCTCCTGTCCTATCGTTAATCGCCCCCACTCTCGACCGCCTCGCAAAAGAAGAGGCGACCACTTCCCTACTTGCTCTCACTGCTCCGCCTGTCGACACCCCAGTCACTATCCACATCCCCGCCGTACCTACTCCTCCTGAGCCACAACCACATACTCCACCACCACCCCTCGAACACATACCATTCCCGCATGGCATTGGCCATATCACCACACCTAACCCACAACCCTGCCTCGTCGAACCCGATCCAACATATGCATTCCTTGACGATGAAGAAGTGGGAGAGGATGCCACAGATCTGGGACTCCCCTTCCTTCGCAATGACCCCGAACTCTCCTATCTCTACTTTCCATTTAAGATCGGGGAGGCCGGGTACCCGAAGCAGATTGCACGCTTCATTTACTACCGAAAAGACTACCGGGAGGTCGTCGGGACCATGGGAAAGGGGCACCCATGTTACGTGCAATCAGTCTATTTGCGAGGCGTGTATGAGGGGCAGCTGCCTCAGCACGTCACCGACCAGCAGCTTGCGATGCTCCATCCGCATGACCCACAAGCCATTTGTGTCAATGAGGTCCTGACAGAATTACGCGACGTCCGTCTTCACGCAGACGTGGCGCGTCTCTGGGACTGCTTATTGCGGAAGGATGCAATCACAGCGCGAGAGTTGGAGCTTCGCCGAATGGAAACGGATCTCGTGCGCGATCGTTTCCATATGGACATGGACCTTGCGAGTGTACAGAAGCGGTTGCAGTATGCCCGGGCCATACCGCTGATATCCGAGAAGTACGATGAGCTCCAGGTTAAATTCATATGCCCACGCCCCACACCCGACTCCATCCCTATCCCACCACGCGCCAGAGGGCCTTGCGAGATGCCGCGCCTTCAGGGCGAGGGCAGTAAGCACACCCGCAAGTGTTTCCAGTGCAAGGCGACGGACCACTTGATCGCGCAGTGCCCTCAACGGAGGGCCAAGCAGCCGTGTCAGTGGTGTGGAAGTTGCACGCATCAATACGATGTGTGCCTTATCCGCCGGATCTCCCCTATGTCGCCGGCTTACATCGACCCAGACGACCGCCCTCGGTGGTGCGGTAAGTGTTTGCGGTACGATGCGAAGCACGAGGAGATCCATTGTCCGCAGTATGAGCAGTGTCGGGAATGTGGTGAGCGCGGCCGCCATCTCTTTTTGCGTCGTCACACCTGCCCTCGCCCCCCTTCACTGATTCCGGACACTGTGCCGGTTGAGGACGACTGGTACTATACCAGTGACTAGTCGAAGTCGTGGCGACTTCGAATCTGACGGGGGGGTAATGTTATGATTTTCGCCTTTCTGTACGATATGTCCTGTCTGCTTGTCTGTCTGACCCTGTGTTCGCATGTACTTTTACCTCTGACCCACTTCGATTCGTTCTCCGCCTCTTATCTCGCATCTACCCCATGACCGTAGGGAAGCTGGGTTCGTTATTGCTGGAGCCCGCTGACGTCATTGGAGCCCCGCATGCCCCCGCAGAATTCCCTCATACTTGTTATGGACTTCCCCTTTACACTACCTTATCAGCTCGCTAGGGCCAGTACCCTAGGATCGCGTCATGTGTTTGTACTCTACAAACACCTTGTACCAGTATATAAGTTACGCTCTACCTAGCTTGTACGGTAGACTTGACTTCTTGTGTAATACCACAATTGTCTTTGCCTCACGAACGACTTTGACTCGCTGTTGCGCTTGAGTCCTCCTTCAGCTCGCCTTTTCGCTTGAGCCTTGACTTTCCGCTACTATCCTTGTGTCCCTGGGAGACCAAGTGATACTTGTTCACCATCGAACTGAACCCTAATCGGTTCACGCCTCGCCGATCCCGTTGACTTGCTGAAGTACACGTCGTACTTGACGCCCCTGTGGTGGCGTTACACCTCGTCCTTTCAAAGCTGGATGGGACAAACTGGCAGACATGGGGAGCAACGTTCACGTCGCTCATGCTGATGAATGGAGTGAGGAGGCACCTCACTCACTCCAACCCAGCCCATGTCCCCCAACATCCCACTCCAGCTGCAGGAGCTGTTGGTGCCCCAGTTGGGCCCACAGACGAAGGGTTGGCCATCTTGGCCCTATGGAAAAAACAGGAGGAGGTCATTACAGGCCTCCTGTACCTCTCAGTCACCTTGGAGGTCCTCTCTGGCATAGTATCAGAGGCGCTGTTTCCAAGCGTCCATGATAAATTCATGCATCTAGATCACCTCTATGGACAGGTCGGCTCCATGGCCACCTTCAATCTATGGGTGGGCTTGGCCAATACCAAGCTTCAGGAAGGTAGCCCCTTCCAACCTCAACTCCAGAAGATGCTGGACGCGAGGAACACCCTCGTAGAGCAGGGAATGCCCGTCTCAGACATGCAAATGTCTTTCATACTCCTAGACGCGCTACCCCCCTCCTACAGCACCATAGCAGGCACCATCCTCGCCTCTGGCCCCCCTGCCAACCTACTACCTCAGGACCTAATTAACAGGTTCATCAATGAGGAATCCCGCATCACTGGTCCCCCGGCATCTTACAATAAGATAGCCCCTGTCAAGAAACATTTGCCTCCGCAGGATCATGCGTCGCAGGCATCGGGCAGCTCTGTGTCTTCGGACATAATCTGCCACTACTGCAAAAAGCCTGGCCATAAAAAGCCAGACTGTTACAAACTCAAACGGGACCAGGAGAATGCCAAGAAAGGGAGGGCTGGGCAGCGAGGGAAAGCTGCACAAAATACAATGACTGAGGCCCCAGACTCACTTCCAGGAAATAGGTTTGCTGCGGCCAATAGCATACCTGTACCAAAGAGTCGACTATTTACTATAGTTAACGGCTCTGGCAAAATAGAGGAGGTACATGAGGTACCTCAGGTCTCCCTTTATATGATGAGTGCCAACCACACTCAGAAAGCGTCAAAATGGATGATGGACAGTGGAGCATCAGCACATTTCACACCACACCTTGAAGACTACGACTCCTACACACCTCATGAAGGAGTAGAAGTGCTTCTTGGTGACAACTCTCTGCTCAAGAGCATTGGCACTGGTACGGTCACAATCCGAACCAACAGAGGCTACAACCTCAAAATATCCAATGTGCTTCACCTTCCCAACACACATTCATGCATACTGTCCGCACCTGCCCTAACAGAAAAAGGTGCAATCATCAGCTTCAACGCAACATCTTTTTCTATAAGATTCAATGAGGAGACCATTGCGGAAGGACACAAGGCTGCAGGCCTATATTGGCTTGACGGACACCACATAAATACAGTCCGGGCACCTGCATCTGCCAGCCTTGATGTCTGGCATCAGCGCATGGGACATATGTCCAAAGACGCGCTCAAGAGATATGCTAAAGAGTCAGTAAAAGGACTCAACATAAACAACTCACCTGAAGACGGTACACTTTGCCATGGTTGTGAAACCGGCAGATCTACACGTCTCCCATTCCCCCCTTCCACAAAACGTGCACAACAACCCCTCGAAGTCATTCACAGTGACCTTGTTAGCCCCATGCAGAGCCATTCAATACAAGGAAACAAGTACTTCGCCACGTTCATAGATGACTACTCCAAAGCAGCAGTCATCGTCTTTATGAAATCTAAAGACCAGTTTAAGGATGCCTTCATACACTATAAGGCATGGGCTGAAAAACAATTAAATAAGCCCATCAAAACCTTACACTCGGATCGTGGTGGCGAATACGTCAACAATGACTTAAAGCGCATACTTTTGGAAGCGGGAATTGAGCACACTCTCACGATGCCTCATTCTCCACAACAGAATGGGAGAGCCGAGCGTTTTAATCGTACGATTATGGAAAAAGGCACTAGCATGCTTCACCATGCAGGCCTTAGCCTCGGCTTCTGGGAACAAGCAGTACAAACTGCTGTGCAAATATATAATCGCACTCCCACTCGTTCTAATAAATGGAGAACTCTGCTGGAGCTCTGGGATGGTACAGTCCCAGATGTCTCTTACTTTAGAGTATTTGGCTGCAAAGCCTACTATCATGTACCCGAACACAACCAGCGCACATTAGATCCTAAAGCAAAGGAAGCCATGTTTGTGGGCTATGAACCCCTATCAAAGGGTTACAAACTTTGGGATAGACATAGCCGGTGCTTCGTCTCTTCATGAGATGTTACATTTGACGAAAGCACCTTCCCATCCCTGAGTGACCTGGCTCGTCACTCCCAAATTCCTTCCCCTCCCGTGTCTGGTGAACTCGAAAGAGGCGCTGCCGGCGGTGAGATCTTCTTTGTAGTGCCTAGCCTGCCTACACCAGCTGTTGCCCCTGCGGCACCTACACTCTTCGTACTACCACCAATACAGGTGCCCGCAGAACCCCAACAACAGCCTAGCACACCCCCCAACTCCACACCTGCTCTGGCAGACCAGACAATTTATCACACTCCCCCTTCCCAAGCTCCTCCCCCTACCAACACAGCTCCCACGCGCCCTCGCACTCGCAATACCAGGCGTGCTGCTGTAACCACTCCTATACCGGCCCCCAATTTCAATAGGGAAGTGTCCCCTCCCAGATCTACTCCCAGATCTCTGAGAAATGGACAACCGGTTTCGCCTACTCGACCAAGGCGGAGCACTAGGGTACGATTCACGAATCCTCGCTATCTCCAAGAGGACGATGAATTCGTGCAAGGAAGCAGTAGGCTGGGAATAATGGACCTACTTAATGTGGCAGAGGCACCTGGCTATAGGGACCCTCAGACCTTTAAGCAGGCCATGGAGTCTGACCAAGCTGTTGATTGGCTTGAAGCATGCCAGTATGAACTGGATGCTCTCGACAAGCTCGACGTCTGGAGATTAGAACCCCTTCCTGCTGGAAGGAAGGTGGTTAAATGCAAGTGGGTGTTTAAGAAGAAAGCAGACGGACGCTTTCGTGCTAGGCTAGTGGCAAAAGGGTTCACCCAACTAGAGGGGGTGGACTTTGACGAAACTTTCTCCCCAGTTGCCCGCTTCGAGTCTTTACGACTCCTTCTTGCGTTGGCTACGCTTGAAGACTGGCATATTCACCAGATGGATGTCAAATCGGCATTCCTTCATGGGGAACTGGAGGAAGAAATCTATATGGAGCAACCTGTCGGTTTCGTCACAGCTGGCTCCGAGCACCTTGTGTGCCGGTTACAGAAGGCCCTTTATGGCCTGAAACAAGCTTCCCGTGCATGGAACGTGCAATTCCATGGGGTCCTTTGTGACCTAGGCTTCACGCGGACGTACTCTGATGCAGGAGTATACGTGTTTCATCTTCAAGAGGGGGGTGATACACTATTTGTGATCTTATATGTAGATGACATCACTATACTCGGGAGCTCCCTATCAAAGATCAATGATCTGAAAGTCTCTCTATCTAATCGATACGAGATGACCGACCTTGGTGAAATCCAATCATATCTTGGTGTCAACATCATCAGAGATCATGCAAACCGCACCATGGAAATCAACCAATCAGACTACATCCGTGATATGGTAGAGTGCTTTGGAATGATAGACTCCAACCCAGTATATACCCCTCTTCCCTCTGGCGCCGAGGCACACTTGATCAAATTTGATGATCAGGCCTCTACTTCTGAGATTAAGAAGTATCAACAGATAATCGGGTCCCTGCTATATGCGCAGATTGGAAGCAGACCTGATATATCCTTCGCTGTTGCGCGCCTTAGTCAATTTGCTTCCAATCCCTCACCTCAGCATTTACGCCTAAGTAAATATGTCCTTGCCTACTTAAACACTACAAAGGACTATGCGTTATGCTATGCTGGAGGGACAAATGAAGATGGAGCTGGCCTTCATGGCTACTGCGACTCTTCCTGGGGAGATCAGGAAGAAAAGCACTCCACCTCAGGCTACGTCTTCTTGCTCGCCAATGGAGCCATCTCATGGTGTACCAGAAAGCAGAAGACCATAGCCCAGTCTACCACAGAAGCAGAGTACATGAGCCTCGCTGAGGCCTCTAACCAAGCTCAGTGGTACACTACCTTCCTAGGGGAATTAGGGTATGAGGTTACCTCCCCTATTCCCCTACACTGTGACAACAAGGGTGCCGTAGACCTAGCATTAAACCCTGTCACTGGAAGGCGGTCCAAACACATCCTGATCAAACACCATGTAGTCAGGGAGTACGTAGAAAACAAGGTCATAAACCTGATTCGTACTCCTACAGGGGAAATGGTTGCAGATGGACTTACTAAGTCACTGCCCAAAGAACCCTTTGACAAAATGGTCACTGATCTAGGAATGGTGTAAGAAGGGTTACAAGAAAAACCTTGTACACAGTCAATGGTCGTCGATCCTTGGTTTATCAACAAGGACGTCACATTGTTCTGTAAAGTTCTGTACAAGCACATCATGTTCTCTGATACATGAGAGCTATGAAAAACCCTTCTTAGAACCCTGAAGGAGTTGGACCTGTTCCAACTCAGTACAGAATCCCACCCTTCAGAAAGTAGTCCTCTATCACAGGACTATCATGAAGTGGATGTAGGAACCGTTTTGGATTGAACATTATCTGCACAAAGATTTCAACCTCAATCCCAAACTTCTGCACGACTCTGGGTTCTACACAAACACCTATACCTAAAATGGACTGCCTCTATCATGGAGGGATGTTGAGACGCGACTGAATCAAGTCACATGTCTCGTGGGATATGATTGAGTCATCCCATATACTAAATACGGTATCTGTCCCTTATGGACTAATTGGACTTGGCCGGACTCTTACGGACCGCTTTTGTTTATCTTTATTGTCATAATCATATATGGCTCTTATTGTTCTCCATTGTTAAGATACTGGTATTGTCTGCTTTAGGCAGCTATTGTTCTCTGCCCTCCAATGGCATTTCTCCCTCTGGCACACAGACCACCTGTATTGTGTTTGGATCACCTGTGTGCACAGACCATTCTTAGCTAAGCGTCCTGTATAAGGACTGCTGTTTACACCCCTACACTTCAGAGTTCCTTCACCCTCTGAAGTGTAAGTTCCTTTCTCTCTACTTCTCACTACCTTTTTACTCATAGACGTTCCTTAGAACTTGTCTGTTTAGGTGTGTAGTAGTATCAACAGAGTTCCTTCACCCTCTGAAGTAACTTGTCTGTTTAGCTCTTTGCTATTAACCCTCCGCTCGTTAGTTCTGTGCTTCAACACTATCGCCGTACAATCTAGCCGCATACTTTTGGCAGAAGAACAGGCTGAAGCACAGATCGCTGTGATGAAGGCACAGCCACAGGAAGTGTGGGACCTCATGGTGGAAAAACTATTTGCAAAAGAGGATTTTCTTGACGCTTGAACCCGACGGCCTGGGCTAGAGCATTAAATGTAAACGTGTACCATAGCAGATATCAATCCATGCGAATCCCAGTCCTTTTTAGATCTGCACACGCAACGGCCAAATGACAAGTACTCCTAGATTCAGGAGCCACTGACAACTTTATTTGCAACTTGCTACTAAAGCGGCTGCAAATTGGAACACGTGATGTCACACAACTGATACGCATCTGGAACATGGCTGGAACTCACAACCAAGACGGAGCTATCACTCAATATACCAATTTGAACATCCACACCAGAAATGACACCAAGGTACTTTGCTTCCTTGTGACGAATCTGGGAAGGGACGAAGTCATATTGGGTTACCCTTGGTTTTCAGCATTCGAACCACTGGTAAAGTGGGGAGAGGCAATGCTGAACGAGGAGTTCCAACCAGTGGTCATATCCAGTCTCCAGTCATCGGACGAAGCCATGCCTGTAGAAGCATCCATACAAGCGTTGGAGACATATCAACTTGATGAGGAAGCATGGGAACAGCTGATGGATGATGAACAAGAACCCTGTGTGGCATTGATGCGCAAAACCACTACTGTTGGATGAGTCAACCGCTGGTAGCGTGGACCGTGATCAGCAGTACGGTAATTCCATTTTGGACAGACAGTTGCCCGATGTACACCCTGAGGGGCTTAATTAACTGTACAGTACCACTTTTTGCTCTTAAGACCATAGATTAGTGTGAATGCGCCTCAGTCTCTTTTCTTCTGACTGAGGTGGGTATTTGTTGTTTCGGACTTATTACTGTGACACTGACGGGCTCGTAGTACACAACGCGTGGTCGTGTTTACTAGGTAGATTATCACTGTGAATACAGTCTCTTTTCTTCTGACTGAGTACACGACGTGTGGTCGTGTTTACTAGTCGTGTTTACTAGCTTCCTAGACGCCGTCTAACGCTGCAAAGATCGCCATGTCACAACAGGTTATGGGCCCCGCACCCACAGAAGATTCCCTGAATTGATCTTATGTTCCCAAGCTGCTGCCAAATGGTGCAAACTGGATATCATACAAGTCCCGTGTCATCGTCGCCCTCGGATCCAAAGGGCTGCTCCGGAACCTAGAAGGAAGGGCAGCGCCGAAGCCGAAGCCACCTGCCCTGCTTCCGTTGTCTCACACCGCAACTGAAGCGAAAGCTCACAAGAAGGCCGTCAAAGAATACAACGCCCTCTTAGACGATTGGGAAGCATGCGAATATTTGGCCCAGCAACAGATCTTCAGCACGATCTCCAACTCAATCCTTATCCGGATCCAAAACCTCAAATTGGCTGCGGAAATGTGGACTGTACTGAAGAGGGACTTTGAGGGCCGTATGCAAGTCGTCCAAAATGATCTGAGGAACTGGCTCGTGCTGGCTAAATGCGGTGACAATGATAATGTGTGTGAGCACATTGACTGCATGAGCTATATGCTCCAAGAGCTCTCCAGTATGGGCATCATCATCCCCGACATGGAGTACGCCTCCATCCTCGTAAGGTCGATGCCAAAGTTGTATGGCCACTATTTCGCCGCAATCATGGCAGCGGTACAGGCGAGTGGAAACACGCTCACGCCCAGCGCCGTGATGAGTCATGCAACCAGCAAGTACCACCGTCGGCAGATTGAGTACGCACTGAGACGCGAGTGTGGAGGGACATAGACTGGGAATAGCACGCTGTACACCTTTGTGACAGACTCTGGTAGGTCCGGACGGTGAGGCAAACGTGGCAGCAAAAGAGAAGAGAAACGCAGTTGCTTCAACTGCGGAAAGGAGGGCCACCTGAAGCGCGATTGTAGAGAGCTGAAAAAATGCGATGGCGACAAGACCAAAGAGTCCGGAAGTGGGAGTGCCAGCCAAGGCGCCAGTACCAGCTCGGGCAAGTCACAGCAGAACTCGACCAGCATCGCTGAGGTGAAGGACCCCTCCCCAGCCCCGAAGGACACGTACACAGCAGTCGCGTTCAGCAGCTACACCGAGGAGATGCGGTGCGCTGTCTTCGACAGTGGGTGCACCACACATATATCCCCCTACCACGAGCTATTCACCAATTACACCCCAATTGACCCCATCCCTATCACAGTGGCCAACAAGACAAACTTCCAAGCTGTTGGGCGCGGAAACGTGGAGATATCATTGCCGAACGGGGGGAGTACAATCCATCTGATTCTACAGAACGTGCTCCACTGCCCCAGAATCGCCTTCATGCTCATATCGATGTCTGTCATGGACCGCGCCAGCTACACCTTCATGACCAAGTCTGGCCACATGTTCGTTAACGCGCCAAAAGGGGAGAGAATAGTGGACATACCCCTCGACAACGGTTTATACCGCCTGCCCATGCCAGCCCACGTTGCCACTGCCTCGTCGGGAGGAGAGCTTGTCATGCACATCGACGAGTTGCACCGACGGCTCGGGCATGTCGGCATTGAAGCATGCAGGGATGCTGTGCAAAGTGGAATGGTTGAAGGAGTCTGGCTGGTTAACACAACGGCACCTGCGGGGCTATGCAAGCCATGCGAGCGGGCGAAAGCCTCCAAGAAGTCGTTTCTGAAGGAAAGCGCGACACCACGCGCAACAGAATACAGCGGTCGAGTCCATTCAGACGTCTGGGGGCCAGCACAAGTCCAAAGCATTGGAAAAAGAGAGTACATGCTTACCCTGACAGACGAACATTCCCGTGAAATCTCCCTCCACTTCCTAGCCAAAAAGAGCGACGCGTTCAAAGCTTACAAGCAATTTGAAGCTTGGGCGGCAGAATACCGGGGCACACGGATCAAGTGCTTGAGGACGGATCGCGGCGGCGAGTATCTGTCGAACGTGTTCGAAGCGCACCTGTCAGAATGGGGAACAAAGCACAAGCTCACTGTGCATGACTCGTGTTGCATCTACCACGGACGCTTGCCTGACTTAGGCTTCTTGCTTGGTGGCGATCCTTGAAGGTTGGAAGTTGCAGTTAGCGAAAGTCTCTGGATAGAAGGCGGGGTGAGGCTGAAGGCTTTCATCTCTTCCAAAGTAAGCGTGAAGGTCCTCGAGTTGAATAACTCCTTGAGGGACTCTATCGATATACCTGGCGCTAGCCCAAGAAGTGCTGTCGAGTATGAAGAAGGAGTGATACGGGGTGGCCACACGTTCATTGCGATATAGATGTACTTGGTAAGCCGCGATGTCTGGAGGGAAGTCCACTGATCCGCGAAGGGACAGGCAATGAGTCACGGGGATCCCTGGTCTAAGGGGATATGCCGGACAACTCACTTAAGAGGGGGAGACCTCTTAGCAAAGACGAGTAGACAGTGGTGGTATTGGAAGAAGACCAAGATACCATTCTTGGTCTTCGCACTACTCTACTTATACAGATACGCGCGGGCTTTGAAGCGCCGCTTGAATACTACTAGCCAATAGCGTAAGTACCGTGGACCCTAGTACTGCTATCCTAGTATGAGTCACTACAAGATCCGATCCGTTATCGTACAATCACATGTGCCGGAGCTTACCCGGCTGACTGATTCTACAAGTCCATGACGATATCTCGCTGACAGCGATGTCATAGTCAATGTGTCAGTGTCCACTTCCCGGCCTGAGGCGCCAATCAACCCGAAACGTAACATCACCCCCTTCTTATGGTTGAAGCCCCAGCTCAACCTCGCTGGGTGGCCTCCCTCTGCTCCATGACCCAAAGCCCAGCCTGTATCCCTGGACGGTACGAATCCCACTTGGCTTCGATGCGTGTGATTGCGTTGGCTTGCTGAAGCCAGAGTACACAGTCCCGCCTTGCCCGGGCTATCTTGTCCAGCTCGTCCATCTTCTTCGTCAGCTCCGCCTCCTTGGCCTCGTACCCCGCCTGTGCACAGTGGTAGCGATGGACCTCCGCAATGAGGGTGAGGTCCTTCATGCTTGCGAGAGCACAGTCAACCGATTCGCGCATGGAGCTGCGCTGATCCAGGAAGATCAGGTCGTTGTTGTAGTAATGACCTTCTGCAGGGTAGTTGTAATTGGGGGTGGCGTGCACAGGCTTCCCATACTGCTGGTCACTGCCCCTCCTGTAGGCGAGGACAAATGGGTCCGCCGTAAGGATGAGCTGCGTATACCAAGCTGGGTGCAGCCGGTCTTGAGCATTGTGGATCTGGAAAGGGATATAGTGTACTCCCCTGTTGTGTTGGAACCCGATGGGTGGAGGAGTCTCCACTTGGCATCGGGAAACCGGAC
Source organism: Lactarius akahatsu (assembly GCA_021524915.1). NCBI lineage: Eukaryota > Fungi > Basidiomycota > Agaricomycetes > Russulales > Russulaceae > Lactarius > Lactarius akahatsu. The sequence goes on from JAKELL010000021.1 coordinate 119,994, forward strand.
TGTGTTCTTCCGCATGGTATCGGCGGATCTGGGGTTGAGCAGCTTTTGGCATAAGGATGGGCTCCCTGTCGGTGGTGCATAGCGGCGGGGTTTCGTTGTGCGTGGTCGTGAGGTGGTTCCCATAGATGAGGTGTTCATGTAGAGGGCAATGTTCCTCTGAGATATACTTGTCGTACTCCCGGTCCTCTTGAATCGGAGTCTCGTCCGAATCGGGTTGAGCTGTCGTCGACATGTTGGTCGGCGAAGGGTCTCTTGTGCCAACTCGTGTAGGGGTTGGCAAAGGAAGGAGGGATGGTACGGGGGTAGGTGGATGACTTCCTCCGTTGTGAATGGACTGGGGAAGTGACAAGGGTGATGGTGGCGCGTCTTGAACGATGAGGGTAGGTTGGATGGACACTGGGAGTAGGTCGTCGAGGACATAGTGGACTTGAACTTGAGGGGAGGACATGAGTATGTGAGAGAGGGAGAGAGAGGGATGGGGATGTCTCTTGGATTTTCCCTGCGCTTATATGCACTTCTCTGGTGGGGTTTGAACGTTTGAATTCCCGAATTGCTTCGTCTGCGAACACGTCATCCTTGGAGACCCACTGGTTGTCCGAGTCCGGGTATCTGCGCCATTTGACCAAATACTGCAGCTTCTTTGTTCTGCCGAACCGCTGAGAGTCTAGAATCTTCTCGACTTCATATTCTTCTTCTCCGTTGACCAAATCTGGTGGTGGGCGCTGATAGTTGGGGCCATGTGTGGGAGTTTCTTTGTATGGAGTTAGAAGGTCCATGTGGAATACTGGATGGATGCTCCACTGTGTGGGAAGTTCTAGGCGGTAATTGACTGCGGACATCACCTGGACGATCTGGAATGGGCCATGTCTCCTTGGCGCGAGTTTTGCGGTTGGCTGGTTCATACGTAGGTGGCGTCCTTCAAGCCACACGAGGTCTCCGATTTGGTATTTTGGGTATCTTTGTGTTTGATCCATCCTTGCTGCACTTTGATCATCAGTTCCTGGGCGCGCGTTCTAGCCTCCTTGAACTGCTGCGCCCGTAGCGCCACTTGTGGAATAGGGGAAGGCTGATCAATCCAATCAGCGCATGGGTTGTATCCCATGAGGACATTGAAAGGGGACTCTTTGGTGGATTCGTTCGGCCAGTTGTTGTGCGTGAATTCTGCCATTGGTAGATATTGTGTCCAGTCGTCTTGTTGCTCGTTGACCCAGAACCTTAGGTATTGTTCTAGCCATTGGTTGGTTTGCTCTGATTGGTCGTCGGTTCTGGGGTGGTATGCCATGGAAATATTTTGTTCGATTCCGAGTATTCGGCATAGTTTGCGGGTGAATTTTGACACGAATCTAGGGTCTCGGTCGCTAATGATGCGCGCTGGCAGTCCGAATCTGGGAAAAATGTGTGTCATGTACAGGGCCGCAGTTCCTTCTGCGCTTATCTCCTCCAGGCATGGGATAAATACTGCTGCTTTGGAGCAGTTGTGGTCTGTTATTGTCAGTATGGAGTCACAGCCGTTCGACTGGGGTAATTTCGTGATGAAGTCTAGTGCTATGACCTCGAACGGGGTTGCTTCTGGTTTGGGGAATATTGGTTGCAGAGGAGCGTGTGTTGGTTGGTTGTTGACCTTGATCCGTTGGCAGTCGGCGCATCCCTTGACGTAGTCTTGTGCCTCTTGCCGAAGGCCTGGCCACCAATAATACCTTTTGATTAGTTTGATGGTTCAGTTGATTCCGGGATGTCCATAGGCAAGTGTGTCGTGGTGGGCTTGTATAATACACTTTCGTTCATGAGCGTCTCCTGTAACCACTCTTCGTCCTTCCTTGTACCACGTATTTTCGATGCGCTTGAGTTTGTGTGGGTCCACCCATTTCGTGATGATATTGTTGTCTTGGGTGTACACTGGGTGCGTGGGTTGCATTTCGTCCACCGTGATTTCCGGGCTCATGTGTGTCGGGTTTTCCATGGTGTCGATGTTTGCAGCTCGGACGAATATGTGATCAGGGAGTACCGTGACTTGTTCATTGTCGTGTTCTCCCTGGTCATAGTCGGGCCTCCTTGACAAGGCGTCGGCTCTTCCGTTCGCTGTTCCCTTGATGTGGTGAATCTCTATGTCGTATTCGGAGAGTTCCAGCACTTCCCTTGCCACTCGTCTGCTTATTTTCTGGGGGAATCTCCAGTACTGCAGGTTCATGTGGTCGGAGAATACCTTGATTTTGTGTGGGGATCCTGCAAGGTAGGCTCTCCAGTTCCTTAGTGCTTTGATGATGGCTAACAGTTCTAAGTCGTAGATGTTGTAGTTTCGTTCTGCCGCGTTGAGGGTGTTGGAGTAATATGCGATTGGGTGTTGTTTGTTGTCCTTGTCCCAGTTGGAGTAGTACCGCTCCTACTGCGTATCCCGAGGCATCGACTTCCAGTTCGAAGGGTTTGTCCAATTCTGGGTGTTTGAGCACTGGTTCTTCTGTTATGAGGGTTTTGAGTTTATCGAACGCTGTTTGTTGCTCTGTTCCCCATGACCATTCCGTGTCTTTGCATGTGAGTTTATTGAGTGGGCGTGCGTGTGTGGCAAAATTTCGAATGAAAGCGTGGTAGAAGTTGCAAAAGCCTAGGAATGATCGCACCTGTTTGACATTTTTGGGGACTGGCCAGTCGCGGATTCCGGAAATTTTGATGGGGTCCATGCGAATCACCCCCATCTTAATGATTACCCCCAGGTAATCGAGGGTGTCGGAGTGGAATGTGCATTTTCCAGCTTGAGATACAAGTCGTGTTGTTCTAGTAGGTCCAGGATGTAACGCCACCACAGGGGCGTTAAGTACGATGTGTACTTCAGCAAGTCAATGGGATCGGATAAGCACGAGTCGGTAAGGACTCAGTTCGGTGGTGAACAAGTATCACTTGGTCTCCCAGGGACACAAGGATAATAGCGGAAATCAAGGCTCAAGTGAAGAGGCAAGCAAAAGCGAGGACTCAAGCGCAGAGGCGAGTCAAGCTCGGTTCGTGAGGCAAAGACAATGTGGTATTACACAAGAAGTCAAGTCTACTGTACAAGCTAGGTAGGGCGTGACTTATATACTAGTACAGGGTGTTTGTAAAGTACAAACACATGGCGCGATCCTGAGGTACTGGCCTCAGCAAGCTAATAATGAAGCATGAAGGGAAAGTCCATAAGAAGTACAAGGGAATCCCGCGGGGGCACGTGGGGCTCAAATGACATCAGCGGGTCCTAGAAGTCATGGGTCTGGCTTCTCTATGGTCATGGGGTTGGTGCGAGATAAGAGTCGAAGAATGAATCGGAACGGATCATGGATAAAAGTACATGCGAACACAAGGCGAGGTGAGAAGGTAAACAGAACACGTCATATAGTAGGGTGAAAATCGTAACATTACCCCCCCGTCAGACTCGAAGTCGCCACGACTTCGACTAGTCACTGGTGTAGTACCAGTCATCCTCAACGGGTACGGTGTCAGGGATCAGTGAAGGGGGGCGCGGACAGGTGTGGCGACGCAAGAAGAGGTGACGACCTCGCTCACCACATTCTCGACACTGCTTGTACTGAGGGCAGTGGATCTCTTCATGCCTCGCGTCATACCGCAAACACTTTCTGCACCACCAAGGGCGGTCGTCCGGGTTGATATAGGCGGGTGACATGGGAGAGATCCGATGGATGAGGCACACATCGTACTGATGGGTACAACTGCCACACCACTGACATGGCTGCTTGGCCCTCCGTTGAGGGCACTGCGCAATCAGATGGTCCGTCAACTTACACTGGAAACACTTGCGAGGGCGCCTACTGCTCTCGCCCTGAAGGTGCAGCATCTCACAAGGTCCTCCGGTGCACGGGGGAATGGGAATGGGATCAGGAGTGGGGCGTGGGCGTATAAATTTGGTCTGGAGCTCGTCGTACTTCTCGGATATCAGCGGTATTGCACGGGCATACTGCAATCGCTTCCGCATGCTCGCGAGATCCATGTCCATATGGAAGCGATCGTGCATGAGGTCCGTCTCCATCCATCGAAGCTCAGACTCGCGCGTGGTGATCGTGTCCTTCCGCAGTAAGCAATCCCGGAGATGCACTACATCTGCGTGAAGATGGACGTCGCGTAACTCCGTCAGGACTTCATTGACGCATATGGCTTGTGGGTCATGCGGATGGAACATCGTGAGCTGTTGGTCCGTGACTTGCTGAGGCAGTTGCCCCTCATACACTCCTCACAAGTAAACTGACTGCACGTAGCATGGGTGCCCCCTCCCCATAGTTCCAACGATTTCCCGGTAGTCTTTTCGATAGTAGATGAAGCGTGCGATCTGCTTCGGGTACCCGGCCTTGCCGATCTTTAGCAGGAAATAAAGGTAGGAGAGGTCAGGGTCGTTGCGAAGGAAGGGGAGTCCCGGATCAGTGGTGTCCTCCCCCGCCTCCTCCTCGTCAAGGAATGCGTAGGTGGGATCGGGTTCAACGAGGCAGGGTTGTGTGACAGATGTGGTTACGTGGCTGATGCCTGGCGGGAATGGGGGAAGTGGTACATGCTCGAGAGGTGGTGGTGGGGTGTGTTGTTGCGGTTCAGGAGGGGTAGGGACGATGGGAATGTCAACAGGCGGGGCGGTGAGGGTGAGTAGTGAGGTGGCCGCCTCTTCCTGCACGAGGCGATCAAGTGTGGGAACAATTAATGACAAGATAGGGGGGTCTGGGCTAGGGACTACAGAGTATGGCGTACAACCCTCCGGCTGTGAGGGGACACCCTGGTCCTGGGAAGGTACGGTTAGTTGTTCGAGTATGAGTTGCACCGGTGGGCGTGAGGGGATTTTAGAGACAATGGGAGTGGATGTCATGGTGTGTAAGAGAGGAAGGGGGGATGTGCGATTCGGGTTCATAGGGTGTCTTTTTATATCTTTCGCCCAGCCCCTTCGGCAGTTGGATTATGCCAGAAAAAGTCAGTGATAAGATCAGGTGCGTGTTGGACATTTTCAAGTGGTTCCCACGAGCTGTCGCTCATGGGAAATCCTTTCCATTGGACCAGGAATTGGAGCTTGCGCCCTCAGCCATAGAACCTTGACCCAAGGATTTGCTCCACTTTGAATTCCTCTTCTCCATCAATAAGGTCAGGAGGGGGTCACGTGAAGTTTATCCCATGCAGTTCCGTCTCCTTATATGGGGTGAGGAGGTTGGCGTGGAACACGGGGTGGATCTTCCATGACTTCGGGAGTTCTAATTCGTAAGATACCACAGAGAGGGCCTTCTTGATGTGGAAAGGTCCGTGACGTTTAGGGGCTAGCTTGGCCGTGGGGTAGAATGTTTTAAGGTTCGTCTCCTCTAACCATACTTGCACTCCTTCTTGATAGGGGATAAAGCGAGTGCGCCCTTGCTTCGTCATGAGTTCTTGGGCGTGCTTGATACAATCCTGCGCGTGCTGTCAGAAGTTGCCCATGTCTTCCAAGCGCTGATTGACGGATGGGGAGGTCATTGGTTTCGGGATCCAAGTGGTGCGTGGCTCCCATCCCATGATGAGTGAAAAGGGGGAGTGTTTCGTCGTTGCATTGGGCCATGCGTTATGTGCGAACTGTGCTACGGGTAGGGCCTCTGCCCAGTTATCCTGTTGCACATTGCTCCAATGGCGTAAGTATTGTTCCAGCCATTGGTTGGTTTGTTCTGACTGTCCATCTGTTTGGGGGTGATACGCCAATGAAATATTCTGCCTAATTCTGAGAACTTGGCAGAGTTGTGTCATAAATGCAGGCGTAAATCGAGGGTCTCGATCGGTGATCAGTTTTCAGGGTATGCGTAATGGGGGTAGACGTGGCGGAGGTATAGCCTGGCTACGCCCTCCGTGGTGATCATTTTGTTACATGGGATGAAGATGGCTGCCTTGGAGCAGTCGTGGTCAGTAATGGTGAGGATTGAGTCATATCCCTGCGATAATGGTAGTTTCTTAATGAAGTCCATAGCCACAACTTTGAACGGTTCTGCTTCCAGGTCGGTTGTGATGGGGAAGAGGTGTGGTTTTTGTCGGTGGGGGTTGATTTTGTTGGCTTGGCATGTGGCACAACCCTTGACATACTCTTCGACGTCTTTGCGCATATTGGGCCACCAGTAGTCTCGTCGTAAAAGCTCATAGGTGTTTGCAATTCCAGGGTGTCCCATGGCTGGTGTGTCGTGGAAAAAGGTGATTACCCCCCGCTTAAGATCGTTGTCCCTGACAATGACAAGGGCGTCTCCTTTCCACCATAATCCCTCATGCTTTTTCAGGCTGTGCGGTTCGATCCATCGTAGTACCTGTGCTTCATCAAGGTTTTGCGCAATCTGGGTCCAGATGTCCATGTCGTGCATTGACATCTCGGTGGTCCGGATGAAGCGGTCCGCAGGGAGAACAGTGACGTTGTTGTTGTCTTCATCACCTGGCGCATAGTCTGCTCGCTGTGATAGGGCATCTGCGCGACCATTTTTGACGCCGGGCACGTGCTTCAATATGAAGTCATATTCTGACAACTCTAGGAACTTGCATGCTACTCGTCGGCTGATTTTTTGCGGTTCCTTCCAATATTGAAGGTTGGCATGGTCGGTGTGTATGATGATCTTATGGGGTGAGCCAATGAGGTATGTGCACCAGGCGCGAAGAGCTTTGACTACTGCAAGTAGCTCTCTGTCGTAGATGTCGTAGTTCCGCTCAGCTTGGGACAATGATTCTGAGTGGAACGCCACTGGGTGGAGTTTTTGGTCTTCTCCAAGCTGATTGAGCACCGCACCAATGGTGACGTTGGATGCATCCACTTCTAGCTCAAACAAGTTTGTCAGGTTGGGGGAGAGGAGAACTGGTTCTTGACATATTTGGTCTTTGACACGTTCGAACGCCTTCTGTTGCTCTACTCCCCAGTGCCACGGGGTGTCCTTTTTGTGAGATCGTGGAGGGGGCATGCGAGGGACGAAAACCCTTTGATGAATCGACAATAGAAGTTGCAGAAACCAATAAAGGTGTGTACTTCCTTGAGGTTTCTTGGGGGTTGCCATTCGCGGATTCCTCGTACTTTTATGGGGTCCATCCACAGTTTCCCATGTCCGATGATAAGCCCAAGGTACTCTGTTTCGTGCACCTCAAACTCGCACTTCTCCGGTTTGATGTAGAGGTCATTTTCTGTGCAGATGGTCAGGACCTGGTGGACTCTTTCTCGATGTCGTTCAAGGTCGCTGATGGTTGTGATGAGGATATTGTCCATGTATACGATCACCTCATTCGTTAATATTGGTCCTCAAAACGTGAAGTCCATCATCGCTTGGAAGGTTGCTGGGGAGTTTGTGAGACCGAAGTACATTATGAGTGGTTCGAAGGTCCCCTTATTCATTTTAAAGGCAGCCTTCCACTTGTGTCCTTCGTCTATGCAGATGTTATTATACCCCCAGCGGATATCCAGTTTCATGAAGAGTCGCGCGTCGCGGATTTTATCAATGAGTTCGGGGATGAGGGGTAACGGGTAATGGTTCCGAACCATGACCTCATTCAACCGTCGGTAGTCTTGTACGGGTCTGAGCTTGCTGTCTTTCTTCTTTATAAAGAAGAAGGGTGAGACGTATGGGGACTTCGACTGTCAAATATATCCCCTTTCCAGTTGTTCCGCGAGGAACATATCGAGAGCCTTATCCTCTTCTTGCGTTAGCAGGTACACCTTGCAGTCCATTGTTGTGGGTGCGTTGGGTGTCAGGTTGATGGCATGGTCCCATGGTCGTTTCAGTGGGAAGCAGTGCGAGGCTTCCTTGTCGAATACCTTACAGTACCACTGGTATTCTGGTGGAACCATTTCTTCGAAGGTTCATGCTCCCCGCTTGGCAGCTTCTTGTTGTGCTAGTTCGGACACCGTCGTGGTTTTTCACAGTAATGCCATGCATGGCTCTTGCTCGTTGTCTGCAATCTGCTCCCACACCTCCTCGTCGAGTTGATACGTCTCCAACGCCCATATAGATGCTTCTACCGGCGTGGCTTCGTCCGACAACTGGAGGCTGGATATGACCACTGATTGACACTCTTCGTCCAATGTCGCTTCCCCCCACTTTACGAGTGGTTCGAATGCCGAGAACCATGGATAACCTAGTATAACTTCATCCCTTCCTAAGTTTGTTACTAGGAAGCGAAGTGTTTTGGTGTCATTCCCAGTTCGGACATTCAAGTCAGTGTATTGGGTGATGACCCCATCTTGGTTGTGAGTCCCGTCCACATTCCAGATGCGTATTGGTTGTGTGACATCACATGTTCCGATCTGCAGCTGCTTCAGTAGTGAGGCACAGATAAAATTGTCTGTTGCTCCTGAGTCCAGGAGTACTTGTCGTTCGGCCATTGCGTGTGCAGATTTAAAGAGTACTGGAATTCGCATAGATCGATATCTGCTATGGTACACATTTACATTGAGTGCTCTAGCCCAGGCTGTCGGGTTCAAGCGTCAAGAAAATCCTCCTTCGCGAATAGCTTCTCCACCATGAGGTCTTGCACTTCTTGGGACTGCGCTTTCATTGCAGCGATCTGTGCTTCAGCCTGTTCTTCCGTCGAAAGTACGCGGTTAGATTGTATGGTGACTGTAGTGATGGCGGGAGTTGATACGGTCGGGGGAGCAGAGAGGGGAGCTGATTGGGTGGTCGTGGAGGAAGTAGCAATTCGAGTGCTCTTTTGTGGGCAGTTACGTGAGATGTGCCCTGCAGCATGGCATCTAAAACAGCGCCCCTCCTTCTGGAGTTGGATTTGGTCAGCGTTGGTGAGAGCCATGGAGGCTCGGGCATGTCCAACATCCATGGCGTTTGGGTCGCGGTTCTTGTTGAGGGCCTGTACCCACTGGTCACGGTTATGCCCTCCTTTCTTTTGGCGTGGGGTTTGGTTCTTGCCGAGTCGGTCCTTCAGAACCAGGTATTCAGCCTGCTGTAATCGAGCAGCTCGCTTCCAATCCTCCCACGTAACGGGGTGTTGGAAGCGAATGGTGTTAATCACTAACTGGTTTGGAAGTCCATCTTGGAATAATTCCAATGTTGTGGCTTTGTCCGGACCATACCTGGCTTTTGTCGTCAAGTTGTCAAACTGGGTGATGTAAGAGTCGATATCTTCCCCCTTCATTGCCAGTGTTTGCAAGGCTTTGCGAGCCTTCGTTTGTTCCGCAGTGTTGGTGTATGCCTGCAGAAATCGAGTTTCTACCTCATTCCAGAGGTTATTTTGGGTTCACAGGACTCCTGCCGCTACCTGATCGTCGAGCCACCTCATCTGCTCATCGACCCAATCGTCGACGAGTGGCCCTCAGATATAAGAGAGGAATGCCATGGCCTGTTGTCCAGGTATTGCAAGCAGGTCTACTGTTGGGTTCATCCCACAATACAATTTGAAGGCACGTAAGAAGGCCTTGCTCTTTTCTCGGTTTCCGTCGAATTCTGGCAGGGGGTTCCCCCCTAGGCGACCATTGCTGCCAGGAGCTGGTGCAGGTCCTCCGGCCGGTGCCGGTCCACCACCACCACCACTGCCACCGCCACCACCACCACCGGCGGGGGTTCCTCCGGCAGGTGCTCCACTTCCACTAGGCACTCCTCCTCCACTTGTGAGGGTGGTGCTTGCGGATGCTTGTCCTTGTTGGGCCATTGCATAAGACGGAAATGCTGAAGACGGGAGGTTGGTCATTGGTATGGATACACTTGGGGATGGGGTGTCAGAAGGATTGATGTTAATGCCTGAAGGATTGGAGGATCCTAGAGGTCTGGTGTTCAGGGTGAGGGGTACTGGTCCTGTAGTGTACCACACTCCCTCAGTCGGGGAATATTCAATAAAGGCCCAAAGACGTCTGTCGTCAAGGTAATGGATTTGTTGGTATGATCGTGTCAAGGGGTCAAAGACAAAGTACCCTTCGACTCCGTTGTGTTCTGCCCAGACCGCGGTTCCTTTAACTCTGTCTGATAGTTTGTTGGAACTGAGGCGGTCAATGTACTTGGGCCTAAACTTGGTTCAGCTGCAACTAGATGTCGCCACTGTGAGAGACTTGACTTAATGTAACGCCACCACAGGGGTGTTAAGTACGACATGTACTTCAGCAAGTCAACGGGATCGGATAAGCACAAGTCGGTAAGGACTCAGTTCGGTGGTGAACAAGTATCACTTGGTCTCCCAGAGACACAAGGATAATAGCGGAAATCAAGGCTCAAGCGAAGAGGCGAGCAAAAGCGGGGACTCAAGCGCAGAGGCGAGTCAAAGTCAGTTCGTGAGGCAAAGACAATGTGGTATTACACAAGAAGTCAAGTCTACCATACAAGCTAGGTAGGGTGTGACTTATATACTAGTACAGGGTGTTTGTAAAGTACAAACACATGGCGCGATCCTGAGGTACTGGCCTCAGCGAGCTAAAAAGGAAGCATGAAGGGAAAGTCCATAAGACATACAAGGGAATCCTGCAGGGGCACGTGGGGCTCAAATGACGTCAGTGGGTCCTAGAAGTCATGGGTCTGGCTCCTCTATGGTCATGGGGTTGGTGCGAGATAAGAGTCGAAGAATGAATCGGAACGGATCATGGATAAAAGTACATGCGAACACAAGGCGAGGTGAGAAGGTAAACAGAACACGTCGTATAGTAGGGCGAAAATTGTAACAATATTCTTATCTTCTAATCCTGTTCAGGAGAAACAGATCAAACACATTGATTTGCATCACCATTACATACGTGATGTGATCCATGAAAAGAAGATAGAATTATTCTTCATTGAAGGAGCTGAGAACCCCACCAATCTTTTTACTAAGAATCTGGGTCACATTAAATTCCTAAAATTCAGGGAGCAGCTAGGGCTAGAGTTTGGCTCCTTGCCACTCATACACACCATGTCTGATGATGGGGATTCATGATGGAGAGCGTGCAGGAACTTTTGTACCTCTGAGTACACTACTTCTTCTAGAGGAACACATGTTTCTCTATGTCCTCTGTGTCCATCGTTTCTTCTTCATGAAGAGCATCACAAGCAACTGTCTCCTCATAGAACAGGACAGAATCACCTAACTAAGACATGGTGCAATGTCGCTTTCTTAAGCAAGACATCTGGCTCTATGTAATGTCTACCACAGACGTTTGCCTGACTTAGGCTTCTTGCTTGGTGGTGATCCTCGAAAGTCGAAAGTTCCGGTTAGCAAAGGTTTCTGGGTAGAAGGCAGGGTGAGGCTGAAGGCTTTCGTCTCTCCCAAAGTAGGCGTGGAGATCTTCTAACTGGATGACTCCTTGAGGGATCTTGTCGATATACTTGGCGTTTGCCCAAGAGGTGCTATCAAGTATGAAGAAGGAGTGATACAGGGCAGCTACACGTTCGTTGCGGTACAGGTACACTTGATAAGCCGCGACGTCTGGAGGGAAGTCCACTGATCTGCGAAGGGACAGGCGATAGGTAAGTCACGGGGGATCCCTGGTCTAAGGGGATATGCCGGACAACTCACTCAAGAGGGGAAACCTCTTAGCACAGACGAGTAGATGGTGGTGGTATTGGAAGAAGACCAAGATGCCGTTCTTGGTCTTCGCACTATTCTACTTATACAGATACACGCGGGCTTTGAAGCGCCGCTTGAATACTACTAGCCAATAGCATAAGTACCGTGAACCCTAGTACAGCTATCCTAGTATGAGTCACTTCCGAGATCCGATCTGTTATCGTACAATCACATGTGCCAGAGCTTACCTGGCTGACTGATCCTACAAGTCCATGACGATATACTGCTGACGGCGATGTCATAGTCAACTGCGTCAGTGTCCACTTCCCGGCCTGAGGCGCCAATCAAACCGAAACGTAACATCACCCCCTTCTTATGGTCGAGCCCCAGCTCGACCGTGCTGGGCGGCCTCCCTCTCTTCTGCGACCTGCAACCCTGCCTGGATCCCTGGACGGTATGAGTCCCGCTCCGCCTCAATATGGGTGATTGCATTGGCCCTCTGGAGTCGGAGTACGCAATCCCTCCTTACCCGAGCTATCTTGTCCAGTTCGTCCATCTTCTTCGTCAGTTCCGCCTCCTTGGCCTTGTACCCCACTTGCACACAGCGGTAGTGGTGGACCTCCATGATGAGGGTGAGATCCTTCATGCCCGTGAGGGCACGGTCGACCGACTTGCGCATGGAGCTGTGCTGATCCAAAAAGATCAGGTCGTCGTAGTAGTAGTGGGAGTCCGCGGGGTAATCGTAGTTGGGGGCGGTGTGTACGGGCTTCCCATATTGTTGGTTGCTGCCCCTGCGGTAGGTGAGGACAAATGGGTCCGCCGTAAGGATGAGCTGCGTATAGTGAGCTGGGTGCAGGCGGTCCTGAGCATCGCGGATCTGGAAAGGGATATAGTGTACTCCCCTGTTGTGTTGGAACCCGACAGGTGGAGGAGTCTCCACTTCGCATCGGGAAACCAGACTGTGTTCCTCCACACTGATAGCGGCGGATCTGGGGTCTGTGATGAACACTCACTCAGAGTGTTCCTGCAATACACTTGGCTGACGAGGAGCGCGAGGAATGATGAAGAAGTCAGGGAAAACTTGGAGGAACTTGGCTAGAACGAGGATAACAATGAGATCGCGAATCCAAGCTATGGTTAATAGCGAAGAAAGGCACTAGAGGGTTATCCAAGTGGGAGTCACAAGTGGACAGTCTGAGGGACTGTCTGTTCTATTGCTCTAGCTTATATACCTGGGTACATGGTCTGTGCGTACTTTAGGGGAGGCTTACTACTTCCCACAGGTGCTGCGCAATGGAAGGTTCTGGAAGGGTTCTACGTATATCAACCAATCAGAATAATCGTAGGTATCGTACGACTGCTCCGCAGTCAATTGCGCAAGATTGTGCCATAGTGGTGTGACTGCTCCGCAGTCCAATAGGATTAATCCAAAGAGTGGTACGACTTTCAGTCGTCAGGTGACTTGATAAACATAGGATAATCACGTGACCAGTCACGTGATCGTCGGAGTACGAATTTGGAACTCCGACTTCGGATTTCCCCTTTAGGAAATTGATTACATAAGACCAGGCCGGTGCGGACCAGTCTTAGACGCTCGAGTCACGACCCCAGTTTACAGGTTCATGACAGGTTTGAGCAGTTTTTGGCATAAGGATGGGCTCCCCATCGGAGGTGCATAGCAGCAGGGTTTCATTGTGAGTGGTGGTGAGGTGGTTGCCGTAAGTGAGGTGTTCGTGTAGAGGGCAATGTTCCTCTGATAGGTACCAGTCGAAGTCCCGGTCCTCTTGAACTGCAGTTTCGTCCGTATTGGGTTGAGCTGTCGTCAACATGTTGGTCGGCGAAGGATTTCTTGTACCAACTCTGGTAGAGTTTGGCGAAGGAAGAAGGGATGGTACAGGGGTTGGTGGATGACTTCCTCCACTGTGAACGGACTGGGGAAGCGACAGGGGTGATGGTGGCACGTCTTGAACGATGAGGGTAGGCTGGATTGATATTGGGAGTAGGTCGTCGAGGACATAGTGGACTTGAACTCGAGGAGAGGACATGAGTATGTGTGAGAGGAAGAGGGAAGGATGGGGACGTCTCTTGGATTTTCCCTGCGCTTATATGTGTTTCTCTGGCAGGGTTTGAACGTTTGAATTCCCGAATTGCTTCATCAGCGAACATGTCATCCTTGGAGACCCACTGGTTGTCCGAGTCCGGGTATCCACGCCATTTGACCAAATACTGCAGTTTCTTTGTCCTGCCAAACCGCCGAGAGTCTAGAATCTTCTCAACTTCGTATTCCTCTTCTCCATTGACCAAATCCAGCGGTGGGCGCTGATAATTGGGGCCTGTGTGTGGGAGTTTCTTTGTATGGAGTCAGAAGGTCCGTGTGGAATACTGGATGGATGCTCCACTGCGTGGGAAGTTCTAGGCGGTAATTGACTGCAGACATCACCTGGACAATCTGGAACGGGCCGTGCCTTCTTGGTGCAAGTTTTGCAGTTGGCTGGTTGGTGCGTAGTTGGCGTCCTTCGAGCCACACGAGGTCTCTGATTTGGTATTTCGGGGTGTCCTTGTGTTTGATCCACCCCTGCTGCGCTTTGATCATCAGTTCCTGGGCGTGCGTTCTAGCTTCTCTGAACTGCTGCGCCCGCAGCGCTACTTGTGGGATAGGAGAAGGTCGATCGATCCAATCAGCACATGGGTTGTACCCCATGAGGACATTGAAAGGGGATTCCTTGGTAGACTCATTCGGCCAGTTGTTGTGCGTGAATTCCGCCATTGGTAGGTATCGCGTCCAGTCATCTTGTCGCTCATTGACCCAGAACCTTAGGTATTGCTCTAGCCACTGGTTGGTCCGCTCCGATTGGCCATCAGTTCTGGGGTGGTACGCTGTGGAAATGTTTTGCTCGATTCTGAGTATTCAGCATAGTTCGCGGGTGAATTTTGACGCAAATCTTGGATCCTGATTGCTAATGATGCGCGCTGGCAGTCCGAATCTAGGGAAAACATGTGTCATGTACAGGGCCGCAGTTCCTTCTGCGCTTATTTCTTCCAGGCATGGGATGAACACTGCTGCTTTAGAGCAGTCGTGGTCTGTCACTGTCAGTATGGAGTCGCAGCCATTCGATTGGGGCAGTTTCGTGATGAAGTCCAGTGCTATGACTTCGAACGGAGTTGCTTCCGGTTTGGGAAATATGGGTTGTAGAGGGGTGTGTGTTGGTCAGTTGTTGACTTTGATTCGCTGACAGTCAGTGCATCCCTTGACGTAGTCTTGTGCCTCTTGCCGAAGGCCTGGCCACCAATAGTACCTTTCGATTAATTTGATGGTTCGGTTGATTCCAGGATGTCCATAGGTGAGCGTGTCGTGGTGGGCTTGTATAATATGCTTTCGTTCATGAGCGTCTCCTGTAACCACTCTTTGTCCCTCTTTGTACCACGTATTTTCGATGCACTTGAGTTTGTGTGGGTCTGCCCATTTCATGATGATATCATTGTCCTGGGTGTATACTGGGTGTGTGGGTTGCATTTTGTCCACTGTGATTTCCAGGCTTATGCGTGTTGGGTTTTCCGTGGTGTCGATGTTTGCAGCTCGGATGAATATATGATCAGGGAGTACCGTGACTTGTTCATTGTCGTGTTCTCCCTGATCATAGTCAGGCCTCCTTGATAAGGCGTCAGCTCTTCCGTTTGCTGTTCCCTTGATGTGGTGAATCTCTATGTCGTATTCGGAGAGTTCCAACACCTCCCTTGCCACCCGTCTGCTTATCTTTTGGGGGGATCTCCAGTACTGCAGGTTCATGTGGTCGGAGAACACCTTGATTTTGTGTGGGGATCCTGCAAGGTAGGCTCTCCAGTTCCTTAGTGCTTTGACGATGGCTAACAGTTCCAAGTCGTAGATGTCGTAGTTTCGTTCTGCCGCGCTGAGGGTGTTGGAGTAGTATGCGATTGGGTGTTGTTTGTTGTCCCTGTCTCGTTGGAGTAGTACCACTCCTACTGTGTATCCCGAGGCGTCAACTTCCAGTTCGAAGGGTTTGTCCAGTTCTGGGTGTTTGAGCACTGGTTCTTCCGTTACGAGGGTTTTGAGTTTGTCGAATGCTGTTTGTTGCTCTGTTCCCCATGACCATTCCGTGTCTTTGCGTGTGAGTTTGTTGAGTGGGCGTGCGTGGGTGGCAAAATTTCGAATGAAAGCGTGGTAGAAGTTGCAAAACCCTAGGAATGATTGCACCTGTTTAACGTTTTTGGGGGTCGGCCAGTCACGGATTCCAGAAATTTTGACAGGGTCCATGCGAATCACCCCCTTCTTAATGATTACCCCCAGGTAATCAAGGGTGTCAGAGTGGAATGTGCACTTTTCCAATTTGAGGTACAAGTCGTGTTGTTCTAGTAAGTCCAGGATGTCATGAACCGCTTCAGTGTGGGCCTGTTCCGTGGTTGCCATTGCGACTCCAATGTCGTCCATGTATACGCGTATGATGGTTCCTTTCTTCTCATGGTGCTCGATGAGTGGTTCGAAGATTGTGTTCATCATTGCCTGGAAGGTTGCTGGTGTGTTTGTCATGCTGAAGTACATTACCAATGGTTTGAAGAAACCCCGTTTAGTTTTGAATGCTGCCTTGTGTTCATCTCCTGGTTTGATTCTGATGTTTGTGTATCCCCATCTGACGTCAAATTTGGAGAAGATCCACCCTCCACTGAGGTCTGCAATTAGCTGAGGTATGAGCAGGAGCGGGTATTGGTTGCGTATGGTCCATGTGTTGAGTTCCCTGTAGTCCTGTACTGGCCGTAGTTTTCCGTCCTTCTTTTTGACAAAGAAGAATGGAGCTGCGTACTGAGACTTAGACGGTCGAATGTATCCTTTGGCCAATTGTTCATCTAGGAATTCCTCCAAGGCTTTGTCCTCCGTTTGATTGAGTGGGTAGACTTTGCAGTTAATATGGTCTGGAGCATTTGGTTTGAGGTCGATGGCGTGGTCCCATGGTCTAGGAGGTGGGAATCGGTAGGATTCTTCCTCACTGAATACTTTTGCATGTTTTTTGTATTCGTTGGGTAGTTCCTTCGTTTCCGTTGACTGTGCCGAGATCGCTAGTTCCGTTGCTGTTGTACGTCCGTATATTGGGTTCATTTCCTCTTCCAGTTTCCTGTAGGCTTGTTTGTGTTCTTCGTCTTGTATCCTTGTGACGATGCTTCGGATTTCTGCCTGGATGATGGCTGGGCTTGGGGTTTTATTGGGGTTGATGGTGCGTATGATGATCGGGTACTGCTTAGTGTCCATGGTGGCAGTAGCCCATTGTATGTGTGGTTGAAACATTGCTAGCCAGGGGTACCCCAGAATAAGGTCTTCTCCCCCTACGTTGGTGATGAGGAACTGAATGGTTTTAAGTTTTCCATCAGTTTGTATATTTAGGTCGATGCAATGAGTGATTTTCCCTCCTTTGTTGTGTGTCCCATCTATGTTCCAGATATTTTGGGGGTTGGGTAGTTCCTTGGTTCCTAACCCCATCTTCTTTACAAAATCTGGGTGTATGAAGTTGTGGGTGGCTCCGGAGTCCACCAGTGCTTTCTTTTCGGCCATGTAGTAGCTCGTGCGAATCGAAACTGGGACGTGCATAGATCGATAGTGCGTGATAAACGACGAGTTACAATTTAAAGCCCTCACCCAGGCCGTTGGGTTCAGGCGCTTTGAAAATCCTGCCTCCCCACCATGTCCCTCGTGAACACCTCCCTCTTTTCTTCTGATAGGGCTGCAATGTGACCCATGATGTCGTCTATCTGGGGATCGGTGTCTGCGTGGTTGGCTTGGATGGGTCTGTCAAAGTCGATGAGGGGATCCCCAGCTACGCTTTGAGGAGCGGTGGGGATTTCCTCTATGTAGGCCCCTCTGCCTCATGCTTTCCTTGGTTGGTTACAGTCTCGTGAGAAGTGGCCTTTCTGGTTGCAATTAAAACAGGTCACGTCCCTGATGTTTAGGACTCCGCGTCCTCCTCCTCTGCGTTGCATGAATCCAGCTCTTGGCAGGAACGGGGGCCTTCCAGGGGTCCAGTGCCTTGGGTCTTCCAGGTGATTGTGGTTGACGTCGCCTATTTCAGCAACTCGTGCCCAGACTCTTCCTGGGGTTGTGTCCATTGCGTCAGGGTGGTTTCAATACTGTTGCCATCCTTGTTGGGCTCCTTGCCTTTGCGGGGCCTGGAATCAAAGGGGTTGGTTTGGGCGGGGATGCGGCATGGCCTGTGGTTGTCTTCCGAATCCGTCTGACCTGGCCCTCATATGCAGGTATTGTTTCTGCTGTTCAATGAGCGCACTCTTCCATTGGGAGTAGCTGCGCAGGTTATGGAATTGATAGGCATTCTGATACAGCTTGAGGGGGACACCTCGTGTGAATTTGTCGAGGACTAGTGGTTCGTCCAACCAATAGTCAGCTTGTCGGACCAGCTTTTTGAATTTAGTGACATAGCTATCAATGTCCTCATTGACCATTTTGAACCCCTTGTCGAGTTCTACTTGTGCGCGATCCTTTTCTAGGTTGTTGCGGAATTGGCCTTTGAATGTGAGTTCTACTCCTGCCCAGAGCCATGGGTCGTTCTTGTTAGCTTGGGCGTCAAGCCACTTGGTGGTTTCTGTTGCCCATTCGTCGACGAGCGGTCCTTGGATGTAGGTTAGGAACATCATTGCTTTGATGTACAGGACTTTGAGGCTTCTGTTTGCAGCGTTAACTCCTGCAAATCTGTTCCACTGGGAGAGGAACGCTTCTGCTTCATCACGGTTACCCGTGAATATCTTGGGTTCCTTCCCTAGGAACTTATCTGTGTCAGGCATCGCGAATGCAGGTACGTCTGCCTGCCCATCGCCGTGAGGGTTGTCGTCGGGGTCTCCTCCTGGTGGTGCTCCTCCTCCTTCATCAGGGGATTTTCCGAATATTGCGGTTCTGGCTTGTGCCATCGTTAATGTAGTGGTGCCAGACATGTCTGTGGGGATGGACTTAGCGATTTGTTCAAGGTGTTCTTCCCCTTGTTGATCCTTGACGATGCGGATCTCTTCTGGGTTGCTTGTGATGGATGGGGATGGTGCTGGTATCTTTGGTGTTGGTGAGTGGACTGGTTCCTCTTCTCCTCTGTCGATTGGTCCCCACTGATCTCTGGTGGTGACGTTGGATTGGAGGATGTCGAGGCTGAGACTTGAGCTTGCAGGTCTGTTAACTTGGTACTTGTTGTGTGCGTTGTTCCACTGGATTTCGACCCAGCAGAGGTTGTCGAAGTTGAATTCTACGGGGATGAGTTGGGCTTGTCCCTGTCGATTGACGTAGTAGGTGAAGTATCCTGGGTTTTCCTCGTCGTCCTTCCAAAATGTGTTTTCTAGATACTTCTTTGGGACATTGTGGTCTCCTCTTCTGTCAATGTAGTAGGGTCGGAAGGGAACCCAGAAGTCCTTGGTTGTTCTTGTAGGATTGGCCACGATGGGATCTTGTTCTTAATGTAACGTCTACCACGGACGTTTGCCTGACTTAGGCTTCTTGCTTGGTGGCGATCCTCAAAAGTCAAAAGTTGCGGTTTGCAAAGGTCTCTGGGTAGAAGGCGGGGTGTGGTTGAAGGCTTTCGTCTATCCTGAAGTAAGCATGGAGGTCCTCTAGTTGGATTACTCCTTGAGGGATCTTGTCGATGTACTTGGCGTTCGCCCAGGAGGTGCTGTCGAGTATGAAGAAGGAGTGATACGGGGCACCCACACGCTCGTTGCGATAGAGATGTACTTGATAGGCTGCGACGTCTGGGGGGAAGTCCACTGATCCGCGAAGGGACAGGTAAGAGATAAATCACGGGGATCCCTGGTCTAAGGGGATATGCCGGACAACTCACTTAAGAGGGGGAACCTCTTAGCAAAGACGAGTAGACTGTGGTGGTATTGGAAGAAGACCAAGATGCCATTCTTGGTCTTCGCACTACTCTACTTATACAGATACGCGCGGGCTTTGAAGCGCCGCTTGAATACTACTAGCCAATAGCGTAAGTACCGTGGACCCTAGTACTGCTATCCTAGTATGAGTCACTACAAGATCCGATCCGTTATCGTACAATCACATGTGCCGGAGCTTACCCAGCTGACTGATCCTACAAGTCCATGACGATATACTGCTGACAGCGATGTCATAGTCGACGCGTCAGTGTCCACTTCCCGGCCTGAGGCACCAATCAAACCGAAACGTAACATCAAGTCACTACAAGATCCGATCCGTTATCGTACAATCACATGTGCCGGAGCTTACCCGGCTGACTGATCCTACAAGTCCATGACGATATCCTGCTGACGGCGATGTCATAGTCGACGTGTCAGTGTCCACTTCCCGGCCCGAGGCGCTGATCCAACCGAAACATAACACTCTAAGCCTTTCATTGAACTTCCAGAAGGGAGTTTGTATGTCCTGTCCCTGATGGGGATGTAGTAATCACATTCCAAGTTGGAAGAATGTTGTTGATGATAGCCATTCTGTTACGTTTCGGTTTGATTGGCGCCTCGGGCCGGGAAGTGGACACTGACGCGTCAACTATGACATCGCCGTCAGCAGAATATCATCATGGACTTATAGGATCAGTCAGCCAGGTAAGCTCCAACACATGTGATTGTACAATAACGGATCGGATCTCGGATGACTCGTAGTGATTCATACTAGGATAGCAGTATTAGGGTTTGCTCTACTTACGCTATTGGCTAGTTAGTATTCGAGCGGTGCTTCAAAGCCCGTGCGTATCTGTATAAGTAGAGTAGTGCGAAGACCAAGAACGGCATCTTGGTCTTCTTCCAATACCACCATCTTCTACTCGTCTTTGCTAAGAGGTTCCCCCTCTTAAGTGAGTTGTCCGGCATATCCCCTGAGACCAGGGATCCCCGTGATTTACCTTCTGCCTGTCCCTTCACGGATCAGTGGACTATCCTCCAGACGTTGCGGCCTATCAAGTGCACCTGTACCGCAACAAACGTGTGGCCGCCCCGTATCACTCTTTCTTCATACTTGACAGCACTTCGTGGGCAAGCGCCAGGTATATCGACAGAATTCCCCAAGGGGTTATCCAGCTAGAAGATCTCCATGCCTACTTTGGAAGAGACAAAAGCCTCCAACCTCATCCTGCTTTCTATCCAGAGACCTTTGCCAACCGCAACTTTCAACTCTCAAGGATCACCACAAGATCAGAAGCCTAAGTCAGGCAAGCGTCTGTGGTAGACGTTACATTAAGACCAAGATCCCACCATGGCCAATCCTACGAGAACAACCAAGGACTTCTGGGTTCCCTTCTGGCCCTACTACATCAACAGAAGAGGAGACCGCAACGTCCCAAAAAGATACCTAGAAAACGCATTTTGGAAAGAAGACGCAGAAAACCCAGGATACTTCACTTACTACACCAACCGACAGGGACAATCCCAACTTATCCCCATAGAATTCAACTTCGACAACCTCTGCTGGGTCGAAATCCATTGGAGTGACGCGCACAACAAGTACCAAGTCAACAGACCTGCAAGCTCAAGTCTCAACCTCGATATCCTCCAATCCAACGTCACCACTAGAGATCAGTGGGGACCAATCGACAGAGACGAAGAAGAACCAGTCCACTCACCAACACCTAAGACACCAGCACCATCCCCATCCATCACAAGCAACCCGGAAGAGATCCGCATCATCAGGGACCAACAGGAGGAAGAGCACCTTGAACAAATCGCTAAGTCCATCCCCACAGACATGTCCGCTACAGTAACAATGGCCCAAGCTAGAACCGCATTATTCGGAATATCCCCCGACAAAGGAGGAGGAGGAGGAGGAGCACCACCAGGAGGAGACCCCGACGACAACCCTCACGATGATGGACAGACAAATGTACCCGCGTTCACCATGCCCGACACAGATAAGTTCCTAGGAAAGGAACCCAAGATATTCACAGGCAACCATGATGAAGCAGAAGCATTCCTCTCCCAGTGGAACAGATTTGCAGGAGTCAATGCCACCAACAGAAGCCTCAAAGTTCCCTACATCAAAGCAATGATGTTCCTGACCTACATCCAGGGACCACTCGTTGACAAATGGGCAACAGAGACCACCAAATGGCTCGACTCCCAAGCAAACAAGAACGACCCATGGCTCTGGGCAGGGGTAGAACTCACATTCAAGGGGCAATTCCGCGACAACCTAGAAAAGGATCGCGCAAGAGTAGAACTTGACAAAGGGTTTAAAATGGTCAACAAGGACATTGACAGCTATGTCACTAAATTTGAAAAGCTGGTCTGACAGGCTGACTACCAATTGGACAAACCACTGGTCCTCGACAAATTCACATGAGGTGTTCCCCTCAAGCTGTATCAAAACACCTATCAATTCCACAACCCGCACAGCTACTCCCAATGGAAGAGCGCGCTCATCAAACAGCAGAAACGATATCTGCACATGAGGGCCAGGTCAGACAGCTTCGGAAGACAACCACAAGCCATGCAATGCCCCCACCAGAATCAACCTCTTCGATTCCAAGCCCCGCAGAGGCAAGGAAACCAACAAGGATGGCAGCAATATCGAAACCATCCCGACGCAATGGACACCACCCCAGGGAGAGTCCAGGCACGAGTCGCTGAAATAGGCGATGTCAACTGCAATCACCCAGAGAACCCAAGGGACTGGACCTCTGGGAGACCCCCATTCCCACCAAGGGCTGGATTCATGCAACACAGAGGAGGAGGACACGGAGTCCTAAACATAAGGGACGTAACTTGCTTTAATTGCAACCAGAAGGGACACTTAGCGCGAGACTGTCACCAGCCAAAAAGGACTAACGGAAGGAGCGCCTACATCGAGGAAATGCTCACCGCACCTCAAAGTGTGGAAGGAGAACCCCTCATCAACTTTGATGGACCCGTCCAAGCCAACTGTGCCACCACCAACACCCAGGTAGAAGACCTCTGGGAAAGAGTCCAAGCGCTGCCAGATGAACAGAGGGGGGTATTCGTAAAGGGAATGATGGGGAGGTCGGTTTTTCCGGACGCCTGAACCCAACAGCCTGGGTGAGGGCTTTAAATTGTAACTCAATGTTCATAACACACTATCGATCTATGCATGTCCCAGTTTCGATTCGCACAAGTTACTACATGGCCGAAAGGAAAGCGCTGGTGGACTCCAGAGCCACCCACAACTTCATACATCCAGACTTCGTAAAGAAGATGGGACTAGGAACCAAAGAACTACCTAACCCATGAAACATCTGGAACATAGATGGGTGTTGATAAGTGACCCTTGCGCACTTAGCGGCTCAAAGGACAATCAGATATGGACTGCTATAGATAAGATATACAGGACTTATGTAGATTAGATTATTATGATCACACAATCTCGGACTTGTTGTATTCCCTTAATCTATGATGTCACTGTACACTATGACATCATAGGATCCGGACTTTGCGTTGTACTCAACGCCCTTGTAGTTTCCCTTTGTTCTATCCTTATTATGATGTCAGTATGATATCACTAGTCTAGATTCTCCTTGTTCCTTTTTGTCCCTTGTTCTCAGAACGTCCACTCCTTTGTCCATCTGTAGAACAATGTCCCTTGTACTTGCTGTGATGCCATGTTACCACCGTCACTCTGTATTTTGTATAAGTAGTGCAGCTTGTACACTCCTGGTCCACATCAGTTCTCATCTGTTGTGTGCCAGGTATGTTCTCTACTCTGTAATAACATCAGTTCTCATCTGTTGTGTGCCAGACTTCACATCTGCTTCACTTGCTTGATATTACTCTGTTGCTGCTTCCAGCCACCCTCTGTATTTCACCACAGTCTACTTTGTTACTGTGAGTATAGTCCCTTCATGTGCGCTGTTCATCAATGGGATGCACAACAAAGGAGGGAAAATCACTCACTGCGTCGATTTAAACATACAAACTGATGGAAAACTCGAAACCATTCAGTTCCTTATCACCAACGTAGGAGGAGAAGACCTCATCCTAGGATACCCCTGGCTGGCAACATTTCAGCCACACATACAATGGGCCATGGCTACAATGGACACCAAACAATACCCAATCATCATACGCACCACTAACCCTAACAAACCCCCAAACCTAACCACTATCCAAGCCGAAATCCGAAGTATTGTCACAAGGATACAAGACAAGGAGCGGGAACAGGCCTTTAGGGAACTGGAAGAGGAAATGAACCCAATATACAGACGAACAATGGCAACAGACCTAGCAATCTCGGCACACTCAACAGAAACAAAGGAATTACCCGAAGAATACAAAAGGCACTCAAAAGTATTCAGCAAGGAAGAATCCTACCGATTCCCACCTCCCAGACCATAGGACCATGCCATTGACCTCAAACCAAACGCACCGGACCACATTAACTGCAAAGTTTACCCACTCAACCAAATGGAAGACAAAGCATTGGAGGAATTCCTGGACGAACAGCTAGCCAAAGGATACATTCAACCATCTAAATCCCAGTACGCAGCCCCATTCTTCTTTGTCAAAAAGAAGGACGGAAAGCTATGGCCAGTATAGGACTACAGGGAACTCAACACATGGACCATACGCAATCAATACCCACTTCCGCTTATACCTCAGCTAATTGCAGACCTCAGCAGAGGATGGATCTTCTCCAAATTCGACATCAGATGGGGGTACACTAACATCTGGATCAAGCCAGGAGATGAGCATAAGGCAGTGTTCAAAACCAAACGAGGATTCTTTGAACCACTGGTAATGTACTTCGGCATGACAAACGCACCGTCAACCTTTCAAGGCATGATGAACTCCATCTTCAGACCACTCATCAAACATCACAAAAAGAAAGGGACCATCATACGTGTAACGTCTACCACGGACGTTTGCCTGACTTAGGCCTCTTGTCGTGCGGCGATCCTGGAAAGTCAAAAGTTGCGATTGGCGAAGGTCTGGGGGTAGTAAGCGGGGTGAGGCTGAAGGCTCTCGTCTCTCCCAAAATAGGCGTGAAGGTCTTCCAACTGGATAACGCCTGGAGGTATGGCGTCGATGTACTTAGCGTTCTCCCAAGAGGTGCTATCGATG
Organism: Lactarius akahatsu; assembly: GCA_021524915.1. Classification (NCBI taxonomy): domain Eukaryota; kingdom Fungi; phylum Basidiomycota; class Agaricomycetes; order Russulales; family Russulaceae; genus Lactarius; species Lactarius akahatsu. The sequence goes on from JAKELL010000021.1 coordinate 144,447, forward strand.
ATGAAGAAAGAGTGATACGGGGAGGCCACGCGATCGTTGCGATATAGATGTACTTGGTAGGCTGTGGCGTCTGCAGGGAAGTCCACTGATCCGCAAAGGGACAGGCAAAGATGAGTCACGGGGATCCCTGGTCTAAGGGGATATACCGGACGACTCACTCAAGAGGGGAGACCTCTTAGTAAAGATGAGTAGATGGTGGTGGTATTGGAAGAAGACCAAGATGCCATTTCTTGGTCTTCGCACTACTCTACTTATACAGATACGTGCGGGCTTTGAAGCGCCGCTTGAATACTACTAGCCAATAGCATAAGTACCATGAACCCTAGTACAGCTATCCTAGTATGAGTCACTACGAGTCATTCCGAGATCCGATCCGTTATCGTACAATCACATGTGCCGGAGCTTACCCGGCTGACTGATCCTACAAGTCCATGACGATATTCTGCTGACGGTGGTGTCATAGCCAACGCGCCAGTGTCCACTTCCTGGCCCGAGGCGCCGATCGATCCGAAACGTAACAATACGCATATACATGGATGACATTGGAGTCGCAACGGCAACCACAGAACAGGCCCACACGGAAGCAGTTCACGACATCCTGGACCTACTGGAACAACACGACTTGTACCTCAAACTAGAGAAATGCACATTCCACTCCGACACCCTCAATTACCTGGGGGTAATCATTAAAAAGGGGGTGATTCGCATGGACCCTGTCAAAATTTCTGGAATCCGCAACTGGCCAGTCCCCAAAAACGTCAAACAGGTGCGATCGTTCCTAGGTTTCTGCAACTTTTACCACGCTTTCATTCGAAATTTTGCCACACACGCATGACCACTCAACAAACTCACACACAAGGACATGGAATGGCTGTGGGGGACAGAACAACAAACAGCGTTCAACAAACTCAAAACCCTGGTGACAGAAGAACCAGTATTAAAACACCCAGAATTGGACAAACCCTTCGAACTGGAAGTCGACGCCTTGGGATACGCAGTAGGAGCAGTACTACTCCAACGGGACAGGAACAACAAACGACACCCAATTGCGTACTACTCCAACACCCTCAACGCGGCTGAACGAAACTACGACATCTACGACCTGGAACTGTTAGCCATTGTCAAAGTGCTAAGAAACTGGAGACCCTACCTAGCAGGATCCCCACACAAGATCAAGGTATACTCGGACCATATGAACCTGCAATACTGGAGATCCCCACAAAAGATCAGCAGGCAAGTAGCAAGGGAAGTGCTGGAACTCTCGGAATATGATATAGAGATTCACCACATCAAGGGAACGGCAAATGGAAGAGCCAATGCCTTATCAAGGAGACCCGACTATGACCAAGGAGAACACGACAATGAGCAAGTCACGGTACTCCCTGATCACATATTCATCCGAGCTGCAACCATCGATACCACGGAAAACCCTGACACACATGAGCCCAGAAATCATGGTAGACGAAATGCAACCCACGCACCCAGTATACACCCAAGACAACAATATCATCACAAAATGGGTGGACCCACACAAGCTCAAACGCATCGAGAATATGTGGTACAAGGAAGGACGAAGAGTGGTTACAGGAGACACTCACGAACAGAAGCGTATTATACAAGCTCACCACAACACGCTCGCCTATGGACATCCCGGAATCAACTGAACCATCAAACTAATCGAAAGATATTACTGGTGGCCAGGCCTTCGGCAAGAGGCACAAGACTATGTCAAGGGATGCGCCGACTGCCAATGAATTAAGGTCAACAACCGACCAACACGCGCCCCTCTGCAGCCAATATTCCCCAAACCAGAAGCGACCCCGTTCGAAGTCATAGCACTGGACTTCATCACAAAATTACCCCAATTGAACAGCTGCGACTCTATACTGACAGTAACAGACCACGACTGCTCCAAAGCAGCAGTATTTATCCTGTGCCTAGAGGAAATAAGCGCAGAAGGAACTGTGGCCCTGTACGTGACACACGTCTTTCCCAGATTTGGACTACCAGCACGCATCATTAGCGATCGAGACCCCAGATTTGCATCAAAATTCACCCGTGAACTATGCTGAATACTCGGAATCGAACAAAATATTTCCACAGTGTACCACCCAAGAACCGATGGCCAATCGGAGCGGACCAATCAATGGCTAGAACAATACCTAAGGTTCTGGGTCAACGAGCAACAAGACGACTGGACACGATATCTACCAATGGCAGAATTCACGCACAACAACTGGCCAAACGAGTCCACTAAGGAGTCCCCTTTCAACGTCCTTATGGGGTATAACCCATGCGCTGATTGGACCAATCGACCCTCTCCTATTCCACAAGTGGCGCTGCAGGCACAACAGTTCAGAGAGGCTAGAACACGCGCCCAGGAACTGATGATCAAAGCGCAGCAGGGGTGGATCAAACACAAGGACACCCCAAAATACCAAATCGGAGACCTCGTATGGCTCGAAGGGCACCACCTGCACACCAACCAGCCAACCACACAACTCGCACCAAGGAGACACGGGCCTTTTCCAATTGTCCAGGTGATGTCCGCAGTCAATTACCGCCTAGAACTTCCCACACAGTGGAGCATCCACCCAGTGTTTCACACAGACCTTCTAACTCTGTACAAAGAAACTCCCACACATGGGCCCAACTATCAGTGCCCACCACTGGATCTGATTGATGGGGAAGAGGAATACAAAGTCGAGAAGATTCTAGACTCTCAGCAGTTTGGCAGAACCAGGAAACTGCAGTATTTGGTTAAATGGTGTGGATACCCAGACTCGGACAACCAGTGGGTCTCCAAGGATGACGTGTTCACTGATGAAGCAATTCGGGAATTCAAACGTTCAAACCCCACCAGAGAAGCACATATAAGTGCAGGGAAATCCCAAGAGACGTCCCCATCTCCTTCACTCACTCCCCCATCCACTCATGTCCTCATCCCCAGTACAAGTCCACTATGTCCTGGACGACCTCCTTCCTGTCTCAGTACAACCTACCCTCATCGTTCAGAACGCACCACAGTCACCCCTGTCGATTCCCCAGTCCCTTCACAATGGAGGAATGTTGATAAGTGGCCTGAGTGCATCTAGCGGCTCAATGGACATGCAGATAACAGACTGCTTTAGATAAGATATACAGGACTTATGTAGATTAGATTATTATGATCACACAATCTCAGACTTGTAGTACTTTCTTATCTATGACATCACTGTAGACTATGACATCATAGAATCTGGACTTTGCATTGTATTCAATGCTCTTGTAGTCTCCCTTTGTTCTATCCTTATTATGATGTCAGTATGATATCATTAGTCTAGATTCTTCTTGTTCTCTTGCCCCTTGTTCTCAGAACGTCCACTCCTTTGTCCATCTGTAGAACAATGTCCCTTGTATTTACTGTGACCAGCTGTTACCTGCGTCACCCTGTATTTTGTATAAGTAGTGCAGCTTGTATGCTCCTGGTCCACATCAGTTCTCATCTGTTGTGTGCCAGGTATGTCTCCTCTCCTGTAATATCATCATCAGTTCTCATCTGTTGTGTGCCAGACTCTCCATCTGCTTCACTTGCTAGATCTTACTCTGTTGCTGCTTCAAGCCTACTTGCATATCTCACCACAGTCTTCCCAGTCCGCTGTGAGTATGCCCTTCATGTATGCTGTTCATCAAGGAAGTCGTCCATCTTCCCCCATACCATCCCTCATTCCTTCGCCAACCACTACCAGAGTTGGTTTGAGAAGCCCTTCGCCAGCCAACATGTCAGTGGCCACTCAACCCAGTGCGGACGAAGCTCAAGTTCAAGAGGACTGGGACTTCGACCAGTACCTATCAGAGGAACATTGCCCTCTACACCAACACCTCATATATGGGAACCACCTCACCACCACGCACAACGAAACCCCACTGCTATGCACCACAGACAGGGAACCCATCCTTATGCCAAAAGCTGCTCGACCCAAGGTCCGCGTCTATCATGCGGAAGAACACAGCCTGGTTTCCTGACGCCAAGTGGAGACTCCTCCACCCCTCAGGTTCCAACACAACAGGTGTTACGGTTTTGCCCGTAACTGACTCCCCAAACACCCCTGCAAGACCTCGGAACACTGCCATGAAGCGATCACGTGCTGAATATGCCAAAGAAGAGGTCGAAGTTATGAGACTTGTGGTGGAGCACGCCCAGAAACCAGCTAAGTCACGTGACCTTCCCGCCTACCTTGGAAACGCTCAAGAATATTGGGAGTAGGATCATGTGATCTTACATCAAACGCCCGTCACGTGACCCTGGCACGTGACCTGGCTAGACTTGCACCAGAAGGGTCCAGATGAGCTTGTGCCTGGACCGGTCTCAAATGCCTTGTGTTTGTGATGACTCGTATGTGCCTGATCGATTGTGCCTTGATTCTGATGTGTTGTGCAACGTTCGTGCTCTGATTGGATGGAAGCAGCGCTCATACAGCTGCGGATGTTTATCTCTGACTCATACCTTTGCGCCTTACTGCCATTGGTGGATTGTTATCTCTGACTTGACTGTGACTCATTCCTAGGATCCGTGTATTAGGGTTTCGGAGTTCCAAGCTGGGGTTCAAACCTCCTTGGACATGTATATAGGCTCTGGCTTATGGTCGCTGAAGACCTAAGCTTGACTTCTTGGATTATACCACCCAAACGCCTTGCCTCTTCTGCACTGTCTTGCCAGTTGAGTGCTGAATAGACTTTGGTTGTCAACTCCTAGTCCTTAGCTGAGGGATCGCCGTAAGGCCCCTATCCTTTCCTTTCCTCTCTACTCTTGCCATTCAAGGAACGTGCTGCATCATCTCCTGAGTCGCGCTGTCTTGCCGACTATCTTTGCCACATCTACTTCAGCTCACTCTCTTCACCTCCCTTTGCATCCTTTGGGGAACATTACTACAACTTGTTTGTGAGCTAGTAGAAGATTGAGTACGTGACTTCGACATATCTGGTGATCGCTAGGTCGTCTTGGTAGCCTTGTCCGCAGTACAAGAAGAACGTCTGGTGGAACATTACAACAGGGGAGTACATTATATCCCTTTCCAGATCCGCAATGCTCAAGACCGGCTGCACCCAGCTCGGTATACGCAGCTCATCCTCACGGCGGACCCCTTCGTCCTCACCTAGAGGAGAGGCAGTGACCAGCAGTATGGCAAGCTGGTGCACGCTGCTCCCAACAACGATTACTGCGACGACGACCTGATCTTTCTGGATCAGCACAGCATCATGAGGGGGTCGGTAGACCAAGCTCTCATGGGCATGAAGGACCTCACACTGACAGCGGAGATCCATCGCTACCGTTGCGCCCAAGCAGGAGTCGAGGCCAAGGAGGTGGAGTTGGCCAGGGTCACGGAGGAACTGGACAAGATCACACGGGTAAGATGGGAATGCGTACTGCGCCTACAGTGCGCCAACGCGATAACCCACATCAAGGCGGAGTGGGACTCATACCGTCCTGGGCTGGAGGAAGGGCAGCGAGTCGCAGCACAGAGGGAGGCCACCCAGCAGGGTCGAGCTGGGGCTTCGACCGTAAAAAGGGGGTGATGTTATGTTTCAGTTTGATCAGTGCCTCGGGCCAGGAAGTGGACACTGACACGTCGACTATGACATCGCCGTCAGCAGAATATTGTCATGGACTTATAGGATCAGTCAGCCGGGTAAGCTCCAGCACATGTGATTGTACGATAACGGATTGGATCTCAGATGACTCGTAGTGACTCATACTAGGATAGCAGTATTAGGGTTTGCTCTACTTATGCTATTGGCTAGTTAGTATTCAAGTGGCGCTTCAAAGCCCGCGCGTATCTGTATAAGTAGAGTAGTGCGAAGGCCAAGAACGGCATCTTGGTCTTCTTCCAATACCACCATCTTCTACTTGTCTTTGCTAAGAGGTTCCCCCTCTTAAGTGAGTTGTCCGGCATAGCATCAGGAAAACCATGTATTTACTTATTCATACTTTTCCATACTTTTTCATTCTTTTCAGAAAACAAGTAGAAAAAGTAAGAAAAAGACATCCCTCTTTCTTTTTTTTTTACTTGCTGAGCTGCCAAAAAAAGTACAGGATAAGTAGAGTACCAAATGACCAAAAATTGACAAAATAAAATGTCCAAAAATTGAAATATTGGACCAAACTTTATTTTTTGGTCCGAAAATTTCCATATATGGTAATAAATCGGACCAAAATTTAAAAAAATCGGACCAAAATCAGACCAAAATCCAAAAATTCCCCAGAAATATGCCTAAAAAGTAGGAAAAGTAAAGAAAAAGAAGAGGGGATTTCTTTTTTTAAGTAGTTGGTACTTTTCTGAAAGGGTCCTTTTTTCCCTTGCTAAAAGAGCAAAAAGAACAGAAAGTACAAATAAGTAAAACATGGGTTTTCCTGATGCTATCCCCTGAGACCAGGGATCCCCATGATTTACCTTCTGCCTGTCCCTTCGCGGATCAGTGGACTATCCTCCAGATGTTGCGGCCTATCAAGTGCACCTGTACCACAATGAACACGTGGCTGCCCCGTATCACTCTTTCTTCATACTTGACAGCACTTCGTGGGCAAGCGCCAGGTATATCGACAGAATTCCCCAAGGGGTTATCCAACTAGAAGATCTCCACGCCTACTTTGGAAGAGACGAAAGCCTCCAACCTCATCCTGCTTTCTATCCAGAGACCTTTGCCAACTGCAACTTTTGACTCTCAAGGATCGCCACAAGATCAGAAGCCTAAGTCAGGCAAGCGTCCGTGGTAGACGTTACACATTCACAACTTGATGAGACAGGTTAGAGACAGCCATAGTCTCATCAACTCCTATGCAACCTCACTCAATGCTCATTCCCAATACTTGTGAGATTGCTAGATAATTGCTTAGATGCACTTTACTAGCTGCACTAAGCAAGGGGGAGTGTTGGAACGAGATAAGTACATAAGGACCTTATCTATAGCAGTTATGACATTACGGTAGTATGTTTTCCTATTACGGTTGTCAGGATACGTACTATAACATGTGCAATACGCCCTCTGAGAGAGAGAAGCCCTATGGCTATCTCAAAGTGGTAGTTTACATCAGGTGTGTGTAAAAACATGATATTGTGGACACCTGTACTCATCACTTTTATGCAAATGGTCAGGGTAGGACCATAGAGTATAAAAACCCTCCCATGGGGAGGGAGGCAAATAGTATATTCACTCTCTTCTTCACTTGTGCACCCTCTCCACTCTATAGTCTCTCAACCTACTCAAAGGTGAGAACTCCATTCCTGTTTGCTGTGTGCATTGCTGCACAACAGCAATGACAACAAGATTATGTAGTTAATTATATTATGCTTTGTAGTGTAGTGTACCCGCACATAATACAAAACCATGAGGAAACCTCTCAACCCCTCTCAACCCTCAACCCATACCCTTTGAGGATGGGTACAGGTGGCTCCAAAAAAACCCAGGGGTGACCCAGGCCAATCACTATGTGCTTTCTCTTCGAAAATAAGTTGCTGTCCTGTGGGCAAGAGGAAGATTGCATCTTCTGTGGCAAGTTCCATGGTGATGTTTGTACGAGAACACTTTTGAGCTGGAGAAAATGTAACAGGCAGTAATGTGTCTTCCATGTCATCCATGGTTACTGTAAACCATGTAATGGAGATTGCACGTTTGGTGACGACGACATGAACTACAAGACAGTATGAACACAGTATGGCATAGCATACCTCAGGCTGCCGACTTCTGTGCCCAAAGCAAGATATTATATGGCATAGACCCGATCGAATGACTCCTATACCGGACGCAAAAGGCGTCCTTTGCGTGTTTCATTCACACAATTCCGACTCGCCCCCTCACGTTCCCCAGCGTGCCGCACCCTTGCGCGGCCTTAGTGACTCAGGTATAATGTGTTGCCGGTCATGATGGCCACCTCTGCAAATTTTCGTGTCGCGCGGAAGCGTGCGCGACCGTTTGCTATCACCCGTGACCACCCAGACCAGCAGGGCTCCATGCAGCCCACTGTCCCTATTCCCCACCTCGCTACACCCTTGCGCGGTTTTAGAAACTCAAGTACAACGCATCGCCGACTAAGGAGGCCACCTCTGCAAATTTTCGCGTCGCGCGGAAGCGTGCACGACCGTCTGCGATTGCCTGCGACCACCTGACCCAGCATGGCTCAGTGTACCCCACCATTCCATTTCCCGACCACGCAGCACGCATGCGCAGCCTTAGCCATTTGACAGAGACACAACTGTGACCGCCACGAACCTACCTACAACACCTCATGCTTCCTTACTGTTTATTTACAGATGCCATGTGCAGTCTTTGCACGTCGCGGTCTTTTCATTTGCTGACACATAGAATGTTGACACACATTTTGGCTCGGCTCCTGTCTGTTGCGTTTAGCTACCCCTATTGCGTCTCCTGCTGTGCATCTCGCTTTTTTTCCTGCCCTTTGCGTTCTTTCCCTGTTTTTTGGGAGCTGTCGTGTTGTTCTTTCACACTTTCTCAGTCACCATTCACTGACAGTTTCTCACAAGTACAGAACACTGTCTGGCTGCCCATTCTTGCTGTTTCACTTCCTTTGGCCCATCGCGTTTTTGCTCAAAGTCTGAAACTGTCGTGTGCTCTTTCATGCTTCCTCAGAGGTCTCCATTTGCTCACGGTTCCTCACAGGTACGGGAACACCGTTTAGCCAACCTATTGCATTGCCTGCCCATCTGTCTCCCGCTACTGACATGGGACGTCAAGCCGCCAACGCTCCTGCCACTGCTGGGCCCGACCGTGCTCTCGCTAACGCACACGACGGGCGTTGTCGAGCAATCGACGCGAGACATTGTGCGAGCTGGCACCATCCTCCAATCAGCCGCCCCGCAAGCGGGCTCGAACTGGTGCCTCTCGCGGCCCCTCTGGGAAGGGCAAGGAGCGGGCGATCGATGTTGATGCCGACGCGATTTCCAAAGGTGTGGCGCACATCGACGTGAGGGACGACGCCAAGCCGGCGGTCGATGCGGAGGCGATGGACTACGCGGAGGACGGTGATGGTACCTGAGCAATCTGATGCATTGCATTCCCCAGCGTGCCGCACTCGCGCGCGGCCTTAGCGACTCAAACTCGATGCGTTCCTGACCCCGGCAGCCACTTCTCCAAATATTTGCGCCACACCGAAGTGTGCGCGACCATTTCCAACCGTTTTGAACCACCTGACCCTCAGACTCCGTGTACCCGCTCCCGAGCTTGCTGCACTTGTGGGCGTCCTTAGCCCTTCGACATCGACGTGTCCACGATCGCCATGGACTCATATACGACAGCTCGCGTCACGCGGAGGTGTGCACAGCCCTTTGATCTTTCTCAGCCACACACACCATGCCATCCACAACGCTCCATTTCGATGCAATGTGGGTAGCCCACCATCTCGCATAACGAATTGAAGGTCTTGCTCACTGCTTCACCACCAGCCTCTTCGACATGGACAGAACGCTGACAGACTCAACACGAAGCGCCGTTGCTCCGTGGGAATGGTTCGCTGAGTGATTGATGATGCATTTGCTGACACATATTTTTAGTTTGCTGACTGACACATAGAGTGTTGACCAATTGTGTGTGTCGAGGTGTGGGGCTGCCCCTATTTGACGTTCACGCGCTGCCTGCTCTGGTTCCTCTGTGCTCGAACGTTAGTGCCAGCTTTCTGTGACGGCCGTTTCTCTATTGCCATGCTTTCGAATGCCCTGCAAACAACTTGTGTTCCCATCATAGGCAGCGAACAGCAAACGATGACGTTGAAGATGAAAGAATCGGGTGGTCCTGGGATAATGCGAGGATTTTTGAGAATCGCTTGCGCGTTGAGATATGCCGTTCCTTCCCTAGCAAACAGAAGATGGTCGCACATGATGTTCGGGGATACACGTCCAAACAGGGGCTCAGATGGAAACACTTTCTGTGTGACTGCCAAGTGACAATTTCGACATCCGAAAACGCATGCACTCCACCGACTCTGAGAACATGTGAACGGATACTAATTTGACAGGAGCAATTTATCCTCTCAGCGCTCCTTTGGCTGCCCCTATTGCCTTGGCCTCGTGCTCCTGGAATTGTTGCCACATTGCTGCCTCGCGTTTTACTTGCCTCTATGGCCTCACTCTGTTGCTGCGCTATGCTCCGAATTTTATATTCCATCAAAGTGAATGCAGAAGCAAACACATCTCTGTGCTACGTTGAGCCGTTCTCGAACACCCTCATCTGAAACACCATGGTGACGACACATTTATCACGTTCAACGGCATCTTGTCTTGCGCATATCCCGCCAGACAAAATCAAGTCGTTTGTAGCCTTTTATAAGAAAAAACACGAAAACGAACAAATTCATGTCGGAATTTATGACATACATGCCAAGGTACACGTACATCCTTTGACAGCTGCAAAACGCTTCACTCAATTACAGGTGGTTTGCTTTAAACCACAAACTCACGACGCCAGCCCCGCTCGCACAGACAACCAGTTCGACCTTATGGGAGATATCTTCGACGTACGTAACTCGTTTCGTCACTTTTCATTTACTAAGCATATAAAAATACATCGCAGCTTTTTCATGTATCTCCTGCAACGTCGCCGATCGCAATCCGTCGCATGCCAGCAAGGCTGTCTATCTCACGCAAAGTATCAGCGACTCAACAAGACATTCACACATTCACGATGACCGTCCAACAGACTATTCAATGGGCTGCTCCGAACACGACGCTAAACATACGCAGTGCCCTACGAATGTGCGCAATGTGGCTGCCGTTGGTAGACCAGCATCTGCCAATCTTAAATAGTGTAATCTCCTTCAGCGGACAAATAGTAGGATTCAATTACAGCATCGCTCTAATCGCGTTGGATGACTTATGCTACCTTCCACGTCCTGGCAAATTCATATGACATCGACCGCTTCGTACCTCTGAAATTTATTTTCTTACTGGACTTATCATCGTCATCAACTCTTTTACTGTTTATTTACTGACACGTTTGGGGGCAAATCGAAAATTTGATGCACACAGACCGGCCCTTCGGGCCTGTCCGCAGTCGCTAGTACTATTTAGGAGACGACACATGTTGCGTTCTAATTGCAAACCTCACACGCTCCGGTCCGTTCTCCCGTCGATCGCCTCGAGGACAATCACCCGCACCGCAGATCGAATGATCTACTCCCACGATTTACACTGTGTGCAAAGCAGGGTTTTCAGACCAATAAAACCCATAGAAAACCCTATGGAGTGTTAAACATAACCACTTATCAAGGGTTTTTTTAGGGTTTTCTAAGGGTTTTATTGGTTGGAAAACCCTGCTTTGCACGCAGTGTTATTCCACGATTTATTGACTGACCCATCAAAACGTCAGTCAGGTTTGCATGACCCAGCTGACTTGACCCTCGTGACCCGGGGTCAGCCTGACTTGTACAACACTGCTTACCATGACATCAACGGTCCCATGACTAGTGGTTTGCGGGCCCATCCCGGCCCAAAAGCCTGCCATTAGGCTCGTCTTAGAGGGGCTTTAGGCCCAGTGTTTACAGGGACCAGGACTCTACTCGCGAGCCTCAGCGTCTTAGGCCAGTCTCGGCCTCCAAGACCCGGCTGGCCGCGTCTTGGAAGTACCACTATTAAACATTATATTACATCCCAGAATACTACAACTGTCAACAGACTTTGTGAGGGATTCGAAGTTATCATCGACGTTGTCGCTGTCCAAGTCACCATCACCGTGGTCTTCGGTGACCGGTGACCGGTGACCTCCTCCCAACTCCACTCCTCTGCGTCGTCAATGGCCAGAGCTCACGGACCCTTCTTGGTGGATGTCAAGGCGCTGGTAGGTATCACCATGGCTGCGTCGGCATGGCACGGTTGGCACGATTTGCTGGTGGAAATTGGCTAGTGTGGAAGTAGGAGCATCAATCATATCATATGCAGGTGGTTCGGATAGATGATGTGTCGCCTGAGTGCCAAAAGGAGGTCACCTGGCCCTGATTGTCTCCCAATCAGTGCACGGCGAAGTCTGGTTAAGCACACCAAAAGCAAACAAAAGATGGTACTCACGTCACTGGGAATGGGATAAGGGATGGAAACAATGGCACATACTTGGTGTCTTTGTCAGTCACGAGCTGACCATGGCAGTAAGCAACGATGCGATCCGCATACTGGGTATTGTAGAAGCCTTGACAAACAGCACACATCGCAGCACATCAGGGTGGGAAAAGGAGTGGAACGGAACTCCGAGTCCCTCACCCTTGTCATCCGTCTCCCATGTCTTGATGACCGCGCCAGGGATAGGCGCACGGCTGGTAGTGCACACGTGTCCCTCGGTGTACAAGTACTCGCCCTTCCTTTCCGATGACTCGCCAAGAGGAACTGGTGGATATCACACAGACTTGGCATGGCAAAGGGAATAAGATGCACCATCTGGTGCATCCTCGGTGAAGAACGGCCCTGAAACGCTGCTCTCCGTCCCCGCGCTGACCGGCAGGTCATTGAGCGCATCGACAAGCGCCGACATGCCAAGCACGTCCGAGAGCAGGATGAATTCTTGATGGAGAGGGGTGCATATCTGCCCAGTGCAAGCCAGAAATTCGATGGTGATCATTCAATCTTCCGGCGTAACCCTACGGTATGCAATAAACATTAGATCGGCATATTTTCGAAAGTTGGGAGTGAACGCCTGAACGTCGAGTCGGGTCAGGAGGAAAGGTGATAAGGCTGGCGGCCACCATCAGTACGTACCGCGTCTCCGAGTCGTTGACGAACATGGAGCTTAGTTATGTACTCACTTTTGAGGGTAAGGTCGAGGGAAGTGAAACTAGGCGGCGAGGCAAGGCAAGGGAAAAATGCGAGTAAAGTGAAGGCGATAATAGTGCGGTAGAGCGTGATGGGGCCAGCATCTGTAAAAGTGGGGGGTGTCAAAAGCTGTCAAGGACCAGTCTGGACCGGTCCTTGACAGCTTTGACAGGTACCAGTTTTGCAGATGAGGCAACAGCAGCTTGAAGGGGTCCAAGGGGATGGGGGCTGGCGCAGGAAAGTGATGAGTGTGAACGTTGTGAACACTTGCATCTGATATCTGCACTTCTTAGGGTCAGGACCGAACGGCGAACTTCTGAAACCAGCGCCCCCTACCCACCATGCCAGTGAGTACAGACCTCTGGTATTAATCCGCTGAAGTGGTAATCGCTTTGGGAACTGTGTTGATGCAGTCTGCTGAGGTGTCTGGCCATACAGTGAGAATCCCATGAACTCTAGCTCACCAGCATCGTTGGCGCACAGTAGAGCGGACATAGCTAAGATGATTTGTGAGGGTAAAATATATATATATATTTATGAGTGCAACGAAGATTATTATTCCAGAGGGGTGGATACAATAGCCAATTTTGAAGGGGTGGATGAGATTGCGAATAGGTGGATACAATGGCGAAGGTATGGAAGAAGTTTTAAAGGCACGGATGCAGTTCCGAAGGCGTGGATGCAGTTCCGAAGAAGTCGCGAATCCCAGTGAATCCTAAGCCCAGGACACGCGTCCCTAACAATAGAGGCCTGGGACGGGGGACCGTGTGAGCCAAATGCCAAAATTGAAGACCAGGCCATGAGCCCTGCCAGGACCCACTTCTCGTCCCAGTCCCGTCCCGGTTTCAGACGGCTGTCTTAGGCTGGCCTTAGGCTTTGAAGCCGAGCCCGCAAACCACTACCCATGACAAAAGGGCGTGGTGGGCGGGAAAGATTAAAAGACCCGGTTCTTCAGATTGGTAGCGGCAAGCAAGAGAGGAATGCACACGTGATGCCTCGCCCGGTCACTCAAACACATTGCTCTAAAGCGCCGCTCGAGGCAGTGCATCGCTTCGCCTCAGACCAGTCAAAAACCGCTACGGCGGCGCTACCTGTGTACTAGCAGTCGGTACTAACCGTTGAGTATGGCTGAGTTCGAGATTCGAACTATTCCGGTAACGTGAAGTATAGAGCTTCCTCACTCTTCTATAGTCACTTTTAGCATTTCCGATCCCACCCTGCCCGCTTCCTCGATGCTCACCTCCTCGGAGTCCTCGTTCATACCCTTCGGGTGATACAACATATAATATATTCCTAGAACCTGTCAATAGCCCCCGAATCAGGTTGACACGTCAAGAAGATGACAGAGAAATCAAAGTATAAGAGCTGCTGCTGGGCTGCTGCGCATGCCGCGTCTTCTAGATCTATGCCTATTACCTTCAATAACCTGTCCCTTTGGGTCACTGAGATCTCACAGCAGCAGCTGTAGGTCCTCACATTTTGGACCGCAATCGGCTTTGCTATCTTCTCTACAGCACGTTATTTTCAAAGCCCATGGCGGAAACTTCCACCGGGACCAGGAGGTCTTCCTCTCCTTGAAAACGCCCTGCAGTTGGGTGGTCCGCAATGGCTCACTTTCATCAAGTGGAGCCAACAATTCGGTCGGTCACGTTTTGCCCTCTGTCGCTGCGTGGTTCTCTCTAATTACCTGTATAGGCGAGGTTTTCTATTTGAATGCAATGGGACAACCTATAGTCGTTCTTAACACACAGAAGGCCGCAGCAGATCTGTTGGACCGCCGTGCCGGGATTTACTCTGATCGCCCGCGCCTCATCGTCGCCGGGGAAATTCTCTGCGGTGGCTTGTCCATCCCACTACTTCAGACTTGCGGACCATTGTATGTTGATTTTTTGATCATTATCAACTTTTCCTGACGATCGTATAGGTGGGGTAGAATGCACAAAGCTGTCCATGAAGGTCTCAACAGGTCCTTCGAGGTCCCACAACTTAATGAAGCCATTCTGCTCACCTCTGGACTCCTTGCTCAACCCGCGATGTGAGACCAACACATTCGTCGAACGACTGCGTCTATCGCCATGACTATCACATATGATACCCCACCGATAGTCTCTGAGCAGGATCCGGGGGTCAAGGCCATCGACGACATTATGGCACGTGTGACGCGGGCAACTCTTCCCGGTGCATACTTAGTGGAGCTCTTTCCATGGATGTTATACATTCCAAGCAGGTGGTGTATTTCCTAGATAAGCCAAGAACCGATCTTTAACTCCACGTCGTAGATTCGCCAAATGGAAGCGCGACGCAGAGTATTGGTATGAGAACGATTCTGTGATGTTTGTGAACCGATTCAACGGTGTCCGTGAAAAGCTGGTCCGTTCTGATCATCATGACGCCGACATCATGGCTAATTCCATGTTAGTTGAAAGGTATAGACAGCCCAAGTCTCGTAGGAACTTGGATTAAGGACGCTGACCGGTATGGGCTGTCTGAACGCGAGGGTGCTTGGCTCGCTGGGATAGCATAGTACGTGCATGTACTGTCTCCGAGATTGGCTTTCTGTCACTCATAGTGAGTATCAGCGCGGGAGGTTCGGACCTATCGGCCGCAGCCATGGCATGGTGGATGCTCGCAATGGTCACCTATCCGGACGTACAGAGACGTGCTCAAGCAGAGCTCGACGCCGTAGTTGGGCGAACACGTATTCCAACATTTTCTGACTTCCAGCACCTACCCTACATCCGTGCCACGGTCAAGGAAGTGTTGCGATGGCGACCTATGGCCCCTCTTGGCCTCCCGCACTGCTCGACCGAGGACGACTGGTACAATGGCATGTTCATTCCAAAGGGTACCATCATGATAGCCAACGTTTGGCACCTCAACCGCGACCACTCAATTTATGGCGCCGACGCGGCACACTTCAATCCGGCAAGGTTTTTAGATGCCAACGGCGAGCTCCCCCTGTGTCCACCTGAAACAATGGAGGAAGGTCATGTTACGTACGGATTCGGGCGACGGGTCTGTCCTGGAAGGCACGCCGCGAACAATTCGTTCTTCATTGACATGGCGATGGTGCTTTGGGCGTGTGACATCCAACCTGGGAAGGACGAGCACGGGAATGTGATCCCGATTGACGTGGGCAGATGGGTAGACGGTCTTCATATGTGAGTGACTTCACGTTCCCCTGTTCTCGGAGCTTTCGCGTTGCGCTGACTAAGAGTGCATGGTATCTGCTTCTAACAGTCGTCCTGTCCCGTTCAAGGCCGATATCTCACCTCGCTTCCCGGAAGCCGTCGCATTACTCGCGGGTGAGCGCGAGTTGGGCGTTCGGTAATCAAGGCGCGAGTAGCTGTATTGATGACAACATGAGAGTTAACCAATAGTCACGGCATTTGAGCTCAGTCACGGTTGAAATGCCCGCTGAACCTTGCGCTGAACTTTGTAACGCATCGTTTTCTCTTTCATCCTTTCTTCGCCTCCGCAACCTGTTGATTCAATGTACTGTATGACTCGGGGGTGTATGACTCGTTGACTGAATGACTGGACTCTCGTAGTACTGTATTCAACTGCAGTAGCTTCTCGTATACACATCTTTGGCTTCACGAACACCGATCCCGAACAAGGCTGAGGGTAGACGGAAGGCACAACACACAATGCCATTGTTAAGTTCGAAAGCCTGTATCCCAGGCTTTACTTCTGGTATCAACGACCTACGCGAACAAGGGATCGGGTCAGGTGGTATCCAGCGCAGTGGACATCGGTGCTAGAACGCGGGCGAGATGATACAAAGAGATAAACGAGACGACTTCTTTTCCTCTCGATGAAAAGTTTCTTGGTACAGCCTGCTTGACCTGATGGTGGCCCTGCTTGCTAGCACTTGGACCGTCCACAAGTCGTCTTCATCTTGTCTTCTGCGCAGGGAGTACATTAAGGGCTGTTCTTGATACTGGGCACTGCCATGGGCAGGTCCGAGGGCAGGTCGATATGTCAGTGGATTTTAGGACACACCTATTTCAACGAGACGACAAGTATTTGTACTGTCTTGATGGGCACTTATAACTGGTCGTACGCTCACTGAAACAGCAAAGGGAACGGCATCCCCTAATGGATTCAGACGTGAGAGGTCAGGCTGGTCAGGAGCCGTTTCAAGCTCGAAAAGTCTCTTGATTGTGCTCATAATTGACTTTTGATGTACATCCAGCTTTTCCTATTGGGGAAATCCTTTCCTCATTAACATCTCGCACAGGCACGTTACCTTTTTCTTTCCCTCTTCCTGCTAAACCTTTGCTCTCCCAATGGTCAGCGTCTAAGCAACGTCACAACACCCTTCTCGTGGCCGATAAACCCTACTCGCCAAGTCCATCTATGGAATGAATGTGGGTTAGTCACCTGTTTAAATATCATTCCGCAGGTTTTCCGTAAGTACAGTACGGATCTACCAAAGGATAATCAACAAGGGTTGTCTCGTTAATTTGCCTTCAAAGAACACCTGCCCTGGGGCTTAAGTGTAATAGTGGTGTTAGGAACTGCCGGGTTTTCTTGAACTTTTCATAGCCTCCAATTTAGCCATACGCAGACATTTTGACGGTCTTGGTACACTATCCAGGAGAAACGCAGGGCTATGACCATCATCACTCAGTTCACGCTCTCACGATCCACCCCATCCCGTGCTCTCAGGGCCTCACACAGCCCGTTTCTGTCCACCTCGGCACTATATCCGAGGATTGCTCGACCTCATATATGAGGTCGAAAACAGTACCAGATGCACTATTCATGACACAAGGAAGCGCGTACTTATGTTCCGGGCGTCGTCTTGTGCTAAGAGCTCAGCTAGGCCCACCACGAAAAGCGCGGTGGCAGTCAAACAACTCGGCCCAAACTCGAAGTATGCTTACGGTTCTACCCTATTTGAAGTCTGTAAACAGGCGAGATACGTTCCTGGTGTCACAGCATTTGAAGACCCGGTGCCGCCCAGAGACCGTAAATCGATCGCCAAGAGCGCGTACAGAACAGACACGACAGGCGTAACTTATCTATCGTGATCGACGCTAGGAAAACAGTACTCCCATACGTTTCCAAGTAGAAAACCGCCGATATGCGCAGATACAGGAAATGGCGTTGACACCAGCCATGTCTATCAGATAAATGGCCACGGGGTAGAACGTGAGCTCAGAGTATTCGCGACATAAAGCGGCGACGTGGCATTTCAGTGACGATATCGTACTTGGGCCTACTCTGTCCTCTACGGGCTCTTCTCCGGAGGTGGCGCAGACCGGGACTTGTCATTGCGCCCTGCAGCCCGGTATGTGCAGGGCGAGACCAATTCTCTACCGGCAACCGTCCTCCGGTCTCCAGTGACTGTCACCCTGTATTTCTGTATTGATGGGTGATCGCAGCGTTGTACAGTATATCACAGCTTCTGATAAACGCGCTGTGGCGTCGATGTTCTTCTGTCTTTTTAGAGGCGGAGGTCCTCGTCGATGAGTCGCAAAGCAACTGCTGACGCGGGCACGTGTGGGATCGCGCGGTCACGATTGGCTTGGCACATTGAAGAACGGTGTCCATCGTGAATTATTCGTCGGTCAAAGGGAGGGACTATTAATGCCAAGATGTGAAGGTGCATTGCGTTTTTATTCGGGCGCTGGCATACGACGCGGGCGTCGTAACAACGTGCCTATTACTGTAAAGTGGATTCTAGATTGGGCCGCGGCGTACGCCCTTCAGAAAGTTGCCTCCGTACATTATATCTCTGGCAGGCCAAGGACGCCACAGGGCGAGAGGTCGTTCCTGAGCTTGAATATGAGGAATTCACCAGGCGTGAATACATGTGAACCGTTGCAGGAGTTGAGTGAGAGTTGGAGTACGACCGCACACTGGCAAGTAAAAATCATTCTCCAACAAGCATGCTGTAGTAGAAGGACCGTGGGCAACAGTTCCACGCTCGTTCCGTAGGCGTCTGAGTACTAAAATGGAACGAACGTGCAACTCCACAGGTGATCGGCATGTGACGGATTGGGGCTCGGAATTGGAATTGTCCTCACTCGTGAAATGTATCTATTGTCAGAAAATGGTCGACATCAATTTCTCTCTCCGCGTCTCGACCGAATTGAGTGACGTGTGGCCAAGCGCCGACCGCCAACAACAGCGCTCGGTCCAAGGCTTGGTCGGTCCATAGTTCCTCATTCGGCACGGCTTCCAGAGTTTGCTGTGCAACCCTTCGTATAAGAAGGAACGCCATTGTTGTTCCGTCTCCAACCTCACCGGCCCCAACTTCATAAGCACCATGCGTGCACTCATTCTTCTCAACGTCGCGGCCATAGCCGGCTTAAGCAGTCTACCACGTGCTCTGGCATGGGGTGCGGCAGGTACGTTCATCTTCCCCACATGTCAACTTTGTCCTGTCGTAATACCCTGTGAAAGGCCACGAGATCGTCGCGACCATCGCCCAGTCGCACCTCGACCCGCAGGTCCTCGACACTGTCTGTTCCATCCTCGCGTCTGATGCAACCTCTGGGGTTCGTGGCGATGCGCCGTGCTACCTCTCCACCGTGGCCTCCTGGGCCGACAAGATCCGCTTTCGCGCGCGGTGGTCCGCGCCGCTGCACTACGTCGGCGCTGTCGGCGACCACCCGCCTGACAACTGTCTCTTCCCAGGCACGGACGGCTGGGATGGAAAACCGCGCGGTAACGTCCTCGACGCCATCCAAAACGTCACATCGATCCTGGCCGATTTTGCTGCGAGCGCGTCGACGTCCACCCGCGGTACCTTCGCCGACGAGCGGGCTTCGGAGGCGCTCAAGTTCCTCATCCATTTCGTTGGTGACATGCACCAGCCACTGCATCTCACAGGACGCGATCGTGGCGCCAACGGCGTCAAAGTGTCCTTCGATGGGCGCAACACGAGTATGTAGCCCTTCCCCTTCCAGCCGTTCCTTGACTCCTCTGACGTATGGTGTCATAAACGAACAGACCTCCACTCGGTCTGGGACACCTCGCTGATCGCCAAGTATCTCCGGACCATCCCGCGCAACTACACGCGCCCGCTCCCCGTGCCTGCCCTCGAGTCGTCCTTCCGCGGCGCGATCTACGACCCGTACATCCGCCGCATCGTCTGGGAGGGCCTCGGCGTCGGCCACGGCACAGGTCGCTGGGAGTCCGAAGCCGACTCGTGGCTCGCATGCCCCGCCTCGTCGTCCGACTCCGGTCCCCAGCTCGTGCTCGCGGCCCCACGGCGCCCGCCCCCTCGCGGGAGCGACGGCCCGCCGGAGACGAGCGACTCTGGCACGCTCTGCCCGTACGCGTGGGGGGCCCCAATCCACCAGCTCAACTGCGACGTCGTCTGGTCCGCTGGCCTTGACCTCTCCGCCCGCGAGGACGACGAGGCTCACTTCCCCAATCGCGGGCACACCCATGGGCACCACTGCGGGAGCGGCTCGGCTGAAGATGAGGTGAGGGCTTGGGAGGAGGTTGCAGGGAGGGGGAGGGGGAAGGGCGACTACCCCGAGCTGGACACGCCGGAATATGCGGGGCGCATCGAGAGCGAGTGGATCATCGAGAAGTTGCTGGCACAGGGCGGCGTGCGCCTGGCGGGAATCTTGAACGCTTTGTTCTCGTCGCACCTGGAGCTGCGGGACGAATGAAGGGCTGACAAATGCGGTTACCGAATATTTCTATTTCTTGAAACTGCTATCCGATCCGTCTTTCTGTCTCTTGTGTTCACTCTACTATTGTTCGTACCATGGACATTGGAGTATACTCGTAATCGTTTGTGTTGACGGGCCATACCGTTGAAGATGTACAATAAATATTCTGGGAATTGTAACAAAAGAAATGTCGACCGACCCAGACGCGAATGGCTATAGTCTGACAAAGCTCACAAGACTGACACTCGTACATCTCGCGGACAGGCTTGCAAGTTCGCATGCCCAAGAAAAAATGCATTAATTAATATGAGTAACACAAAAAATTGGTCCGAGCTGGTATGGTCTAAGCTAGCCACGGCGCGTAGCAAGGAGGGGGTTACTATGACCTGTGCGGGCTAGAGGAGCCCACTGGCGAGCCTGAGTGGCTACGGGAGCGGCGTTCCTCTGTGCGTAGCCGCGTCCGCTCTGTCGCGGCCTCGAGCTCGTCATCTTCTGCGTCATCCTCTCGCAGACTGTGGAGGCCGAGCGCGTGCGCCGAGCCGTTCGGCACGTCCTCAAACGCATCAAAGAGCGCGCGCGAGCTGCGCCGCGCGTGTCCGAAGTTCACCCCCGGTGAAGATACCGCGGCGGCCCAGCCGTCGACCGAGGACCGGCCCTGTAGCGAGAGTCGTGGGTTGAGGACGCCATTTTCGAGGGCGTTGTGCCCCGATACCGTGGGCTTGCGTGAGAGCTCGAGGAGGTGCATGCCGATGAAGATTATGACGAAGCCTACGAGGAGCGAGATTGTGTTTACAGGGTTATCAGTGTTGATGCCTTGGAAGAGGATGAGGGAGGCGACGATTGTGGCTGTCGAGAAGCAGACATAGTAGAGGGGATTAACTCTGGGTGTGTCGCATAAGTAGCGGTGAGAATATAGGGTGGCGATGCGCTTACACGTTGGTAGAGAAAGTGTCGAGGGCTTTGTTGAAGTAGTTCATCTGAACCATTATGCAGAAGCTAACTACTAGACCGAAAAGATACGTGCTGACATAAATGAACTGATTGTTACCAGAGAGGGTGAGCTTCACTGCAATGCCGAAACCTTTGATGGCCATGATGGAAACGGAGCCAACGAGCGAGCATATGGAAATGTACACGAGCGGATTTGAACGGCCATACCGGGGTGCGACGGCATATATCATGACGAGCGTGAAGACGAGCACGCAAAAGCAATACATCAAGAAACCTGTACGTCGTCAGGCTCATTGTGCTATAACGCGGAGGGGTGACAACCAAAGCGTACCGGGCTGAACGGCGTATCGTAGAACCTCGTCAACCGTTTGTATGTCTTTGTCTGCGGGTGCGTGGAGGACAATAATTAACGAGCCCAAGAGACAGATGGTGCACCCAAGTCGGCCCAGATGTCCTAGCTGCTCTTCCAATAGATACGAGGCGAGAATCGCACTATTTTAGGTCAATAACGTCCCGCGGTGAAGGACAGCGTGATTGACGGACCCAATTATAACACTCAATGAACCCAAAGGAGTGACCAATATTGGAGGAGCGAAGGAATATGCCGCAAAATTTGCCACTAGATGGGAGCAGGCGTTCAGCACACTCGAAATCAAGCATCGAAACATGACGCACGTTCTCCCAGAACCACTGACAGACCGTCGGGGGTCTATGTTAGCGGTTGCTATTCTGTGGACGAGCCGGGTACTGACTTATTGCCATCCCTGTCCACCAGATAGGGTTTTTAAGGTACGCATGGTCATCGGATGCTTGCGCGTATGTGCTCCCTCTGTCTGCTGCGTCATTAAGACCCTGGGTGAGGTAAGAGGTCGTCCGACTAGAAAAGGCGACTGCATGGGACATACCTTTTTGGTGATGATAAAGCTAGATCCGATGGCCACTGTGCCTGACACAGCCAGGGCAAGGCCAATGTACTTGTCTTCGAGCATGAAGGGCTTGGTGGGAGGTGAAGGGGAGGATGTGGGAGAAAGCGTGGCCGGAGGTGAATATGCAAAGTGCGACTCGGATGACCTGATTACATTTTTACGTGTAAATTCAACACAAAAACAGCCTTGATCATCTTATCTTATCTTATCACCCTAAATTCTCCCTTATTTTCAACATTTCGAGTATATAGCTCATTTCCTCAAGTCAAGTCGGGTTCGTTTTTTTTTTTCAAAAAAAAAATCACTTTATTTCGTTTTTCCTCGTGTGAATCGACAATTTGGGTTGAGTACATGCTCTTCTCCGCTCTGCGCATCTTTCGGCCCCGGCTGACCCGGCCCACTCACATTCCAAGGTCACGCCTGTATAGCTCACTCTTAGTGTCAACTATGGGTGCCGTTGGGACGCAAACCGTCGATACGACGGAGAGACTTGCAGCACTTCGCAATCTGATGGCGGAGCGCAACATCGACGCATACGTTGTACCCAGCGAAGACCAGCGTAGGCATTTATTCAGACTTATCTGATCGGGGGTTCACGGCGGCGACACATCCTGTCTATAGATTTTAGCGAGTATCCTGCCGAGTGTGACAAGCGTCGGGCATTCATATCCGGGTTCAACGGTTCTGCTGGTTCGTCTGCCCCATAAAGCCATTGTGTTCCCGGATCCTGATCGTCTACAGGCACGGCGATCGTGACAAAAGATAAAGCATATCTCTTCACGGATGGTCGTTATTTCCTTCAAGCGGAGCAGCAGCTCGATAGGTCAGTTAAATCGTGCACAATCTCCATCGAATTAGACTGTTAAGACTCGTCGCTGTTCAGAAATTGGACGTTGATGAAACAGGGCTTGCCAGGTGCATCTCACTTATCATCCCCTCTGCGTATCCCGCTGACCATACACTAGACGTGCCCACATGGCAGGAATCTATCACCAAGGCAAGTAGGTATATCGCTCCGTTCAACTGCGCCTATATCCCTTTTGTAGAATGTCACCTCCGCTGCCCGTCCTGGGATAGATCCAGAGCTCCTTAGCGCGTGTACGTCCACGCGTGTCCTTTCAGTCCTTCTTTAATCGACGTTTTTCAGCCGAAGCCAAGTCTTTCGTCGGAATCGATCTCACGTACTGCGAGAATCTCGTCGATCTCGTCTGGGGCTCAGCGCGACCCCCGCGCCCGAAAAACCCAATCTTTTCGCTAGATGTCAAATATGCTGGCGTAGACCACGCGACCAAGCTCGCCCGCGTGCGTCAGGAACTTGAGAAGCAGAATGCCCGTGCGCTCGTGGTGGCGATGCTCGACGAGGTCGCGTGGCTGTTCAACCTGCGCGGCGCTGACATCGACTTCAATCCTATCTTTTTTGGCTACGCGGTGGTCACCACAGATAATGCGATCCTGTTCGTCGACCCGGAGCAGGTCAGCCAGGACGTGCGGGCGCAGCTCGGGCAGGAGGTTCAACTGCGTCCGTACGACGCATTTATCCCTTATCTCAAGGAGCTCGGTGCCGACCTCCAGGTGCGTTCTTAAAGACCACCTTTTCAACACTAACGGATTCATCGCTACCCCAGGCTGGACAGAAAGTTTTGATCGGCGACAAGACGAACGTGGCAGTTGCTGAAGCGATTGGACTTTCTTACATCAACATCGCGCGCTCGCCGATTGCGGACCTCAAGACTATCAAGAACGCAACGGAGATCGAGGGCTTCCGTGCGAGCCATATCAGAGACGGCTCGGCTCTCATCCGGTACTTTGCGTGGTTAGAGGAGCAACTGAACCAGGGTGTGAAGCTGTCTGAGAGCCAAGGTGCTGACCAGCTGGAGAAGTTCCGCTCGTGAGTACTGACCCCCCGCCGGCAGTGAAATGCTCACTCTTGGCGGTCCCATACAGAGAACTTCTTTCATTTAAGGGCTTGTCGTTCCAGACTATTTCTTCTACCGGTCCCAATGGTGGTGCGTGAACCGCCCTTACAACTCTTGATCTTCCCTCAGAGCTGCGGTCTAGCGATCATCCACTACTCACCGGATCCAAACGATTGCGCGATCATCCAAAAAGACCAAGTATACTTA
This sequence comes from Lactarius akahatsu, assembly GCA_021524915.1. Classification (NCBI taxonomy): domain Eukaryota; kingdom Fungi; phylum Basidiomycota; class Agaricomycetes; order Russulales; family Russulaceae; genus Lactarius; species Lactarius akahatsu. The sequence goes on from JAKELL010000021.1 coordinate 168,872, forward strand.
TGCGACTCTGGCGGTTTGTCTGTGTTGGCGATCTCCCAATGTCTCAGACTCATGGTTCGACTTCAGGGCAATACCTGGATGGCACCACGGACGTAACTCGTACCCTACATTTTGGCACCCCGACAGACGAGCAGCGCCGTGCTTTTACGCGCGTGCTGCAGGGGCACATCGCCATCGACACAGCCATTTTCCCTAACGGAACCTCCGGTGTGTGACTTGTTCCGATCTGGACGGTCGAGACGCTAACAAAGCTGGCTCTTGGTATGTAGGGTACATTATGTGAGCCAGGCATTTTACTCGTTGCGAGCTACCTGCTCAGAATGAACTCAGCGACACGTGGGCGAGGAGGTACTTGTGGCGGGACGGTCTTGGTGTGTTATCTAGCATTTTTTCTCGACAGAGGATAATTTAAACCGCCCAGATTACAGGCACGGCACCGGTCATGGTGTTGGCCACTTCCTAAATGTCCATGAAGGTGCTGTAGTATTCGCAACCGGCTGACCATACGGCCCAGTTACGCTGATATTATTATTTTCTTTCACATTTTCAGGTCCGCAAGGAATCGGAACCCGAATTGGTGAGAGTATCGTTCAGGGTACCTCTTATTGTGTGCTGAGTATTCGTTCCGCAGCGTACAATAGCACGCCATTGAAGCCGGGTATGACAGTTTCAAACGGTACGGGTTTCCTGTCCTCCCGTCTCACTGCCCAGGTTCACCAAAAGGGCACAGAGCCGGGCTACTATGCCGATGGGGAATACGGTATCCGTATCGAAAACGTGGTCATTGTTCGTGAGGCTCAGACACCGAACAATTTTGGTGACAAGGGCTTCCTTGGCTTTGAGCACGTCACGGTGGTAAAGTTTTTCTCACCACCTCCTACCCGTCTTCCGGCGCTGCACTGACGCGGACCCTTAAAGGTGCCTATGGGGCGTAACCTTATTGATGTGCCACTTCTCTCCGCCGATGAGCGCGGGTGGGTGGATGCGTATCATAAGGAGGTATGGGAGAAGGTGTCGCCCTTACTTGAAGGCGATGCGAGGGCCAGAGCATGGTTACATCGCGAATGCGCCCCATTATAGTGCCGAAGTTGTGGTGTCCTTGTACATGTCCGTCATGACCCCATCCTTGTGTTTTCACACGTCGGCTGGACAGCATGTCGAACGAAATCTCATTAATCCCTTTTTGGTTGAACTGGACCCCCATACCGGATTATGGCTTATCAGAATGCACCATGTGCTCGTCCACTCTCAAGCGACACCTGCTCTGTCTATCTTTTGATCCCCTGGGCCACGTAAATTTCGACACGTCGCAAGCGAAACGGATTTCATATCTGCGGACCCGGGCGTACCTGTTCTGACGCTGTTCGTGCCTCAGGCACCAAAGCGACACCGAGAAGTGCCCGAGATGTTTTTTCAGGCTTTGCGCTTAACGTGATTTACCAAGACTTGATGGAGAACGACACTGGCAGTCTCGATTCTTCAAATGGTCAATCAACGTTTGAGAAATTAGCCCCAATGGTCAACTGACGGCCTCCTGAGGTTTCACATAGTCTCATGTACTAGTACTGCTTGTAAATCTGTAACAGAGAAAATGACTCAGGACGCAGCGAGGTGATTCAGTTCAGATGACTAGTCCACTTGAGGGCATCGGTAATATACGACTGGCTCTGTATTGGTATTTGTATATATATACATTTATATTCCGGTGCTGTACTACACTTAGGCTAAAACGTAAGCTAGCCATTGACATAAGTATAGTAGGGGCCTGTAAGAAAATCAAACACGAGAAGGGACACAGAAAAGTCCAAGGCAACAGGCGTATGACATTCAAGCATACACGAGTGAACAGCCAATATTCAGAGCGGCGGAGGGAAAATCGTTTCAGTGGGGAAAAGCCCTAGCATGAGTTGCCGGAGCTTCAGTACTGGTGCCTGAACTGACATTCAAAACAGCTTATTCTCAACAGGGCCTATCGCTTTGGATTTCGTTGTAATTACAATACAGTAGAACGCTCGGGTCGCAAGGCTATCCAAGATAAGGTTAGTGATTCCAGGATTCCAGGGTGGACTTGACCGTATGGTCAACTATGCAACCCAGGATCGTTCCAAAAGGACTTAGCTGTGGCTGGGTCTCTTTTTCAGGAGCACTTGGGAACCACGGGAGCAGCGGCGAGGGCTGGCCCCGAGTAGCAAAGTAATTTGTTTGCTCCTTTAACGGAGCCGAAGAGGTCTCAGGCTGAACGGGTGGTTTTATGTCGAGTATGCCGTACGAGTCTGCTATAGTAACAGGATACATTCGAAGATGATGTGGCGGGTAGAGCTTTCGTCTATACTGCACCTCTGAGTCGCAGATGCATCGAATGGGGTCCAGTCTTTAAAGAACCAGTGAATGTCGTAGTCAAAGGAGCAGCCATTCACCAGCCTTAGAGCAGTAAGGAAAGACAAGCGGGAGTGCAGGGCCCGGGGTGCTTTCTATAAGGGATGATTGTTGTCATAGCCGTTTTCTTTTCTTTTTCTTTTCTTTTTTCTTTGGGGAGCAACAAGGGGGGTAAACAAACGAGTTCAGTTACGTGGCTTTTGGCCAAGCTTTTGGCATGTACTTCGGCGTGACACTATGCATTCACAACTAATTTAACTCCGCCACCGCCACGGAAATGGATTGAATTGATCTTCTTGGATTTCATGTGGTTGCACATGGCGCGCGCCCACCGTGACCCAATCTCTCAGAGTTCAACAATATACGCAGCTAAAGGCGGCATTCATTACTAGGGTCCAGGGTGTGTAACGCCTCATCCCTTCCCCGTTACTTAGGTATAAGTACGACGGAAAGGTGGTAAAAGTGACCTCACCCCCCTCTACAAGAAGAGTAGAGACAACTTGCGCACAGACATACTCCCAGACCTTCCCCAGATCTCTTGTGCCTTTGCAGTTTAGCGCAGGTCCCCCGCTGTCTTAGTTAAGTGAAGGGTCCATGGGAGACCAATACACTTCCCCACTACGACTCGAAGTTCCAGGTGATTTACTAGTCCAGGTTGAAGTCCATCCTGCTCCCTCAACGGCAAGGTCAGATGCGCCCCACTCCTGGGCCCCATGCCCTCCTCATTCGCCGTGGTGGAAATACATCGCCCAAGTCTATGGTCAGGTACGATTTGAACGCACTGGGACATGAATAACGACCTGATTGCTACCCACTCAACCCGTGCAGGACACGCCTTCTATTATTTTAGATGTTCCAAGCCCCGGTACAGTGTGGCCACAGAGTGTCATCGGGCCGACGACCAGATCACCCGTCCTTTCGCAGAGTCAGATTTCAGCAAAGCCTCCTCTGACTTTCCCTCCCGAAATTTTTGATGCAAGCTTCGGCAATCAGGCTGTGGCCATTACCGATCGCCACGCTCGTGCTAGACATAACCAGGTGGGAGAACTCACAGTTTGAGACCAAACTCTCCTGACGTCAATGCACAAAGCATATCGCAATACAAGAGGAACAGACACAACTCACTAGATGTCAGCATCTAGAACAGGGGGTTGGCTCGTCCGCCCCAGAATGCAACATTCAACTATGTTTCCCCCGTAGTAGTGCAAACATATTTTCTAGAGACGTGTGGCGCAGGCAAGTACCACAGCAACAGTGGGAAGGTACTCACCTCATATTGGCTTCCCAACAATACTCGAACCTAACATCTCACAACTTTAGGACTTAAGGCGGCTCGACAAGATCTAGACCCGGATAGCACACGGAACTCTGAAAATCGTAGCAAGGCTCCCCGGGAGGTGCATCATTGTATCAATTGCAGCAAAGCGTATCGGCGACACCAAGACCTGAAACGTCATACTAGAGACAAGCATGAATGGCAACGCAAGTGTCCCTTCTGCCGTGCCAGGTGGTCCCGCCCAGAAAGGATAAGAACCCATCTCATGAAGAAACATGAAAGTCGTTTGACTAAGGATCAACAACAAGAAATTCGTTTCCTGAGAGGCCGAGATGACACGATCCGCTTTCTCGAGAAATATGGCAGTAAGACGGCACCACGATTCCCCCCGGAAACTACACACCCGATTAATTGACTGCATATCTTAGAGCAGGGTACCAGCAGTGGAGAGTGGTGGCGAGACTATGGCATTGAGATGATGAGATCTGAAGGTTAGTTAGATTCGCTATCTGTCATAGGATCGATTTCAAGTTACTGTATAGTTCATGGGTTGTGCTTCTGATGTGCGAAAGCTAGCTAGCGCCTGGCAAGAACCTCCAAGAGAGCTTCAGACTCGGGGTGTAAGGTCCACATGTGCTCTGCGTGTGCAATACTGCCAAACGGCCATGCTCGGCGCGTTCACGACGACTCGGCCACATCGGCCTCGATACCCGGTTCCCGGCTACTGTGTTTGCGTTCGTCCCTTGTATTCCGTTTGTGTCTGCGTCCACTGTATTCTCCCTGTACTACTATTGTCCTACTCTGTGTCCTGTGGCTCTTCCTCCATGTATATAGCTTCGGCTCTCGTGTCTCGGCGCGGAAGCACAACAAATCTATCCATCTTTCTATCTCACCTCGCTTGCTGTTTCCGAAGTCCTTCGCCCGATACCAGTACCAGTGTAACGTTGATCTGCACATTGCACTCGCGCCGATCACAGCTTTACGTTCCCGCGCTCCATCTCCGAACCGACCTCGTACTCATCTCATTTCCTTTCATGTCTACGTCTTCCCCTTGGGTCGACACACTCACATACTCGCACTCAACCATACAGGGGTCTGAATCTCAGGATGCGAATCCGCGCTAATCCTGAAGGCCTAAGGGTAGTGTTGCCGCAAGTTATAGTCACAGGTGTCAACACGAACTCGGATAGAACCTTGACAACTCGTCACGCGTCACAACTTCAACGATTTCATAATGCGCAGAGCAATGGGAACGGATTTGACTTTCCCGTCTATACTTCCGAAAAAAGACGGGAGTCTGCAATTGCGCCTTTTCGACGTGCTGTCTTCCCGGGGACGACATGCGGAGATGTCATTGTCTGAGGGATCACCGTACCCTTAGTCGCGTCGCTGCAGTCAAGCAGCTAACAACCCGGTGGATTGGATAGCTGGAAAAGGAGGTGGGCAAGGACGAATTGAAGGGTGAAGAAATAACCCTCCCTCCCAGCGTAGGACAAGACGACGCGCGGGGGAAGAGAGGTGCTGTTCAGAAGATCCGGAAAGAAATGTCCTGCTGCACAGCCCCGGAAGGTCTGGGATATGTGCCCACCAACGGGAATGGTCTGCGGGGAAGAGGACAAGGATTAGAATTGCAAGAGCCGGGACTTCTCACTTGAACGCCCCTTGCTATCAAAAATATAGGACTGGGACAAAGTCGTAGAAAGGGTGAGGTGGCCTGGCTTCATTGACCTTCTTGTGGGACTAGTGAGGAGCTTGAGAAGAGCCAGTGCATTGATCGCAAACCGACATACTGAATAGGTGAGGTTATGTTGGGGGTGTTACTACTGTAACTGAGGCCCGGGTACAGAAATTGTCAACAACACCACTGCTCGGGACACGCACAAGCTTTGCGCGAGACACTGCTTGTCGAAATCAAATGAATCCAGCGCTGTGGAAACTCCAGGGCGAAGCACAGGAATTGTTAGATGTGGGGCCTGTGAGGAGACGAACAAAAAAAGTTAAAATAAAATAAATATTGAGACCCGTAGGTCTACCACTCTGAAACAGCGTGTCATCCTTGTGCAGGGGCCATGCTAATCTTCTCTGTATCGTTCCAATTTTTTCGTATGCATCCCCGAAGGGAGCAATTGTTAATGAAAAAGATGCGGTGCCCCAGCTGAACTTTTTCATTTTGTTCATCGCGCGGGTGTCCTCACGGTACTAACTGTAACCGGCAATTCCCGGAGTCGGCAGACGCCGATGCGTGACCTCACCACTAAGTTAGATGCATCCTCATCAGAGGATCCGTGATCGTGATGATGAAGTACTCCCCCTTCGGGAACTACGTAACTAATATATCTCTACACTCGTCCATATCTTTTATCGTCGCACTGGATACCACCTGTCCCAATCCCTAGTTCGCGTTGGTCCGCCGACTCCAAAGGGCGTGGTGGGTCTAATAGGTAGCTTCCCTTGTGAGGACGCGTGAGTGGTTATGCAGGTTATGACGAGTAAGGTTCATTTCGTCGCGCCAGACCATCGAGCAACATGAAAACGAGTGGGTGCAGCTAGCGCTCTTCTTTACTCCCATTTCGGCGTTCTCCCTCTGTAGCATAGAACGACCAATGAAAAAGGATGGGGATTTTCTTTCCTCCCTCTTCGGTGTCCCCCCTCTGTGACCTATCAGGCGACCAATGAAGAAGCATGGGCACAACTTTTCTGCCCTCTCTCTTCGGCGTTCATCCTCTACTCCACCAGGCGACCAATGAAAAGCACGGGCACAGCTTTTCTCTCTTCGGCGCACCCTTTGTAGCCCGTTGGGCACCTGTAAAGAAGTTTGGGCACAGCTTTTCTTCCTTCTCTTCTCGGCGCTTCCCTTTTGCAACCAATAATTAGGCGACCCATGAGGAAGCATGGGCATGACTTTTCTTCCCCCTCTCTTCGCCGTTCCCCCTCTGTGACCCATCAGTCGACAAATGAAGAACGGAAACAGCTCTTCCTCCCTCTCGCGAGGCGTTCCCCCTCCGCAGCCCATCGAGCGGCAAATGAAAAAGAATGGGCACAGCTACTCTTCCCTCTCAAGGGCTTGGGCACTCCCCCTCCTTTGAGGCAACTGCCCTCCCCCCTCGGGACGTTTTCTCGCCAGCAAACTTCCTAAGATGGTACATTACTTAGACTACTGGAGATACAGGTATAAGTACAATGGAAAGGTGGTAGAAGCGACAAACATATCCCTCGCCCCCCTCTCCAAGAAGCGTAGAAATCATATACTCCCAGACCTCCCCATATCTCTGGTGTTTAGCACGTGCGTGGTATACAGGCGCTCCACTGTCTTAGTTAGGCGAAGGGAGTCCATGGGAGTTTAATATCCTATCCTTCTAAAAGGTAATCTGCAATCCGGACTAAAGGCCATCCCACCGGCGTGACAGCAAGGTCAGAGCCGCCCAATCTCTGGGATCCATGTCTTCCTGATCTACTATGTTGGCAATACCTTCTCCATATCATTAGTCAGGTATGATTCGAACACAAAGGAGCACGAGCAGCAGCTGATAGGTGCCCACCCAGCCTGCACAGGAAACACCTTCTATTTTTCTAGTGATTGGCCCGGGTAACCCTCGGGTTGACGAGGGCTACCCGGATCCGTACCCGAGAAAACCCGTACCCCTTATCAGGGGTACGGGTTCCTACGGGTACGGGTCGGGGGTCTCGGGGGTTCGGCGGGTTTGTACTACGGGTCTGGGTACAAGCCATCCCATGACGCAGCGATGAGGCAGACTTGACAACGCCGCAATGCGTTATCTTCGATGACGCGTTGCGACTCATTGTCTCTGACCTTTCCCCAGCTCAATCCCGGTGTTACACTAAACTGTCCCTAAGCGTTAGGAAACCGTCTAAGTTGAGTGCAGGGTCTAGGGGGTGTGAAGTGTTGCGAGGTGTTGCGCAGGCCTCTGCGGGCCGCGAGGTTTTGTATATAGGTCCGCGGCGGTCGCGGACGCGTCGGTGTAGAAGGAATAGTGCCGCGCGCAAGTGCGGCGACGTTGAGAGAGGGAACGGTGTCGGCTTATCGCAGGTGTTCGGAAAGGGTCACGCACGCTTTGGCGCGGCGCGAAAGTTCGTATAGTTGGCCGCCGGGGTCGGGAACGCGTATCGCTGGAGTTGCTAAGGCCGCGCGCGGATGCGGCACACTGGAACACGAGGGGAGAGCTACTCTGGGCTCAAAAGTCCGAAATCTGAGAAGGGAGAAGTCTACTATTAGAATCTGAGGTGTAAAGTGGTGATTACATGGCCTATATACTAAGGGAATAAGCTACAGCGGTATTCATAACGAGTGTCCGCTCGTGACCGTTTTTTGCTCATAGGCGTAGTTTGAATGGCACTTGATAACCATGCCGAGTTTTCTTCCCACAAAAATAAATCATAGTAATTAAAAAAAGAAATTGTAGTAATTACAAAAGAATTTATTTAAGGTAAGTTGTATTACCCTAGTCTGCACTGACAAAACATTGATTCCGACGGGAAAAGGAATATGCATATTGAAAAAACATATTACAAGTATTACAAGTTGCAAGAAGGGGATTGGAAATTGCCCATCACAGCTCGCACATGCAGCGTGGAACTTAGAGGTCTTGTTGGGGGATTGCGGATGGACAGCGCACTACATCCAATCAGCCTTGGAAGACACAGGAAGGGCTCACCACGATACAAGATAGGCATAGCGTGGCTTGCGATGTGCGCATCACACTGTCGATGGCAACCACGACTGCCCTCATTGATACTTGGAACAGGGTGCCGGTAGGGATCGTCACGGGTCACCCGCATGTCGATCGGCCTCTACCTGTACCCGTGGCCACGGGTACGGGTGCTGGCGGGTCTGGCGGGTGCTGGCAGGTTTGACGGGTACCCGTGCCAGTGGCTCTCAGAGTTCTTGAGCTCATATGACAATATATTCTGATGCTATCATACTACCAAATGACTCGTCGTCATTGCCCCGTGGCACCTCGTTGCCGTCGCCGTCACCCATGGTGTGGTCTCCCCGTAGCCATCGTAGTTCGCCCGGTCGTGGTATCTCTGTCGACATTGTTGTCGTCGCCGTCATCGCCGTCACCTCATTGCCATTGTCGTGGTTGCCGTTGCCGAGGGATGGGCCAAGTACATAGTCGCCTGTCGTTGTTGCGGTTGTGGTCGTTGTGGTGATCGTCCTGTCCGAGTCGTCGTTGTTGAGGTCAACAGAAAACATAGAATTGATAATTAAAAAAACACTTAGCCTTGCACCTAGCTGTGGTGGCAACTGGTCGTTAGCTCTACACGAATAATGCAGGGGACCTGAACTGCGTCACGGCTGGCAACAGGCCCGCGCACGCTGCACGCAGTAGCACAACAATAAGTAGTGGAAGAGGGTATGGAACACGGGGACGCGTGGCCTACGAACGGTGGGCTAGAAGCCTTTGGCAAAGCGATCGATGTTGGTGTTGGTATCTATTGCGTGTGGTGAGGGTGAGCAACACAACGGAAAGAATGAGAGGGTGTGTAGGAGGTGAGAGATAAGGAATGGTCGGGTTTTGCCGACCCATGACGATCCCTAGGTGCCGGTAGGTAGCAGAGGTGTGAGAAGGAGAATGGGGGTTCAATGGTGCGGCACAAAGGCAAGTTAGGGCCAAGAAACGAAGATGTGTACGTTTGGATGTACGCACCATTCATTGACCGTCCCTTCCTTTTTAGGGAACACATCCTGATGCAACATTGATGAGGCCAACTCCTTGATGTCATTGAAGTACTGGCAGACCATCGTTGAGGGTTTTCGTCGAGGGACAACAACAGAAGGGGAGTGAGGACAACGCTGAGATGGCAAGCCGAGCATGACAACGCAGATAACTATTCTATAACTCAAATTCTGTATGATAGCTCGGTTTCTTAAGGATTTCCCTGCCACTTAACTATGAACCCCGCTCTTGTGTTTTGGATGTCCGCTGGGCTATGCGAAAGCTCAGTGGACACTCGTTATGAATACCGCTGTAAGGAAAGAGGGTACATTAGATAAGAAGAGGAAAGCCTAAAACGCGAAAGGGAGAGTCCGGGAAGAGAGGGAAGCCGAGCGCGCACAGAGCGCGGGAAAGCGGCGGAGCGCGGGAACACGGCGCTTAGAAAGCGCAGGAAAGCACAGGAGAGCGCACGAGAGCGCGCGAGAGAGCGCAGGAGAGTGCAGGAGAGCGTGAGAGAGCGCGAGCAAGTGCAGAAGTGTAGGGTACTGCTAGAAACCGCAAAAAGCGTGATTTCATCGGCCAGGGAGAGCATGGTTGTATCACCGCATCAGCAACACGACAGTCGCTTAAATTTTCGCTTATTTGAGTAATAATCCGATTAGGTGTCCCTAAGTGGGATTAAGCGTACATTAATCCGATTTCAGAACAGGTGCTGTCTAAGTGCTGTTAAGCAAACAAGTAGATTCATTTTCTTAAATTTTCTTAAATTAGGCTTATTTCTCAGATTATATTTCTGCTTACTGAGTAATCATATGTCTTATTGTTCAATTGCCAATCAGTACCTCTCAGCTCCAAGCCCACTGCCAGTATGTGGAGCAGGCATGGGGAGCAACAGTATATTGTGTACTACTTTAGCTTACCTGTGAGGCCTGTACTTTACAACTACTTAGTTGTTCTGAATGAACTGTGTGTATTGGATGTGTCCTGTGTGTCTTATATACACTTCAGAACACTATATCAATAGCTATCTATCGTATCTAAAGGCCTAAGGCCATTCAACTGAGTGCAGACACTGTCCGCACTCTGATTCGTACTAGTGAGGCCACAGCTCACTGCTCTGGCCGAGCCTGTGGCTCAGCATTGTGGCGCTCGCCGATTACTTGGCTCACAGTGCACACGCTCACTTGCTCTCACTCAACACTCCCCCTCGCTTTGCACACCGGTAGAGGTGTTCAGAGCGTTTTTAGACGAATATATTTCAAGTCCAAGAGTGCCCTGAAACTGTGTGAACTTGATGCGACCCAAATTCTTAGTTGTTATGTTTCAGATTGATCGGCGCCTCGGGCCAGGAAGTGGACACTGACACGTCGGCTATGACACCACCGTCAGCAGTATATCGTCATGGACTTGTAGGATCAGTCAGCCAGGTAAGCTCCGGCACATGTGATTGTACGATAACGGATCGGATCTTGGAAGTGACTCATACTAGGATAGCTGTACTAGGGTTCACGGTACTTACGCTATTGGCTGGTAGTGTTCAAGCGGCGCTTCAAAGCCCGCACGTATCTGTATAAGTAGAGTAGTGTGAAGACCAAGAACGGCATCTTGGTCTTCTTCCAATACCACTATCTTCCACTCGTCTTTACTAAGAGGCCTCCCCTCTTAAGTGAGTTGTCCAGCATATCCCCTTAGACCAGGGATCCCCGTGACTCATCTTCATCTGTCCCTTCGCAGATCAGTGGACCTTCCTGCAGACATCGCAGCTTACCAAGTATACCTATATCGCAACGACCACGTGGCCTCCCCGTACCACTCCTTCTTCATCCTCGACAGCACCTCTTGGGCCAGCGCCAGGTACATCGACAAGGTTCCCCAAGGCGTCATTCAGCTAGAAGATCTCCACGCCTACTTTGGGAGAGACGAGAGCCTTCAACCTCATCCCACCTTCTATCCTCAGACTTTTGCCAATCGCAACTTTCGACTTTCAAGGATCGCCACACACCAAGAGGCCTAAGTCAGGCAAACATCCGTGGTAGACGTTACATTAAGACCAAGATCCCACCATGGCCAATCCTACAAGAACGACCAAGGACTTCTGGGTTCCCTTCCGACCCTACTACATCGACAGAAGAGGAGACCGCAACGTCCCAAGGAAGTATCTAGAAAACGCATTTTGGAAAGACAACGAGGAAAACCCAGGATACTTCACCTACTACATTAACAGACAGGGACAATCCCAACTCATCCCCGTAGAATTCAACTTCGACAATCTCTGTTGGGTCGAAATTCAGTGGAACGACACACACAACAAGTACCAAGTCAACAGACCAGCAAGCTCGAGTCTCAACCTTGACATCCTCCAATCAAATGTCACCACCAGAGATCAGTGGGGACCAATCGACGGAGAAGAAGAGGAACCAGCCTGCTCACCAACACCAAAGACACCAGCACCATCCCTGTCTATCACAAGCAACCTGGAAGAGATCCACATCATCAAAGATCAACAGGAGGAAGAACGCCTCGAACAGATCGCTAAGTCCATCCCCACAGACATGTCTGGCACTACTACATTGACAATGGCACAAGCCAGAACCGCAATATTCGGAAAGTCCCCTGATGAAGGCGGAGGAGGAGGCGGAGGAGCACCATCAGGAGGAGATCCCAACGACAACCCCCACGACGATGAGCAGACAGGCATACCTGCATTCGCGATGCCTGATACAGACAAGTTCCTGGGAAAAGAATGCAAGATATTCACGGGTAACCGTGATGAAGCAGAAGTGTTCCTCTCCCAGTGGAACCGATTCGCAGGAGTCAACGCTGCAAACAGAAGCCTCAAGGTCCTGTACATCAAAGCAATGATGTTTCTAACTTACATCCAAGGACCACTCATCGACGAATGGGCAACAGAAACCACCAAGTGGCTCGACGCCCAAGCTAACAAGAACGACCCATGGCTTTGGGCAGGAGTAGAGCTCGCATTCAAAGGCCAGTTCCACGACAACCTAGAAAAAGATCGCGCACAAGTAGAACTCGACAAGGGGTTCAAAATGGTCAATGAGGACATTGACAGCTATGTCACTAAATTCGAAAAGCTGGTCCGACAGGCTGACTACCAGTTGGACGAACCACTAGTCCTCGACAAATTCACATGAGGCGTTCCCCTCAAGCTGTACCAAAATGCCTATCAATTCCATAACCCACGCAGCTACTCCCAATGGAAGAGTGCACTCATTGAACAGCAGAAGTGATACCTGCATATGAAAGCCAGGTCAGACGGATTCGGAAGACAACCACAGGCCATGCCATGCCCCTGCCCGAACCAACCACTTCGATTCCAAGCCCCGCAAAGGCAAGGAACCCAACAAGGATGGCAACAGTACAGAAATCACCCTGACGCCATGGACACAACCCCAGGAAGAGTCCGAGCACGAGTCGCCGAAATAGGCGACGTCAACCGCAATCACCCAGAAAACCCAAGGGAATGGACGCCTGGGAGACCCCCGTTCCCGCCAAGAGCCGGGTTCATGCAACACAGAGGAGGAGGACGCGGGGTTCTGAATATCAGGGACGTAACCTGTTACAATTGCAACCAGAAGGGTCACTTCTCACGAGACTGTAACCAACCAAGGAAAGCACGAGGCAGAGGAGCCTACATAGAGGAAATCCCCACCTCTCCTCAAAGCATAGCCGGAGAACCCCTCATAGACTTTGACGAACCTGTCCAATGTAGCGGTATGACACCTCGCTACGCTAAGCCCAAGTGTGAACTAGAAGTGAACTGTCAGGTGAGCACACCCAAGCTGAGCGCGGAGATAAATCACGCACTAACGCACAGTCACAGTGGAGGGACAACGACTTAGAGCCTTTATACAAGGACTCAAGCTATCAAGGTCACACTGTGGTACGCTGAGTGGAGAACCAAGAGGACAAGTTGGTTCCACTCAGGACGCTACAGGAGGGTTTATATACGCTACTGGAGCTGAGCTTAAACTGAGTCTAAACACTATTACTAAGTGTACAGTAAGACTCCATGACTCAGGAGCTGACGCGTCGTGTCTATTAATAGCACTATCTATTGTGCTGACTGATGCACTTGTCATAGCGCTGACACGATGCCTTATCTTGCTGAGTAAAACCTAATACAGCGAGTAAGCGTAAACTACTAAGCGTGTTCTAGAGCTATCTAGAATGTTCCTTCCTTATCTACCAATCGTCAGAGTCCGTACGTAAATGGAGTGTGACCGGGTGTTGCGCAGCAATGCACGCAGTGTACAGGTAGACCCTTACCTGTGTAGAGAGCTTAGACGAGGCTTAGAGTGAAGCAGAGGAAGCTCAGAGTGGGGTGGAGAGAGATGTGTATAGGTACTCGCTCCTATAGTAGGATTTATATACTCTATGGTCCACCCATGTCCGTTTGGGGAAAAGTGATGAGTAGAGGCGTCCACAATATCGCGTTTTCAGTGTCGCCTAATGTCTAATCACCGGTGGACTCGGAATAATCCCTTAAGGGGATTCTGTACATATACCGTATGACTAAATACTCCGAATTTCGTGTATAGCATAACTAATCGTACTGTCATTCCTACGTAATGAGCCTTATAGTAAGTATTACGGCTCAACACTCCCCCTTGCTAAGTGCAGCTACTAAGCGCTCTAAGCAAGTGTGTAAGGCGAATTAATATTCTAGCCATGATTAGAAGGGAGTCTATCCCGGAACCATGAGAGCGGTTTCGAGACCGAGTTCTCTTCACCATCCCATTTCAGCTTTTGAACTATTACAGTTCATTGGGCTGATTTTTTGGTATAATGAGCGGAAATGTTGTGATTCTCTGGTTGAGAAGAATCTATGTATGCGGAAGACAATGTCTTCAAGCGTCGCTCGATATACCTTCCATAGTATTAATGGAATTTTCAGGCTTGTCTCAAGGCCAAGTTTGTTGCCTTGTGACTTAGTTGGACGAGTAAAACTCAAGTCCTAACTGACTTCTGAATTTTTCGAACTTAATACGCCCTAGGTTCTTGGTAAACATATCTGCGGGATTCTCTGAACCATCTATAAAGAATAGTTCTATTTTCTTGTCCCTCACTACTTCTCTTATGTAGTGATAGCGTATATCAATATGTTTAATATGCTTCTCTTGGACAGGGTTTGAGGCCATAAAGATGGACCCTTGATTATCACCGCAGAGTGGTATTGGGCTTAGTTTGATGCCAAGCTCAGTAAAGAGTGACTTTATCCAAACTAATTGTCTGCTAGTATCCGACAGCGACATATATTCAGCTTCAGTGGAAGATAATGCGACTGTCTTTTGCGCTCTAGAGTTCCAACTGAATATCCCATTAGCCAGTTTAACCATGTAACCTGTGGTAGATCGCCTATTATCTGGGTTTGAAGCCCAGTCAGAGTCTGCATAGGCAATTAAGCCTCCATTTGATCTTCCATCATACACCAAAGAGTATGAAGAAGTCCCGAGCAAATAGCGACAGATATAGAGTGCTCTGTTTAAATGGTCCTCTGAGGGGTTTGCAGCGAATTGTGATAGTTTAACAACTGCATAGGCGATGTCAGGGCGAGTTCCAAGCATTATGTATAGGAGTGAACCTATAACTTGCTGGTATTTGCTCCTGACGCTTGGGTTGACTGGTGAATTATTAGGTACAGGTTGGTACCCTTCAGGAAGTGGAGTTGCAGTTGCTTTCGCATCTGCGAGTCCAAAGCGTTGCAGCACCTTTTCTAAGTAAGCGGTTTGATCTAAAAAGATCTTTCCATGTTTCCGCTGAATGCGCATACGCAAGAATTCCTTTGCATCACCTAAGTCACGACATTCCCAAGCCTCCATGAACCTATTCTTAAGCTCATTTAGAAGGGCTTTGTCTGATCCCATAAAGATCACATCATCAACATAGACAATGATCACTACAAGGGCACCACTCTTTCCTCTATGGGTAAAGAGTCCTGAGTCAGATAATAGCCTTTTGCAGCCCATCGCAGCCATGGACTTATCCAGCGCTTTCCACCATGCTAGAGCAGCTTGTTTAAGTCCATAAATGGCGCGTTTTAGTCGCAGTACTTTGTTTTCATGCCCTTTGGCTTTGAAGCCCTCAGGTTGTTCCATGTATAGCTCTTCATTGAGCTCTCCATATAGGAAGGCAGTTTTAACATCTAGTCCAGTGATGTGCCAATCCTCTAGCACTGCAAGCGCGAGCATCATCCGGACAGTCTCGAAGCGCACTACTGGTGAGAATATTTCATCATAGTCAACGCCTTCAACCTGAGAAAAGCCTTTGGCAACAAGCCGGGCTTTCTTGCGACCGTCAGTCTTTTGATCAAAGACCCATCTATTTTTTATTATTTTCCTCCCTTTAGGGGGTTCCACAAGCTCAAAGACATTACGTCTGCGAAGTGCCTCTAGTTCCTCGCGACAAGCAGTCTTCCATTCCTTTTGTTGTGCTGCAGGCATGCGTATTATATCTTTATAGGTCCACTCCCGTATATTAGAAGTGTCCAGTGGTTCCAGATCATTAGATGGAACTGCCTTGGCAAGCAGATGATCTAGGAATTTTACTCCCCCTTCCTGAGCAAGGCGTGACAATAAATCATCTACTTCATCCTCTGAGGGTTCTGGCGGAGCTTCACTCTCAGCAGGTGGAGGGTCAGGGTTTGTCTCAGGAAATCCTCCTGGAATCTGCCTTTGCCCTGGTGTACTATCAGCTCTGGAGCGACCAGGCTGTCTTCCAACCATTTCTTTCCACTTGCTACTCCGTTCAACGTCTTTAGTTATGCTTGTGGGGTGCCTGTCTTCCCCATAGACGTTGCCAGGACGAGTAGGTACTTTCCTCAAGCGCGCAGACCGTCGTGGTAGTGCTGGTTCTGGCGCAGGAGGCGGAGGCTGTTGCGCTTCTGGTTCCTCTGGTTCCACAGATCCGCCGTCGCGGTCTGGTGCATCCTCCCTATTTTGCCTCTGTTTAGGGGGACGATGAGTAGGCATATCATCGTCAAAACCACTTGGAATGGGCTGTGTAGGTGATGGTTCATCCTCCATAGGAGGTTGATTCTCTACTGGCTCATTTATGCAGGTTGTACCCCGCACCCTTTGTGTTTCGCACTTAGGGTATACGGTCTCATCAAATAATGCAGTAGTGCTGGTGAACACTGTGTTGTTTTTGATCCGCATGAATCTATATGCTTTTATGCCCTCAGTATGACCAATATAGATCATTTGTTCGCTTTTAGGGTCAAGTTTGTTCGATCTGCGATCTTCTGGTATGTGCACATATGCGCCACATCCAAACACTCGTAAGTGTGAAAGACTAGGTGCTTCACCATGCAAGCTCATATAGGGTGTCTGCCAATTAAGGCGACTTATTGGAGTCCTATTATAGCAATGTACTGCATGTAGGACCGCAAATTCCCACCAGGATTGAGGGAGACAGGCTTCAAGGCGCATAGCCTGAGCCTTATCCATACAAGTACGCATAAAGCGTTCAGCACGACCATTTTGTTGGGGAGTATGCGGTGCACTTTGTAGGATAGTAATGCCCATATCTTTCAGTACCTTAGTAAACTCATCAGACTTGTATTCTCCTCCAGCGTCAGACATCCACTGTTTAATAGTAGCGTTATGCTGATTTTTGACCATGGCAATAAACTGCCTTAACGCATTGATGGCCTGTGCTTTGGTGCGTAATAGCACGACCCACGCATAGGAGGAAAAGTCGTCAAAGAAACTAATGAAGTATTTGTATTTGTGGTACGAGTCAACTGGGAAGCTCTTAAGATCGGAATGAATCTTTTCAAAAGGCTTCTTAGCACGTGTCTCAGAGGGTTTATGCATTGAAGCAGGCATTTTCCCTTGAGCGCAACCAGGACATATGGGTGTCTCAGAAGGATATTTAAGGTCCTTGGGGAATCCCTTAGTGTGATCCTTGGCACGACGTAGTACTTCCTTCGAAGGGTGTCCTAGACGTCTATGCCAAATGTCGTAGTCAGCAGTATAGATTGTACTATGGGCTTCATGTACATTTTTTACTTGCGTGACTTCGGCATCAAGCCAGTAAAGTGTCTGACCATCTGCTAGGGGTTTTGTTTGTAATATGGGCGTCGTACTGCCCTTATAGAATAGAGATATATGCTGCGAATCCCCATGAACGCGCAATCCCTGTTGAAGAAACTCCCCCATTGACAATAGCTTAGTTGTCATCTGTGGTATATGAAAGACAGGATATATGCGTGTAATACGCTCTGTTTTAATGCCATTGTGTTCCACAGAATGCTTCAGTAAGACTGAGCCTTTGCCTTGTATATAAAGAGCATGGGCTGCCGTCTTTACCATAGGCTTTTGTGAAAGGGGGGTATAACTTATAAAGTCCAGTTTATTGTTTGTAAAGTGTGCCGACGCACCAGAGTCAAGTAACCAAGTAGGTTCTCGCTCTGTTAGACTCTTCTTTCCCTTACATTTCGAGCATAAAGCGAAATCAAGACCATGAGCGCATAGATTAGCGCTATTTACATCTTTATTTACAAGTGCACTGTAACTACAATTTTTAGAAGCGCCAGTCGGCGCCATCTCCAGTAGCACTGTAGGGTGGTCAGATTCGCTTATTTGGGGAGGGAAAGTTACTAACCCATCCTCATAGGGAGTAAAGTCATCTTGTCCGACTGTATCAGCGAAGTCGTTGTAGACGTTGTCATCATCGTCCGCTTCGCTTCCCCAATCCAGAGAAATATCCGGAGAGGGGGCACGTACTGGCGCCTTCTTATGGAAGCCTTCCCACATTTTGGTTATTTCAACCGCAGTAGGACTATCTGGGCATTCCTCGATAGGTTCAACGGTGCGAATGGGCTCCTTGCCCTTGTCTTTACGCGCCTCTTGTTCAGCAGGCGAGACTAAAGGGGTCAAGGTTAGTTTAGGAGTGTCTGAGGGCGAATTAATGGGCGCACTGCAGCCTGTAGGGAGGTCCTCATCCTCATCTGACATTTCCCAATCCTCTGCGAAGGTATTCGGGTTCTTGGTCCACGGGGAGTCCGCGACCATTTTTCCGAGACGTTGCTCAAGCGTCTTTACTGTCTGTACAGTTCCAGGGGTTTCTAAGGCCTGGGTGACGTCCAGAGCCTTATTGAAGGTCTTATAGTGTCCTGGAACACGCTTCTTCGCAGGAGGGGCGGAGGAAATGCGCTGCTCGAGCCCAGAAGGCGAGATATGCGCAATAGTCGTTGAGGTTGGCGCTGGGAGCGCTGCAACATCGGCAATGTGCGTATGCCCTTGCGTATGTTGCTTCTTGAACTTCTTGCCGGCGCGTTTACTACGCTGGCGATGGTTCCCTCCCTGCTGCTGGGGCTGCTGCTGCTGCTGCTGTTGATTACCGCGCTTCTTGTTCTGCTGGCCCGAAGAGCCTTGCTGCTGCTGCTGGAAGTCGGGGTCGTTACGCTTGCGCTTGACCGCCGACAACTTGTTGGCCGATTCCTTGTTAGAGGACTGGCCTTTTGTACGCTCGATTTCCCACTGATTGACCGCTGCAGTACGGATTTCGGTCAAAGTAAGCTTCTTTGCCGTAGTGCCCGACATGAGGATAGGGACAAGGGATGACTCCCATTTGGCAGGTAGCTTCGAAAGAAGCATCATGGCCTGAAGGCCGTCGGGTACTTTGGCGGAGTTGGCAGAAAGGTGGTCGTAAATCGTTGCAAGCTCATCGATCTGGGGGCCAGGATGCTTGGCGTAGTCCAGACGGAATGTCATGGCACGCTTGAAGTCCTGGTAGACGTTAGCAGCACTAACGCCCCCATACTGGGACTTGAGATGATCCCAAACCAAGCGAGAAGTCGCATATTTTTCAACCTGGCGTTGAATAGCCGGCGAAAGGTGCAGCACAATCGAGCCAAGGGCACGATCATCATCAGTAGCCCAAGCGTTGTACGCTTCAAGCTCCTTTTCAGTGGGCTTGTCTTCATCTACAGCGCTGGGGGCACCACGCCTCCCAGACACTACATCCCACAGCGCAGAAGACTTCAAGAAAGCCTCCATTTGCTTAGCCCAAATTTGATAGTTGTTGCCGTCAAGGACGGGGACAAGAGTAGTAAGAGTTGACATGTTTGATAATAGGTTTCTGTGTAGAGAGTAGTCAGCACCGTATGCGACTAATAACAGAAAAATAAACCAGCATAGTCTCCCCTTATAAGGAGACTAATGTCTGCCATTAAAGGCAACATACTGTCATAGTCTCCCCATAGTGGAGGAGACTAATGTCTGCCAATGAAGGCGACAACCCCACTGCAGGTACTAAAGGTAACCCGCCGTCGTTGCAGCCAATGAAGGCGCAAAGCGACTTATGGCAGGGCCCATAACCTGTTGCGCAGCAATGCACGCAGTGTACAGGTAGACCCTTACCTGTGTAGAGAGCTTAGACGAGGCTTAGAGTGAAGCAGAGGAAGCTCAGAGTGGGGTGGAGAGAGATGTGTATAGGTACTCGCTCCTATAGTAGGATTTATATACTCTATGGTCCACCCATGTCCGTTTGGGGAAAAGTGATGAGTAGAGGCGTCCACAATATCGCGTTTTCAGTGTCGCCTAATGTCTAATCACCGGTGGACTCGGAATAATCCCTTAAGGGGATTCTGTACATATACCGTATGACTAAATACTCCGAATTACGTGTATAGCATAACTAATCGTACTGTCATTCCTACGTAATGAGCCTTATAGTAAGTATTACGGCTCAACACCGGGTTAGGTTGTCCCATTAAGGGTGCAACTGTCCCAGGGTCATGTGCTTGAGGGTGCACATGGTGGCAGCATGTGACTGACGATGTCTCGTACTTTGGCCTCTTATATCTTCCTTAGATAATTCCGTAAAAATACAGAAAAATAGGAAAATAAATATACGCGTCCATGACATCCAAGCCAACCGTGCAGATACCGATCCCCAGATCAACGACATCATGGGTTGCATTGCAGCCCTATTGGAGGAGAAGAGGGAGGTGTTCGCAAGGGACATGGCAGGGAGGCAGGATTTTCAAAGCGCCTGAACCCAACGGCCTGGGTGAGGGCTTTAAATTGTAACTCATCGCTTATCACGCACTATCGATCTATGCATGTCCCAGTTTCGATTCGCATGAGCTACTACATGGCCGAAAGGAAAGCACTGGTGGACTCTGGAGCCACCCACAACTTCATACATCCAGATTTTGTAAAGAAGATGGGGTTAGGAACCAAGGAACTACCTAACCCCCGAAATATCTGGAACATAGATGGGACACACAACAAAGGAGGTGTAACGTCTACCATGGATGTTTGCCTGACTTAGGCCTCTTGGTGTGTGGTGATCCTCGAAAGTCGAAAGTTGCGATTGGCGAAAGTCTGTGGATAGAAGGCGGGATGAGGTTGAAGGCTCTCGTCTCTTCCAAAGTAGGCGTGGAGATCTTCTAGTTGAACGACGCCTTGGGGAACCTTGTTGATGTATCTGGCGCTGGCCCAGGAGATGCTGTCAAGGATGAAGAAGGAGTGGTACGAAGAGGCCACGTGATTGTTGCAATATAGGTATACTTGGTAAGCTGCGACGTCTGCAGGAAGGTCCACTGATCCGCAAAGGGACAGCCGAAGATAAGCCACGGGGATCCCTAGTCTAAGGGGGATATGCCGGACAACTCACTTAAGAGGGGAAGCCTCTTAGTAAAGATGAGTGGAAGATAGTGGTATTGGAAGAAGACCAAGATGCTGTTCTTGGTCTTCGCACTACTCTACTTATACAGATACGTGCGGGCTTTGAAGCGCCGCTTGAACACTGCCAGCCAAGAGCGTAAGTACCGCGAACCCTAGTACAGCTATCCTAGTATGAGTCACTTCCGAGATCCGATCCGTTATTGTACAATCACATGTGCCGGAGCTTACCTGGCTGACTGATCCTACAAGTCCATGATGATATACTGCTGACGGTGGTGTCATAGCCGACGTGTCAGTGTCCACTTCCTGGCCTGAGGCGCCGATCGATCTGAAACGTGACATCACCCCCTTCTTATGGTCGAGCCCCAGCTCAACCGCGCTGGGTGGCCTCCCTTTCTCCTGCGACCTGCAGCCCCGCCTGTATCCCCGGGTGGTATGAGTCCCGCTCCGCCTCAATGCAGGTGATCGCATTTGCCCTCTGAAGCCGAAGCATGCAATCCCTCCTTACCCGAGCTATCTTGTCTAGCTCGTCCATCTTCTTCGTCAACTCCACCTCCTTGGCTTCATACCCCGCTTGTGTGCAGCAGTAGCGGTGGACCTCTGCGATGAGGGTGAGATCCTTCATGCCCGTGAGGGCACGGTCGACCGATTCACGCATGGAGCTGCGCTGATCTAAGAAGATCAGGTCGTTGTCGTAGTAGTGGGAGTCCGCGGGGTAGTTGTAGTTGGGGGCGGCGTGTACCGGCTTCCCGTATTGCTGGTCGCTGCCCCTCCAGTAGGCGAGGACGAATGGGTCCGCCATGAGGATGAGCTGCGTATAGCGAGCTGGGTGCAGGCGGTCCTGAGCATTGCGGATCTGGAAAGGGATATAATGTACTCCCCTGTTGTGTTGGAACCTGACGGGTGGAGGAGTCTCCACTTCACGTTGGGAAATTGGACTGTGTTCTTCCACACGATAGCGGCGGACCTGGGGTCGAGCAGCTTTTGGCATAAGGATGGGCTCTCTGTCTGTGGTGCATAGCGGAGGGGTTTCGTTGTGCGTGGTGGTGAGATGGTTGCCATAAGTGAGGTGTTTGTGTAGAGGGCAATGTTCCTCCGATAGGTACCGGTCGAAGTCCCAGTCCTCTTGAACCGCAGTCTCGTTCATATCGGGTGAGGCTGCCGTTGACATGTTGGTCGGCGAAGAATCTCTTGTACCAACTCTGGTAGGGGTTGGCGAAGGAATAAGGGATGGTATGGGGGTCAGTGGACGACTTCCTCCGCTGTGAACGGACTGGGGAAGCGACAGGGGTGATGGTGGCGCGTCCTGAACGATGAGGGTAGGCTGGATGGACACTGGGAGTAGGTCGTTGAGGACATAGTGGACTTGAACTCGGGAAGAGGACATGAGTATGTGGGAGAAGGAGAGAAGGGGATGGGGACGTCTCTTGGGTTTTCCCTGCGCTTATATGTGTTCCCCTGGCGGGGTTTGAACGTTTGAATTCCCGAATTGCTTCATCAGCAAATACGTCATCCTTGGAGACCCACTGGTTGTCCGAGTCTGGGTATCCACGCCATTTGACCAAATACTGTAGTTTCTTTGTCCTGCCAAACCACCGAGAGTCTAGAATCTTTTCGACTTTGTATTCTTCTTCTCCATTGACCAAATCTGGTGGTGGGCGCTGATAATTGGGGCCGTGTGTGGGAGTTTCTTTGTACGGAGTCAGAAGGTCCATGTGGAAAACTGGATGGATGCTCCACTGCGTGGGAAGTTCTAGGCGGTAATTGACTGCGGACATCACCTGGACGATCTGGAACGGACCATGCCTTCTTGGCGCGAGTTTTGCGGTTGGCTGGTTGGTGCGTAAGTGGCGTCCCTAGAGCCACATGAGGTCTCCGATTTGGTATTTCGGGGTGTCCTTGTGTTTGATCCACCCCTGCTGCGCTTTGATCATCAGTTCCTGGGTGCGCGTTCTGGCTTCTTTGAACTGCTGCGCCTGCAGTGCTACTTGTGGGATAGGAGAGGGTCGATCGATCCAATCTGCGCGTGGGTTGTACCCCAT
This sequence comes from Lactarius akahatsu, assembly GCA_021524915.1. Classification (NCBI taxonomy): domain Eukaryota; kingdom Fungi; phylum Basidiomycota; class Agaricomycetes; order Russulales; family Russulaceae; genus Lactarius; species Lactarius akahatsu. The sequence goes on from JAKELL010000021.1 coordinate 191,904, forward strand.
GAGGACATTGAAAGGGGATTCCTTGGTAGACTCATTCGGCCAGTTGTTGTGTGTGAATTCTGCCATTGGCAGGTATCGCGTCCAGTCATCTTGTCGCTCGTTGACCCAGAACCTTAGGTATTGCTCCAGCCACTGGTTGGTCTGTTCTGATTGGCCATCAGTTCTGGGGTGGTATGCCATGGAAATGTTTTGCTCGATTCTGAGTATTCGGCATAGTTCACGGGTGAATTTTGACGCAAATCTTGGATCTCGGTCGCTAATGATGCACGCTGGCAGTCCGAATCTGGGGAAAACATGTGTCACGTACAGGGCCGCAGTTCCTTCTGCGCTTATTTCTTCCAGGCACAGGATGAACACCGCTGCTTTAGAGCAGTCGTGGTCTGTCACTGTCAGTATGGAATCGCAGCCATTCGATTGGGGCAGTTTCGTGATGAAGTCCAGCGCTATGACCTCAAACGGAGTTGCTTCTGGTTTGGGAAATATGGGTTGTAGAGGGGCGCGTGTTGGTCGGTTGTTGACTTTGATTCGCTGACAGTCAGCGCATCCCTTGATGTAGTCTTGTGCCTCTTGCCAAAGGCCTGGCCACCAATAGTACCTTTCAATTAATTTGATGGTTCGGTTGATTCCGGGATGTCCATAGGCGAGTGCATCGTGGTGGGCTTGTATAATATGCTTCCGCTCGTGAGCGTCTCCTGTAACCACTCTTCGTCCCTCTTTGTACCACGTATTTTCGATGCGCTTGAGTTTGTGTGGGTCTACCCATTTCGTGATGACCTCGCTGTCCTGGGTGTATACTGGGTGTGTGGGTTGCATTTCGTCCACTGTGATTTTCAGGCTTATGCGTGTTGGGTTTTCCGTGGTGTCAATGTTTGCAGCTCGGACGAATATGTGATCAGGGAGTACCGTGACTTGTTCATTGTCGTGTTTTCCCTGGTCGTAGTCGGGCCTTCTTGATAAGGCGTCTGCTCTTCCATTTGCTGCTCCCTTGATGTGATGAATCTCTATGTCGTATTCGGAGAGTTCCAACACTTCCCTTGCCACCCGTCTGCTTATCTTCTGAGGGGATCTCCAGTACTGCAGGTTCATGTGGTCGGAGAACACCTTGATTTTGTGTGGAGACCCCGCGAGGTAGGCTCTCCAGTTCCTTAGTGCCTTGACGATGGCTAACAGTTCCAAGTCGTAGATGTCGTAGTTTTGTTCTGCCGTGCTGAGGGTGTTGGAGTAATATGCGATTGGGTGTTGTTTGTTGTCCTTGTCTCGTTGGAGTAGTACCGCTCCTACTGCGTATCCCAAGGCGTCAACTTCCAGTTCAAAGGGTTTGTCCAGTTCTGGGTGTTTGAGCACTGGTTCTTCCGTTACGAGGGTTTTGAGTTTGTCGAATGCTGCTTGTTGCTCTGTTCCCCATGACCATTCCGTGTCTTTGCGCGTGAGTTTGTTGAGTGGGCGTGCGTGTGTGGCAAAATTTCGAATGAAAGCGCAGTAGAAGTTGCAAAACCCTAGGAACGATCGCACCTGTTTGACGTTTTTGGGGGTCAGCCAATCATGGATTCCCGAAATTTTGACAGGGTCCATGTGAATCACCCCCTTCTTAATGATTACCCCCAGGTAATCGAGGGTGTCGGAGTGGAATGTGCACTTTTCCAATTTGAGGTACAAGTCGTGTTGTTCCAGTAAGTCCAGGATATCATGAACTGCTTCCGTGTGGGCTTGTTCCGTGGTTGCCATTGCGACTCTGATGTCGTCCATGTATATGCATATGATGGTTCCCTTTTTCTCATGGTGTTCAATGAGTGGTTCGAAGATTGCGTTCATCATTGCCTGGAAGGTTGCTGGTGCGTTTGTCATGCCGAAGTACATTACCAATGGTTCGAAGAAACCCTGTTTAGTCTTGAATGCTGCTTTGTGTTCATCTCCTGGTTTGATTCTGATGTTTGTGTATCCCCATCTGACATCAAATTTGGAGAAGATCCATCCTCTGCTAAGGTCTGCAATTAGCTGAGGTATGAGCAGGAGCGGGTATTGGTTGCGTATGGTCCATGTGTTGAGTTCCCTGTAGTCCTGTACTGGCCGTAGTTTTCCGTCCTTCTTTTTAACAAAGAAGAATGGAGCTGCGTACTGAGACTTAGACGGTCGAATGTATCCTTTGGCCAATTGTTCATCTAGGAATTCCTCCAAGGCTTTTTCCTCCATTTGGTTGAGTGGGTAGACTTTGCAGTTGATATGGTCTGGAGCGTTTGGTTTGAAGTCGATGGCGTGGTCCCATGGTCTAGGGGGTGGAAATCGGTAGGATTCTTCTTCACTGAATACTTTTGCATGTCTTTTGTATTTGTCAGGTAATTCCTTTGTTTCCGTTGACTGTGCTGAGATTGCTAGTTCTGTTGCTGTTGTGCGTCTGTATATTGGGTCCATTTCCTCTTCCAGTTCCCTGTAGGCTTGTTCTCGTTCTTTGTCCTGTATCCTTGTGACGATGCTTTGAATTTCTGCCTGGATGGTGGCTGGGCTTGGGGTTTTATTGGGGTTGATGGTGCGTATGATGATTGGGTACTGCTTGGTGTCCATGGTGGCAGTGGCCCATTGTATGCGTGGTTGGAACGTTGCCAGCCAGGGGTACCCCAGAATAAGGTCTTCCCCTCCTACATTGGTGATGAGGAACTGAATGGTTTTGAGTTTTCCATCAGTTTGTATATTTAGGTCGACACAGTGAGTGATTTTCCCTCCTTTGTTGTGTGTCCCATCTATGTTCCAGATATTTTGGGGGTTAGGTAGTTCCTTGGTTCCTAACCCCATCTTCTTTATGAAATCTGGATGTATGAAGTTGTGGGTGGCTCCAGAGTCCACCAATGCTTTCTTTTCGGCCATGTAGTAGCTCGTGCGAATCGAAACTGGGACGTGCATAGATTGATAGTGCGTGATAAGCGACGAGTTACAATTTAAAGCCCTCACCCAGGCCGTTGGGTTTAGGCGCTTTGAAAATCCTGCCTCCCTGCCATGTCCCTTGTGAACACCTCCCTCTTCTCCTCTGATAGGGCTGCGATGCAACCCATGATGTCGTCGATTTGGGGATCGGTATTTGCACGATTGACTTGGATGGGTTCGTCAAAGTCTATGAGAGGTTCCCCAGCTATGCTTTGAGGAGCGGTGGGGATTTCCTCTATGTAGGCTCCTCTGCCTTGTGCCTTCCTTGGTTGGTTACAGTCTTGTGAGAAGTGACCCTTCTGATTGCAATTGTAACAGATTACATCCCTGATATTCAGGACTCCGTGTCCTCCTCCTCTGCGTTGCATGAATCCAGCTCTTGGTGGGAACGGGGGTCTTCCTGGGGTCCAGTCCCTGGGGTCTTCTGGGTGATTGTGATTGATGTCACCTATTTCGGCGACTCGTGCCTGGATTCTTCCTGGCGTGGTGTCCATCGCATCGGGGTGGTTTCGGTATTGTTGCCACCCTTGTTGGGTTCCTTGCCTTTGTGGGGCCTGGAACCGAAGAGGTTGGTTTGGGCGAGGGCATGGCGTAGCCTGTCGTTGTCTCCCAAATCCGTCTGATCTGGCCTTCATATGCAGGTATCGTTTCTGCTGCTTGATGAGCATGCTCTTCCATTGAGAGTAGCTGCGTGGGTTATGGAATTGGTAGGCGTTCTGGTACAACTTGAGGGGAACGCCTCTTGTGAATTTGTCAAGGACTAGTGGTTCGTCCAACTGGTAGTCAGCCTGTCGGACCAGCTTTTTGAATTTAGTGACATAGCTGTCAATGTCTTTGTTGACCATTTTGAATCCCTTGTCGAGTTCCACTCTTGCGCGATCCTTTTCTAGGTTGTCGCGGAACTGGCCTTTGAATGTGAGCTCTACTCCTGCCCAAAGCCATGGGTCGTTCTTGTTAGCTTGGGCGTCGAGCCACTTGGTGGTTTCTGTTGCCCATTCGTCGACGAGTGGTCCTTGGATGTAAGTTAGAAACATCATTGCTTTGATGTACAGGACCTTGAGGCTTCTGTTTGCAGCGTTGACTCCTGTGAATCGGTTCCACTGGGAGAGGAACGCTTCTGCTTCATCACGGTTACCCGTGAATATCTTGGGTTCTTTTCCCAGGAACTTGTCTGTATCAGGCATCGCAAATGTGGGTACACCTGTCTGCTCATCGTCGTGGGGGTTGTCGTCAGGGTCCCCTCCTGGTGGTGCTCCTCTGCCTCCTCCTCCTCCTTCATCAGGGGATTTTCTGAATATTGCGGTTCTGGCTTGTGCCATTGTCAATGTGGTAGTACCGGACATGTCTGTGGGGATGGACTTAGCGATCTGTTCGAGGTGTTCTTCCTCCTGTTGATCCTTGATAATGCGGATCTCTTCCGGGTTGCTTGTGATGGACGGGGATGGTGCTGGTGTCTTTGGCGTTGGTGAGCGGACTGGTTCCTCTTCTTCTCCATCGATTTGTCCCCACTGATCCCTGGTAGTAACGTTGGATTGGAGGATGTTGAGGCTGAGACTCGAGCTTGCTGGTCTGTTAACTTGGTATTTGTTGTGTGCGTCATTCCACTGGATTTTGACCCAACAGAGGTTGTTGAAGTTGAATTCTATGGGGATGAGTTGAGATTGTCCTTGTCAGTTGATGTAGTAGGTGAAGTATCCTGGGTTTTCCTCGTTGTCCTTCCAAAATGCGTTTTCTAGATACTTCTTTGGGACGTTGCGGTCTCCTCTTCTGTCGATGTAATAGGGTCGGAAGGGAACCCAGAAGTCCTTGGTTGTTCTTGTAGGATTGGCCATGATGGGATCTTGGTCTTAATGTAACATCTACCACGGACGTTTGCCTGACTTAGGCCTCTTGGTGTGTGGCGATCCTTGAAAGTCGAAAGTTGTGATTGGCGAAAGTCTGTGGATAGAAGGCGGGATGAGGTTGAAGGCTTTCGTCTCTTCCAAAGTAGGCGTGGAGATCTTCTAGTTGAACGACGCCTTGGGGAACCTTGTTGATGTATCTGGCGCTGGCCCAGGAGATGCTGTCAAGGATGAAGAAGGAGTGGTATGAAGAGGCCACGCGATTGTTGCAATATAGGAATCCTTGGTAAGCTGCGACGTCTGCAGGAAGGTCCACTGATCCGCGAAGGGACAGCCGAAGATAAGCCACGGGGATCCCTGGTCTAAGGGGGATATGCTGGACAACTCACTTAAGAGGGGAAGCCTCTTAGTAAAGACGAGTGGAAGATAGTGGTATTGGAAGAAGACCAGGATGCCGTTCTTGGTCTTCGCACTACTCTACTTATACAGATATGTGCGGGCTTTGAAGCGCCGCTTGAACACTGCCAGCCAATAGCGTAAGTACCGCAAACCCTAGTACAGCAATCCTAGTATGAGTCACTTCCGAGATCCGATCCATTATCATACAATCACATGTGCTGGAGCTTACCTGGCTGACTGATCCTACAAGTCCATGACGATATACTGCTGACGGTGGTGTCATAGCCGACGTGTCAGTGTCCACTTCCCGGCCCGAGGCGCCGATCGATCCGAAACGTAACAGGAGGGAAAATCACTCACTGTGTCGACCTAAATATACAAACTGATGGAAAACTCAAAACCATTCAGTTCCTCATCACCAACGTAGGGGGAGAAGACCTTATTCTGGGGTACCCCTGGCTAGTGACGTTCCAACCATGCATACAATGGGCCACTGCCACCATGGACACCAAGCAGTACCCAATCATCATACGCACCATCAACCCCAATAAAACCCCAAGCCCAGCCACCATCCAGGCAGAAATTCAAAGCATCGTCACAAGGATACAGGACAAAGAACGAGAACAAGCCTACAGGGAACTGGAAGAGGAAATGGACCCAATATACAGACGCACAACAGCAACAGAACTAGCAATCTCAGCACAGTCAACGGAAACAAAGGAATTACCTGACAAATACAAAAGACATGCAAAAGTATTCAGTGAAGAAGAATCCTACCGATTTCCACCCCCTAGACCATGGGACCACGCCATCGACTTCAAACCAAACGCTCCAGACCATATCAACTGCAAAGTCTACCCACTCAACCAAATGGAGGAAAAAGCCTTGGAGGAATTCCTAGATGAACAATTGGCCAAAGGATACATTCGACCGTCTAAGTCTCAGTACGCAGCTCCATTCTTCTTTGTTAAAAAGAAGGACGGAAAACTACGGCCAGTACAGGACTACAGGGAACTCAACACATGGACCATACGCAACCAATACCCGCTCCTGCTCATACCTCAGCTAATTGCAGACCTTAGCAGAGGATGGATCTTCTCCAAATTTGATGTCAGATGGGGATACACAAACATCAGAATCAAACCAGGAGATGAACACAAAGCAGCATTCAAGACTAAACAGGGTTTCTTCGAACCATTGGTAATGTACTTCGGCATGACAAACGCACCAGCAACCTTCCAGGCAATGATGAACGCAATCTTCGAACCACTCATTGAACACCATGAGAAAAAGGGAACCATCATATGCATATACATGGACGACATCAGAGTCGCAATGGCAACCACGGAACAAGCCCACACGGAAGCAGTTCATGATATCCTGGACTTACTGGAACAACACGACTTGTACCTCAAATTGGAAAAGTGCACATTCCACTCCGACACCCTCGATTACCTGGGGGTAATCATTAAGAAGGGGGTGATTCACATGGACCCTGTCAAAATTTCGGGAATCCATGATTGGCTGACCCCCAAAAACGTCAAACAGGTGCGATCGTTCCTAGGGTTTTGCAACTTCTACTGCGCTTTCATTCGAAATTTTGCCACACACGCACGCCCACTCAACAAACTCACGCGCAAAGACACGGAATGGTCATGGGGAACAGAGCAACAAGCAGCATTCGACAAACTCAAAACCCTCGTAACGGAAGAACCAGTGCTCAAACACCCAGAACTGGACAAACCCTTTGAACTGGAAGTTGACGCCTTGGGATACGCAGTAGGAGCGGTACTACTCCAACGAGACAAGGACAACAAACAACACCCAATCGCATATTACTCCAACACCCTCAGCACGGCAGAACAAAACTACGACATCTACGACTTGGAACTGTTAGCCATCGTCAAGGCACTAAGGAACTGGAGAGCCTACCTCGCGGGGTCTCCACACAAAATCAAGGTGTTCTCCGACCACATGAACCTGCAGTACTGGAGATCCCCTCAGAAGATAAGCAGACGGGTGGCAAGGGAAGTGTTGGAACTCTCCGAATACGACATAGAGATTCATCACATCAAGGGAGCAGCAAATGGAAGAGCAGACGCCTTATCAAGAAGGCCCGACTACGACCAGGGAAAACACGACAATGAACAAGTCACGGTACTCCCTGATCACATATTCGTCCGAGCTGCAAACATTGACACCACGGAAAACCCAACACGCATAAGCCTGAAAATCACAGTGGACGAAATGCAACCCACACACCCAGTATACACCCAGGACAGCGAGGTCATCACGAAATGGGTAGACCCACACAAACTCAAGCGCATCGAAAATACGTGGTACAAAGAGGGACGAAGAGTGGTTACAGGAGACGCTCACGAGCGGAAGCATATTATACAAGCCCACCACGATGCACTCGCCTATGGACATCCCGGAATCAACCGAACCATCAAATTAATTGAAAGGTACTATTGGTGGCCAGGCCTTTGGCAAGAGGCACAAGACTACATCAAGGGATGCGCTGACTGTCAGCGAATCAAAGTCAACAACCGACCAACACGCGCCCCTCTACAACCCATATTTCCCAAACCAGAAGCAACTCCGTTTGAGGTCATAGCGCTGGACTTCATCACGAAACTGCCCCAATCGAATGGCTGCGATTCCATACTGACAGTGACAGACCACGACTGCTCTAAAGCAGCGGTGTTCATCCTGTGCCTGGAAGAAATAAGCGCAGAAGGAACTGCGGCCCTGTACGTGACACATGTTTTCCCCAGATTCGGACTGCCAGCGTGCATCATTAGCGACCGAGATCCAAGATTTGCGTCAAAATTCACCCGTGAACTATGCCGAATACTCAGAATCGAGCAAAACATTTCCATGGCATACCACCCCAGAACTGATGGCCAATCAGAACAGACCAACCAGTGGCTGGAGCAATACCTAAGGTTCTGGGTCAACGAGCGACAAGATGACTGGACGCGATACCTGCCAATGGCAGAATTCACACACAACAACTGGCCGAATGAGTCTACCAAGGAATCCCCTTTCAATGTCCTCATGGGGTACAACCCACGCGCAGATTGGATCGATCGACCCTCTCCTATCCCACAAGTAGCACTGCAGGCGCAGCAGTTCAAAGAAGCCAGAACGCGCACCCAGGAACTGATGATCAAAGCGCAGCAGGGGTGGATCAAACACAAGGACACCCCGAAATACCAAATCGGAGACCTCATGTGGCTCTAGGGACGCCACTTACGCACCAACCAGCCAACCGCAAAACTCGCGCCAAGAAGGCATGGTCCGTTCCAGATCGTCCAGGTGATGTCCGCAGTCAATTACCGCCTAGAACTTCCCACGCAGTGGAGCATCCATCCAGTTTTCCACATGGACCTTCTGACTCCGTACAAAGAAACTCCCACACACGGCCCCAATTATCAGCGCCCACCACCAGATTTGGTCAATGGAGAAGAAGAATACAAAGTCGAAAAGATTCTAGACTCTCGGTGGTTTGGCAGGACAAAGAAACTACAGTATTTGGTCAAATGGCGTGGATACCCAGACTCGGACAACCAGTGGGTCTCCAAGGATGACGTATTTGCTGATGAAGCAATTCGGGAATTCAAACGTTCAAACCCCGCCAGGGGAACACATATAAGCGCAGGGAAAACCCAAGAGACGTCCCCATCCCCTTCTCTCCTTCTCCCACATACTCATGTCCTCTTCCCGAGTTCAAGTCCACTATGTCCTCAACGACCTACTCCCAGTGTCCATCCAGCCTACCCTCATCGTTCAGGACGCGCCACCATCACCCCTGTCGCTTCCCCAGTCCGTTCACAGCGGAGGAAGTCGTCCACTGACCCCCATACCATCCCTTATTCCTTCGCCAACCCCTACCAGAGTTGGTACAAGAGATTCTTCGCCGACCAACATGTCAACGGCAGCCTCACCCGATATGAACGAGACTGCGGTTCAAGAGGACTGGGACTTCGACCGGTACCTATCGGAGGAACATTGCCCTCTACACAAACACCTCACTTATGGCAACCATCTCACCACCACGCACAACGAAACCCCTCCGCTATGCACCACAGACAGAGAGCCCATCCTTATGCCAAAAGCTGCTCGACCCCAGGTCCGCCGCTATCGTGTGGAAGAACACAGTCCAATTTCCCAACGTGAAGTGGAGACTCCTCCACCCGTCAGGTTCCAACACAACAGGGGAGTACATTATATCCCTTTCCAGATCCGCAATGCTCAGGACCGCCTGCACCCAGCTCGCTATACGCAGCTCATCCTCATGGCGGACCCATTCGTCCTTGCCTACTGGAGGGGCAGCGACCAGCAATACGGGAAGCCGGTACACGCCGCCCCCAACTACAACTACCCCGCGGACTCCCACTACTACGACAACGACCTGATCTTCTTAGATCAGCGCAGCTCCATGCGTGAATCGGTCGACCGTGCCCTCACGGGCATGAAGGATCTCACCCTCATCGCAGAGGTCCACCGCTACTGCTGCACACAAGCGGGGTATGAAGCCAAGGAGGTGGAGTTGACAAAGAAGATGGACGAGCTAGACAAGATAGCTCGGGTAAGGAGGGATTGCGTGCTTCGGCTTCAGAGGGCAAATGCGATCACCTGCATTGAGGCGGAGCGGGACTCATACCGCCTGGGGATACAGGCGGGGCTGCAGGTCGCAGGAGAAAGGGAGGCCACCCAGCATGGTTGAGCTGGGGCTCGACCATAAGAAGGGGGTGATGTTACGTTTCGGATCGATCGGCACCTCGGGCCAGGAAGTGGACACTGACACATCGGCTATGACACCACCGTCAGCAGTATATCGTCATGGACTTGTAGGATCAGTCAGCCAGGTAAGCTCCGGCACATGTGATTGTACGATAACGGATCGGATCTCGGAAGTGACTCATACTAGGATAGCTGTACTAGGGTTCACGGTACTTACGCTATTGGCTGGTAGTGTTCAAGCGGCGCTTCAAAGCCCGCACGTATCTGTATAAGTAGAGTAGTGTGAAGACCAAGAACGGCATCTTGGTCTTCTTCCAATACCACTATCTTCCACTCATCTTTACTAAGAGGCCTCCCCTCTTAAGTGAGTTGTCTGGCATATCCCCTTAGACCAGGGATCCCCGTGACTCATCTTCATCTGTCCCTTCGCGGATCAGTGGACCTTCCTGCAGACGTCGCAGCTTACCAAGTATACCTATATCGCAACGACCACGTGGCCTCCCCATACCACTCCTTCTTCATCCTTGACAGCACCTCTTGGGCCAGCGCCAGGTACATCGACAAGGTTCCCCAAGGCATTATTCAGCTAGAAGATCTCCACGCCTACTTTGGGAGAGACGAGAGCCTTCAACCTCATCCCGCCTTCTATCCTCAGACTTTCGCCAATCACAACTTTCGACTTTCAAGGATCGCCACACGTCAAGAGGCCTAAGTCAGGCAAACGTCCATGGTAGACGTTACATTAGTGAACATGTCTGCAGGATTATCAGTGCCCTTTATGAAGAATAACTCCACTCGGCGTTGCTGAGCCACTTCCCGAATGTAATGGTAGTGTATGTCTATGTGTTTGATCCTGTGCTCTTGCACAGGATTTGACGCCATGAATATAGAGCCCTGATTGTCGCTGCACAGTGGAATTGGTCCCATGTTAATGTCAAGCTCACTAAGGAGTGCTTTAATCCACACAAGCTGATGGCTTGTGTCTGACAGGGACATGTATTCTGCTTCTGTCGAGGACAGAGCGACTGTGCACTGGGCTCTGGAGTTCCAGTATTAGACCTGTGATCCACAGGGTTTGATGCCCAGTCAGAATCTGCGCACGCGAATAAACCCTTATTTGAGTGGCCACTGTACACTAGTGCATAATCTGCAGTGCCTGCAAGATAGTGGCATATGTGCAGTGCACGATTCAAGTGGTCTTGTGAGGGGCTCGCAGCGTGCTGCGCCATCTTAGTTACAGCAAATGCAATGTCTGGGCATGTGCCCAGCATGATATACATGAGCGAACCGATGATCTGCTGGTATTGGGTGCGCAGTGTAGTGTCCACAGTGTCTGTGTTTGGTAGGGGGTGATATCCCTCAGGCAGTGGTGTCACTGCGTACTTAGCGTTTGTCATTCCAAAGCGCTGCAGCACTTTATTGAGGTAGACAGTCTGATCAATGCAGATGTTGCCATCCTTCTTAAGTATGCACATGCGCAGGAACTCCTTCGCTTCGCTGAGGTCATGACACTCCTATTTGTGCATAAAGGCATCTTTCAGTGTGTTCACAAGTGTCTTGTCGCTGCCCATGAAGAGCGCGTCGTCTACATACACTATGACCACTACTGTAGAGCCTTTGGACGTGTGCACAAACAGTCCAGAGTCTGAGAGGAGGCATTTACAGCCAATGTCACCCATGGATTTGTCCAGCACTCGCCACCACGCGAGAGCTGCTTGCTTAAGTCCATAGAGTGCACGCTTAAGGTGCAGTACTTTAGTTTCCTGTCCTTTAAGCTTGAAACCTTTGGGCTGCTCCATATAGAGCTCCTCGTCCAATTCCCCATAGAGGAAGGCGCTTTTAACATCTAAGCCAGTGATATACCACTGCTTAAGTGCCGCTAGGGCGAGCATGAGGTGTACTGACTTGAAGTGCACAACAGGAGAGAATATCTCATTGAAGTCGGTGCCTTCTATCTGAGAGAAGCCCTTGGCCACAAGACGAGCCTTCTTACAGCCGTCTGTTTTCTGGTCAAAGACCCATCGGTTCTTAATGACCTTTCTCCCCTTGGGGAGATCCACAGGCTTGAAGACATTGCGTTTGTGAAGTGCCTCTAGCTCTTTGCAACATGCAGTCTTCCACTCTTTTCTCTGTGCCTCAGGCAGTCGCAGAATGTCTTTATAAGTCCACTCCCGAATGGAAGTGGTGTGCATTAAGTGTGAATTGTTTGGTGCTGCTTTGGCAAGCAGGTAATTGACGAATTCTACTCCCCCTTCCTGGGCTAGCTGTGCCAGGAGTAGGTCTTCGACCTCTACATCACTTGGTAGGGGTGTCAGCGGTGAGTCATCGCGCTGTGGATGGCCAGTGCTAGGTCCAGGAACCTGCCTCTGGCGAGTGTTGGAGGGTGGCTGGGAGCGACCTGGCGCATCCCCCACAATATCTCTCCACTGTCGCATCCACTGAACATCTCTGTGTTGTTGAATGGGGTGCCTGTCTTCCCCATAGACGTTACCAGGTCGTTATGGTATTCTCCTTTCCCACCCAGAGCGTCTGGGGAGTGGCGGTGGCTGTGGTGCATCCGCAGGCACATCCTCATGCTCTGGCACTGGTGCAGGGGAAGGCAAAGTGTGCTCAGGCTGCTGTGGTAGCGCCAGACCCTCGTCAGGATCTTGAGACACTTCCATTGGTCTGGAAGGAGGAGGGCAATGTGGGGTGTCCCCATCATCGCCGTTGAAAGGAGTAAACTGTGGTGGTGTACCATGTTGTTCAACTGGCTCTTTCAAGCGAGTAAAGCCACGCTTTCGAGTGGTTTTGCACTTAGGGAACATGTTCTCATCGAAGAGAGCAGTTGCTCCTGTGTACACAGTGTTCTTAGTGAGGCGCATGAATGTCCTTGAGAGTGGTAATAAAGTTGTCTGACTTGTATTTGCCACCCGCATCTGACATCCACTCTTTAACAGTGGTGCCAAACTGACTCTTAATGAGTGTGGATGAAGTGTTTAAGTGCGCCTATGGCAGCACCTTTGGTGCGCAGGCACACTACCCAAGCATATGACGTGAAGTCATCAATGAAGCTGACAAAGTACTTGTACTTATGGTAGGATTCCACTGGGAAACTCTTCAAGTCAGAGTGGACTTTTGTGAAGGGTGCAGAGGCACGTGTTTCAGATGGCAAGTGTGCCTGTGAAGGCATCTTGCCTTGCGCACATCCTGGACACACTGGCACTTCTGCAGGGAAGTCCAGGTCCTTTGGGAAGCCCTTGGTGTGGTTTCTAGCATGGCGAAGCACATCCTTGGAGGGATGGCCGAAGCGCTTGTGCATAAGAGTGTAATCCACTGCATACACAGTGGCATTTGCACTCGCATCTGCGATTACAGACTCCAGCCAGTAGATAGTGTGGCCAGGGAACGTCGGCACACACTGTATTAGTGGTATTGTGGTGTGTTCTCTGCGCAATACCATAGTCTGCACATCCCCATAAACGCGCAGGCCTTGCTGCAGGAACTCGCCCACAGAGAGCAATCTCCCTGTGATTTCAGGGATATAGAAAACGGGGTAAAGGCACGTAGTACGCTGCCTAGTGTGCCCATTGTGTGTAACTTCGTGCTTAATGAGAATGGCACCCTTTCCTTTAATGTGGATTGGCTTTGAGGCTGTCTTCACAGGGATAGGTGTCCCAATGTCCTCATAATCTATGAAGTCTTTCATTGAATAGGTGAAGTGCGAAGATGCACCAGAGTCTAGAAGCCACTTTGCGCTGCCATTGTCTTTTCTCATTCCCTTGCACTTAGCATACTCAGCAGTGTCCACGCCATGTGCACCACTTTGTGCACATTTATTTAATGATTCTACACAACCATGTACAGTACTATACTTAAGCTTCATAGCTAGTTGTGAGACAAGGCGTTCATGAGTGCTGTGAGGCATCAGGAAGAGGGACAGGACAGACCTGAAGTCATTCAGGCCAGCGGCATCACAGACCATAGCGTTTAGGTCCCAGTCATCGTTCCCGAGACTGACACAGTCTTCAGCAGACTGGCGCTGAGTGTTGGGAGAGGGTGAGCGGGTGAGGAAACTGTCTCCTTCGTCCTCATGGTCAGAGGGCTCGGGGGAAGACTTGCTGCATTTGGAAACGCGCTGGTCATTGTCAGAGTCCTCTGGATTGAGCGCAGCGATGTGCTGCTCGAGAGTCTTGAGGGTGTTGGAGGTGCCAGCCACTCCAATGTTGTGCACAACATTGTGCACTTTGTTGAGTGTGGCATACAGTCCTACAGTGGCAGAAGGGTGCCTGGTGTGTCCAGGGACAGTGCGCACAGTCTTGCCACTCAGGGCGAAGTGTGCAACTGAAGCTGAGGTTGGGGAAGGCAGGGCAGCCTCACTGGCGAGATGAGAGTGGTCGTGGGTCTCTTGACCTTGCTGCTGCGACTGGGACTTCTTCCCACTGCACTTGCCACGCTTCTTCTTGCCTTGGGCATTGCCTTGGCCTTGCCCAGACTGCTGGGTGTTGCCACCACCACTCCCAGAACCACCACCATAGTCAGTGTTTCGCTGCTGTCTGTAGTTGGGGTCGCCATGCTTGTGTTTGACTGCAGAGAGCTTCTGTGCACTCTGCTGCAGCTTCCCTTTGTTCCTCTCAGTCTCCCACTGTCCCATGACGGCTTTGTGCACATGCTTGAGGTTAAGATTGGCAAGGTCATAACTGGTGCAGAGGATGGAGACAAGCATCTCCCACTTGGGTGGGAGTGCAGACAGCAAGATCATTGCCTGGATGATTTCTGGGATGGCCACACCATTAGTAGACAGACGGTGCACTGCAGCCTGCAATTTGTTAATCTGTGGCAAGGGGTGCTTATTAGCATCGATCTTGATAGAAATAGCTTCCTTGAAGTCCTTGAACAGAGTGGTGGGCTGGATGACATCAAAGTGAGTCTTGAGGCGGTTCCAGATTGTGTCTGCTTTGTTCAGGGAGGCTACTTCTTCCCTAATGGTGGGATTGATGCGCAGGATAAGATTGGCAAGGGCTTTTTGATTGCCACTCTTCCAAGTCTTGTGCACAGCACACTCGGCATTGGTAGGAGGGTTAGAGACAGCAGGTTCAGATTCGTCTCCATTGGCATACTCCCACAAGTCCATGGACATGAGATAGGCTTCCATTGCCTGTGCCCACTCTTGGTAATTAGTGCCATCAAGCACCGGGACCAGAAAAGTGAGGGCGTTCAACATATTATGTTTTTGTGAGGGAAAACCGAGTGTCAGCAACCATGCGATGACCGGGCACATGCAGAAAGTGTTTAGAACGCTCAGGAAACTCTTAGACTAGTGGCAGCCACTAGGGCGCACACTTGGGCATCGTGCAGCCATGTAGGCACACTGCACATGGCACTGCAGCCATTAAGGGGCATTGCCTGGCAAGCCAGAGAGCACACAGTGCGCAACTCAATTAAGAGTGCGCTGTCGCTGCCATCGAAGGTGCAGACGGTGCCCCAGGGCCCATAACCTGTGGAGCAGGCATGGGGAGCAATGGTATATTGCGTACTACTTTAGCTGACCTGTGAGGCCTGTACTTTACGACTACTTAGTTGTTCTGAATGAACTGTGTGTATTGGATGTGTCCTGTGTGTCTTATATACACTTCAGAACACTACATCAATAGCTATCTATTGTATCTAAAGGCCTAAGGCCATTCAACTGAGTGCAGATGCTGTCTGCACTCTGATTCATACTAGCAAGGCCACAGCTCACTGCTGTGGCTGAGCCTGTGGCTCAGCATTGTGGCGCTCGCTGATTACTTGGCTCGCAGTGCACACGCTCGCTCGCTCTCGCTCAACACAGTATTGTTACGATTTCTCCTTTCTTCTGTATGCATCTTGATCTGTTCTGTTACTTACTGCATGATACATGGTTTCTGCAGAGCCTCCATTTGTCACATGCCCATCCGTTTTGCTTCGTTCCACTTGCGCCTAGCTCCTTTCAACTGGTGGTTTGCGCCATCGAAAACCACTATACCTTTCTGAGTTGATCTGACACACATGTGGACCCGTGTGTCCCCATGACTCTTGTTATTGTATATCCTTTTGTACTTGATTTAGCACAAGGTGTCGTTCTCACGTCATGTGTTTGGCATAGCCAAACACCCTGTACTAGTATATAAGTCATGCCCTACCTAGCTTGTACAGTAGACTTGTGTAATACCACATCATCTTTGCCTCACGAACCAATCTTGACTCGCCCTTGCACTTGAGTCCCTGCCTTTGCTCGCCTTTTCACTTGAGCCCTGATGTTACGTTTCAGATCGATCGGCGCCTCGGGCCGGGAAGTGGACACTGACGCGTCAGCTATGACACCACTGTCAGCAGTATATTGTCATGGACTTGTAGAATCAGTCAGCCGGGTAAGCTCCAGCACATGTGATTGTACGATAACGGATCGGATCTCGGAAGTGACTCGTACTAGGATAGCTGTACTAGGGTTCACGGTACTTACGCTATTGGCTAGTAATATTCAAGTGGCGCTTCAAAGCCCGCGCGTATCTGTATAAGTAGAGTAGTGCGAAGACCAAGAACGGCATCTTGGTCTTCTTCCAATACCACTACCATCCACTCGTCTTTACTAAGAGGCCTCCCCTCTTAAGTAAGTTGTCCGGCATATCCCCTTAGACCAGGGATCCCCGTGACTTATCTCTGCCTGTCCCTTCACGGATCAGTGGACCTCCCTGCAGACGTCACAGCTTACCAAGTACACCTGTATCGCAATGACCGCGTGGCCTCTCCATACCACTCCTTCTTCATCCTCGACAGCACCTCTTGGGCCAGCGCCAGGTACATCGATAAGATTCCCCAAGGCGTCATTCAGCTAGAAGATCTCCACGCTTACTTTGGGAGAGACGAAAGCCTTCAACCTCATCCCACCTTCTATCCTCAGACCTTCGCCAATCGCAACTTTTGACTATCAAGGATCGCCACACGTCAAGAGGCCTAAGTCAGGCAAACGTCCGTGGTAGACGTTACACCTGACCTCCTGCTACCATCCTTGTGTCCCTGGGAGACCAAGTGATACTTGTTCACCACCGAACTGAGTCCTAACTGACTCACACCTTTCTGATCCCGTTGACTTGTTGAAGTACATGTTGTACTTAACGCCCCTGTGGTGGTGTTACAAGTATGCAATATTTGAAATTTATTTCCCAATGTTTCCACTACTGACACTAGTATTACTGATGCCATCCCATGGCCATTGTTGTTATCACCCCGTAGTGCCTTGTTGCTACTGCTGTTGTTGTTGTTGCTGCCTTGTTGCCACAACTGTCATTGTTGTTGTCCTCACCTTGTCTTGGTGAGCGTGACAGTGTCAACTGTATCATCACTGCAGAGCATGTGCATGATGCTTGCACAGCTGTCACTCAAGTCAAAGGAGTTGGCTGTGTTGGTTGGCAGCCCAGGTTTCACAATCTAGAGCTTGGGCTGGCACCAAGTTAGTTGTGTTTGGGGAATGCGCAGTGCCTGGGCTCGATACTGGGTTGCAGTTGGGGGTCAGTCAATTATATAAGATGACTTGCTCATGGAGGAAAGCAAGCGAATGGTAAAAGGCTAGATTCTGAGATGAGGAACAAGACTAGAACAAAGAATACAGGCTATACTATGAGCTCTTTAAGTACTGTACAAGAATCCTATTTTTCTAGTATTTTTCTGTGCTTTTCTCAGGGACATGTATGCCCTAATTCTATATAGAAAGCAATTGGTGAGCTGGCAGAACTTTCTGGAATCCAAAGCAGTCATGAAACATGAGACTATTCCAGCAGAAAGAGAAGCAAGAATCTGAGAAGCAGAAATGAAAGATTGGAATAGATCTGAAACACAAGAACCAAATCTGAAGAGAAGTAAGAAATGAAACATATCTGACAGTTGGAACAGGAGGCAGATTTGATCAATGGCACAATTGGATCATGACAGGTGGAGCCTACATAGGGCAAGAGTGAAATGTGGTGTTCAAACACCTGAATGGCTTGGAAAGGGTGAGGGCTGGGCTGTGATGGTGACCAGGGACCAGGGCCAGGCAGCATTGGCACACATAATGATCTGCCATCAATTCCATCATTGATGGGCCACCCGATGGGCAGAACCCCTCAGGACTCATGGGCCAACTGATGTTGGCTGATGCACAAAAACTTTTTGGAATTCATGGGCCAACTGACATTGGTTTGAGTTTTTGTTCCAGAGGGATTTCCTGAAGCAGGAATTGTCAATAGAATATACATACAATGTTTGAATGTATCTGGAGACTTGAATAAGCATGGGGCATCCAGGGATTGTCATTGTGGAATTACAATAGGTGCCAAAAGGATCAAGCATCAAGTTCCTGTCCATGGACAAACTGTCATGAACCTAGAAACTTGGGTTGTGACTCAGGCATCTAAGACCAGTCTGCACCAGCCTGGTCTTACATAACCACCTTCCTAAAGGGGAAATCCGAAATCGGAGTTTGAAGTTCGTGCTCCGACGATCACATGATGTGTCATGTGATCTCCCATTGTTTATCAAGTCACCTGACAACTGAGAGTCATACCATTCCTTGAATTTATCTGATCAGACTGAGGAGCAGTCAAATCATCATGACCAACTCGACTGTGGCACAGTCATACCACTCCTATGATTATTCTAATTGGACTGCAGAGCAGTCATGTCATATGGCATCATTGACTGCAGAGCAGTTGTACGACACTATCCTGATTTTCTCATTGGACACTATATTTAGATTTTACTGGAATGTTCCATTCCGCAGTATTCCGCAGCACCTGTGGGCAGACCTTAAGCCTGCCCTAAACTTATGCACAGACCATCCCTCTGGGTATATAAGCTAGCGCAATAGAATGGACAGTCCCTCAGACTGTCCACTTGTAACATCCTCTACTTGCCTCTTCCCCTGCACTGGTGCCCCTTCAGCTGCAATGACACAATTGTTCACTAAGTGACACTTCTGTCAAAGTCAAGCCAAAGTGTTCCATCACAGTAGTACCTGTGCTCCACTCCGAGTTCTCCACCACCCCCGGTCTTCTGTATCCTGTTGTGATTCCCTGTTGAGTGACAGTGAGTCATCACACTTGGACAGTCTAACCCAATTAGACCTGACCCTGGGTGTTCCCAGTGTCTGACTATGACTACAACTTCTCACAGTTTGGTCAGTGGGATGGAGATTCTGGGTCATATTTTGAGGAAAACAACCACCATTACCCTTGCCCCCCTTGTCGTCACTCTTCCCTTTGCTCCACCGCCACTCCCCACCCCCCATCACCTCCCATTGTCAACACCCCTCCTCCTCTTCGTCTCCCATCACCCTTCACTCCCCTCGCATCCCCCTTCAGGCTAATACAAGAGTTTGTACAAGGCTCCTCAACTAGTGTTCACAGTGGGTTGACCTGCAATTTTCTCATGCCTTTTTGTATCTGGCTTGTAGATCTTGAAGGTGTGATCCAGGGGCATTTGTTTCAGTATCAATTGGTGCAGAAATGGCATAGCTATGACCTCTGCAAGTTTTGAGTCTCTATGTAATGTCTACCACAGACGTTTGCCTGACTTAGGCCTCTTGGCGTGTGGCGATCCTTGAAAGTCGAAAGTTGCGATTAGCAAAGGTCTGGGGATAAAAGGCGGGATGAGGTTGAAGGCTTTCATCTCTCCCAAAGTAAGCGTGGAGATCCTCTAGCTGGATGATGCCTTGGGGAATCGTGTCGATGTATTTGGTGTTGGCCCAAGAGGTACTGTCGATGATGAAGAACGAGTGGTAGGGAGAGGCCACGCGGTCGTTGCGATATAGGAATACTTGGTAAGCTGCGACGTCTGCGGGGAGGTCCACTGATCCGCGAAGGGACAGGCAAAGATAAGTCACAGGGATCCCTGGTCTAAGGGGATATGCCGGACAACTCACTTAAGAGGGGGAGCCTCTTAGTAAAGACGAGTAGATGATGGTGGTATTGGAAGAAGACCAAGATGCCACTCTTGGTCTTCACACTACTCTACTTATACAGATACGCGCGGGCTTTGAAGCGCCGCTTGAATGCTACTAGTCAATAGCATAAGTACCACGAACCCTAGTACAGCTATCCTAGTATGAGTCACTTCCGAGATCTGATCTGTTATTGTAACGCCACCACAGGGGCGTTAAGTACGACATGTACTTCGGCAAGTCGACGGGATCGGATAGGCATGAGTCAGTCAGGACTCAGTTCAGTGATGTACAAGTATCACTTGGTCTCCCAGGGACACAAGGATAATAGCGGGAATCAAGGCTCAAGCGAAGGGGTGAGCAAAGATGAGGACTCAAGTGCAAAGGCAAGTCAAAGTAGGTTCGTGAGACAAAGGCAATGTGGTATTACACAAGAAGTCAAGTCTACCGTACAAGCTAGGTAGGGCGTGACTTATATACTAATACAGGGTGTTTGGCTAAGCCAAACACATGACGCCAGACTTGTCATGGTACGCGGAAATCGGACTCTTATTTACGGTTATGGCCACGTAGTAAGCAGTAATGAGTCATGGACAAGTAGGGATCAGTCAGCCATAGCAGAATCACATGCCGATGTGGCATGTACTTATCACATGGTAGTTATAGTAGGGTTCGAGCTACTTACGCTACTAGTTACACAACTTCAAGAGGAGCTTTAAAGTGTCCTCATAAATGTATAAATAGTGGCTCGATAAGACCAAGATACCTCATCTTGGTCTTCTTCAATCACCACTCCGTTCTCTTCTCGTCTGCGTGTGATTCACTTGCCTCGTCGTGCAAGTCGTCTTTATCGATCAGATTACCTAGTGGCACTACAGGCCCTAGTGTACGTTCAGATCGCGTACCAAATAAGCGCCATGTATCCCGTGACCAAGTCACGTGACCTTGAAGGAATATTTCGCTAAGTCGTGAACACCCTTTCGCAGTCCAAGTCAGACTAACGCCAGTGGTGGCGTTACAAGACTGACACCTTGCGCTAAGAAGAGTACAAAGGGATGTGCCGTATTGAGAGTTGCAAAGACATGTGGGCTTGCGCGTGTCCCAGATTAGCTTGGAAAGGCATAGTGGTTTTCAATGGCGCAAACTGCCAGTCGAAAGGAGTTGGGTGCAAGTGGAACGAAGCAAAACAGGCAGATGCGTGACAAATGAGAACTCCGCGGAATCCGCATATCGTACAGTAGCAGGTGGAACAAGTCAAGATGCACACAACGGGAAGCCGAGATCATAACATTACCCCCCGTCAGATTCGAAGTCACCACAACTTCGACTAGTCGCTGGTGTAGTACCAATCGTCCTCTACAGGGGTGTTGTCTGGGGTTGGTGAAGGAGGTTGTGGACATACATGATGACGCAGGAACATATGCCTGCCCCGCTCTCCGCACTCCCTACACTGCTCGTACTGAGGACAGTGGATCTCCGCATGTTGCGCGTCGTAGTGCAGACACTTCCCACACCACCGGGGGCGGTCGTCGGGGTCAATATAGGCCAGCGACATGGGGGAGATGCGACAGATGAGGCATACGTCTTACTGGTGGGTGCAACTTCCACACCACTGACACGGCTGCTTGGCCCTCCATTGAGGACACTGCATGATCAGATGGTCCGTGGACTTGCATTGGAAACACTTGCGAGGGCACTTGCTACCTTCACCCTGAAGGCATGGCATCTCGCAGGGCCCTCCGGTGCGTGGGGGGATGGGAATAGAATCGGGCGTGGGGCGAGGGCGTATGAACTCGGCTTGGAGCTCGTCTGTCACGGTCGAGGGAACGGACACTTACTGTACGGATATGACCACGTCAGTAAGTCGCAATGTGTCATGGACCAGGGGATCAGTCAGCACATAGTAGAATCACATGCCGATGTGGCATGACTCATAACTAGGATAGCGATAGTAGGGTTCGAGCTACTTTAGCTATTCGTCGTACAGATTGGAGGGGAGCTTTAAAGCTGCCTCGCATATGTATAAATAGTGGCCTAGGAAGACCAAGATTCGCCATCTTGGTCTTCTTCAAATTCACCACTTCCATTCTCCTCCCTGCACGATTTGCTTGTCTCTCTCAGAGCAAGTCGTCTTCATCAATTTTCGGACTACCTAGTGGCGCGACTTGCCCTAGTGTATATTCAGATCACGTGCCCCTTAAGCGCCGTGTATCTCGTGATCAGGTCACGTGACCTCGGAAGATATTCTGCTAAGTCGTGAACGCCCTTTCGTGTCCAAGTCGGACTAACGCCAGTGGTGGCGTTACATCGTCGTACTTTTCGGATATCAGTGGTATTGCACACGCGTACTGTAACCGCTTTCATACGCTTGCGAGGTCCATATCCATATGGAAGCGGTTGCACGTGAGGTCCGTCTCCGTCTGTTGAAGCTCGGACTCTTGCGCAGTAATCCCGTCCTTCCGTAGTAGGCAGTCTCAGAGGCACGCTACGTCTGCGTGGAGACGAACGTCGCATAACTCTGCCAAAACCTCGTTGATGCATATAGCTCGTGAGTCGTGTGGATGAAACATGGCGAGCTGTTGGTCTGTGATGTGCCAGGGCAGCTGTCCCTCGTACACTCCTCGCAGATAGACTGACTGCACGTAGCACGGGTGCCCTCTGCCCAGGGTCCCTACAACTTCTCGGTAGTCCTTGTGATAATAGATGAAGCGTGCGATTTGCTTCGGGTATCCGGCCTCTCCGATCTTCAGCAGGAAGTACAGATAAGAGAGGTCGGGGTCATTATGAAGGAAGGGAAGTCCTGGGTCTGTGGCATCTTCCCCCATCTCTTCGTCGTCAATGAATGCATAGGTGGGGTCAGGCTCAACAAGGCGAGGTTGCACAACGGGTGCAGTTACGTGGCCAATGCCAGGGGGAAACGGGGGGAGTGGTGTGTGTTTGAGAGGTGGTGGTGGAGTGTGTTGTTGTGGTTCAGGGGGAGTGGGGACAAGGGGGACGTGTATCGTGACAGGAGTATCAACGGATGGGGCGGTTAGGGTGAGCAACGAGGCAGCTGCCTCTTCTTGTGCAAGGCGATCAAGAACGGGAGTGATCAAAGACAAGACCAGGGGGTCCGGGCTAGGGACTACAGAATATGGCGTACAACCCTCGGGTTGCAAGGGGACACCCTGGTCCTGTGAGGGTACGGTCAGCTGCTCGAGTATGATTTGCGCTGGTGGGTGTGAGGGTATTTTAGAGATGATGGGAGTGGATGTCATTGTAGTAGTGGCAGTGGGAGGAGTGATGTTGTGGTCGAGTTCGTTGGGCGTCGTCTTATATCTTTTGTCCAGCCCCTTCGGTGGTAGGGTTATGCCAATAGAAGTCGGCGATGAGGTCAGGTGCGTGTCGAACATTCTCGAGTGGTTCCCACGAACTATCGCTCATGGGGAATCCCTTCCATTGAACTAGGAATTGGAGCTTACGCCCTCGGCCATAGATCCTTGATCCGAGGATTTGCTCCACTTTGAACTCTTCTTCCCCATCGATAAGGTCCGGTGGGGGTCGTGTGAAGTTTGCCCCATGCAGTTCCGTCTCCTTATATGGGGTGAGGAGGTTGGCATGGAACACGGGGTGGATCTTCCATGACTTCGGGAGTTCTAGTTCGTAAGAGACCGCGGAGAGGACCTTCTTGATGCGGAAAGGTCCATGGCGTTTAGGGGCTAGCTTGGCCGTGGGGTAGAACGTTTTAAGGTTCGGCCCCTCTAACCATACTTGCGCTCCTTCTTGATATGGGATAAAGCAAGTGCGCCCTCGCTTCATCATGAGTTCTTGGGCGTGCGTAATACAGTCCTGTGCGTGTTGTCAGAAGTTGCCCATATCTTCTAAGCGCTGATCAACAGATGGGGAGGTCGTGGGTTTTGAGATCCAGGTGGTGCGTGGCTCCCATCCCATGATGAGTGAGAAAGGGGAATGTTTCGTCGTTGCATTGGGCCATGCGTTATGTGCGAACTGCACTACAGGGAGGGCCTCTGCCCAGTTATCCTGCTGCATGTTGCTCCAATGGCATAAGTATTGTTCCAGCCATTGGTTGGTTCGTTCTGACTGTCCATCTGTTTGGGGATGATACGCTGACGAAATATTCTGCCTGATTCCGAGGACTTGGCAGAGTTGTGTCATAAA
Organism: Lactarius akahatsu; assembly: GCA_021524915.1. Lineage (NCBI taxonomy): Eukaryota > Fungi > Basidiomycota > Agaricomycetes > Russulales > Russulaceae > Lactarius > Lactarius akahatsu. The sequence continues at coordinate 215,883 of JAKELL010000021.1, forward strand.
TGCGGACGTAAATCTGGGGTCTCGGTCGGTGATCAATTTTCGGGGTATGCCGTAATGGGGGTAGACGTGGCGAAGGTATAGCCTGGCTATGCCTTCTGCGGTGATCGTTTCGTTGCACGGGATAAAGATGGCTGCCTTGGAGCAGTCGTGGTTGGTAATGGTGAGGATTGAGTCATATCCCTGCGACAGTGGTAGTTTTGTAATGAAGTCCATGGCTACGACTTCGAACGGTTCTGCTTCTGGGTCGGTCGTGATAGGGAAGAGATGTGGTTTTTGTCGGTGGGGGTTGATTTTGTTGGCTTGGCATGTGGCGCAACCCTTGACGTACTCTTCGACGTCTTTGCGCATACTGGGCCACCAGTAGTCTCGTCGTAGGAGCTCATAGGTGTTTGTGATTCTGGGGTGTCCCATGGCAGGTGTGTCATGGAAAAAGGTGATTACCCCCCGCTTAAGATTGTTATCCCCGATAACGACAAGGGCGTTGCCTTTCCACCATAACCCCTCGTGCTTTTTCAGGTTATGCGGTTCGACCCATCGTAGTACCTGTGACTCGTCAAGATTTTGTGCAATCTGGGTCCAGATGTCCATGTTGTGCATTGACATCTCGGTAGCCCGGATGAAGCGGTCCGCAGGAAGGACAGTGACGTTGTTGTTGTCTTCATCGCCTGGCGCATAGTCTGCTCGCCGGGATAGGGCATCTGCGCGACCGTTCCTGATGCCTGGTACGTGCTTTAATATGAAGTCGTATTCTGACAGCTCTAAGAACTCACGTGCTACTCGTCGGCTGATTTTTCGCGGTTCCTTCCAGTATTGAAGGTTGGCGTGGTCAGTGTGTATGATGATTTTATGGGGTGAGCCAACGAGGTACGTGCGCCAGGCACGAAGGGCTTTGACTACTGCAAGTAGTTCTCTGTCGTAGATGTCGTAGTTTCGCTCAGCTTGGGACAATGATTCTGAGTGAAATGCTACTGGGTGGAGTTTTTGGTCTTCTCCTAGCTGGTTGAGCACTGCGCCGATGGCGACGTTGGATGCGTCCACTTCTAGCTCAAACGGTTTTGTCAAGTTGGGGGATAGGAGGACTGGTTCTCAGCATATTTGGTCTTTGACATGCTCGAACGCCTTCTGTTGTTCTACTCCCCAGTGCCACGGAGTATCCTTTTTTGTGAGATCGTGGAGGGGACGTGCGAGGGACGAGAACCCTTTGATGAATTGACAATAGAAGTTGCAGAAACCGATAAAGGCATGTACTTCTTTGAGGTTTCTTGGGGGTTGCCATTCACGGATTCCTCGTACTTTTACAGGGTCCATCCGCAGCTTCCCATGTCCGATGATAAGCCCAAGGTACTCCGTTTCACACACCTCAAACTTGCACTTCTCTGGTTTGATGTAGAGGTCGTTTTCTTTGCAGATGGTCAGAACCTGGTGGACCCTTTCTTGGTGTCATTCGAGGTCGTCTATGGTTGCGATGAGGATATCGTCCATGTATATGATCACTTCGTTTGTTAATATTGGTCCTCGAAACGTGAAGTCCATCATCGCTTGGAAGGTTGCCGGGGAGTTCGTGAGACTGAAATACATTACGAGTGGTTCGAACGTCCCCTTATTCGTTTTAAAGGCCGCCTTCCACTCGTGTCCTTCGTCTATATGGATGTTATTATACCCCCAGCGAATATCCAGTTTCGTGAAGAGTCGCGCATCTCGGATTTTGTCAATGAGTCCAGGGATGAGGGGTAGCGGGTAATGGTTTTGAACTGTGACCTCATTTAGTCGTCGGTAGTCTTGCACAGGCCTGAGCTTGCCGTCTTTCTTCTTTATAAAGAAGAAAGGTGAAACGTACAGGGACTTTGACTGTCAAATGTATCCCCTTTCCAGCTGTTCCACGAGGAATGTGTCGAGAGCTTTATCTTCCTCTTGCGTCAGTGGATATACTTTGCAGTCCATTGCCGGGGGTGCGTTGGGTGTTAGGTCGATGGCATGGTCCCATGGCCGTTTCGGCAGGAAGCGGTGCGAGGCTTCCTCGTTGAATACTTTACGGTACCGCCGGTATTCTGGTGGGACCATTTCTTCGAAGGTTCGTGCTCCCTTCTTGGCAGCTTCTTGCTGTGCGAGCTCTGACGCCGTCATGGTTTTTCTTAGCAATGCCACGCACGGTTCTTGCTCGTCGTCCACAATCTGCTCCCACGCCTCCTCATTGAGTTGATACGTCTCCAACGCCCGTATGGATGCTTCTACAGGTGTGGCTTCGTCCGATGACTGAAGGCTGGATATTACTACCGGTTGAAACTTCTCATCCAGCGTTGCTTCGCCCCACTTCACAAGTGGTTCGAACGCTGAGAACCATGGGTAGCCTAGTATGACTTCGTCTCTTCCCAAGTTTGTTACTAGGAAGCGAAGTGTCTTGGTGTCACTTCCTGTGCAGACGTTCACGTTGGTGTATTGGGTGATGGCCCCATCTTGGTTGTGAGTTCCGTCCATGTTCCAAATGCGTATTGGTTGCGTGACGTCACGTGTTCCGATCTGCAGCCGTTTTAGGAGTGAGGCGCAGATAAAATTGTCCGTTGCTCCTGAGTCCAGGAGCACTTGTTGTTTGGCCGTTGTGTGTGCAGATTTAAAGAGTACTGGGATTCTCATGGATCGATATCTGCTATGGTACACGTTTACATTGAGTGCTCTAGCCCAGGCCATCGGGTTCAAGCGTCGAGAAAATCCTCTTTCACAAACAGCTTTTCTACCATGAGGTCTCGTACCTCCTGGGGTTGCGCTTTCATCGCAGCGATCTGTGCTTCAGCCTGCTCTTCCGTCGAAAGTACGCGGTTAGATTGTATGGCGACTGTAGTGACGGCGGGAGTTGATACAGTTGGGGGAGCGGGGAGGGAAGCTGGTTGGGTGGTCGTTGAGGAAGTAGCAATTCGAGTGCCCTTTTGTGGGCAGTTACGTGAGATGTGCCCCGCAGTACGGCATCTAAAACAACAGCCCTCCTTTTGTAGTTGGATTCAATCAGCGTCAGTGAGAGCCACGGAGGCTCTGGCGCATCCAACATCCATGGCGTTTGGGTCGCGATTCTTGTTGAGGGCCTGTACCCACTGGTCACGGTTATGCCCTCCCTTCTTTTGGCGCGGGGTTCGGTTCTTGCCAAGTCGGTCCTTTAAAACCAGGTACTCAGCCTGTTGTAGTCAAGCGGCCCACTTCCAATCCTCCCATGTGACGGGGTGTTGGAAGTGGATGGCATTGATCACTAACTGGTTTGGGAGTCCGTCTTGGAATAACTCCAACGTTGTGGCTTCCTCTGGGCCATACCTGGCTTTCGTGGTCAGGTTGTCAAATTGGGCGATGTAGGAGTTGATGTCTTCTCCTTTCATTGCCAGGGTCTGTAAGGCTTTACGGGCCTTGGTCTGTTCTGCAGTGTCGGTGTATGCCTGCAGGAACTGGGTTTCTACCTCGTTCCAGAGGTTGTTTTGGGTTCGTAGGACCCCTGCTGCTATTTGGTCATCGAGCCATCTCATCTGCTCGTCGACCCAATCGTCGACAAGTGGCCCTCGGATATAGGAAAGGAAGGCCATAGCTCGTTGTCCGGGTACTGCGAGCAGGTCTACTGTCAGGTTCATTCCGCAATACAATTTGAAGGCACGTAAGAAGGCCTTGCTTTTCTCTCGGTTTCTGTCGAATTCTGGCGGGGGGTTTCCTCCTAGGCGACCATTACCGGGGGCTGGTGCGGGTCCTCCAGCTGGTGCCGGTACTCCGCCACCACCGCCGCCGCCACCACCGCCACCGCCACCGCCACCGCCACCGCCACCGCCACCGCCACTGCCACTGCTGGCAGGGGTTCCTCCAGCAGGTGCTCCACTTCTGCTAGGTGCTCCTCCTCCACTTGTGAGGGTGGTGCTTGCGGATGCTTGTCCTTGTTGGGACATTGCGTAAGACGGAAATGCTGAGGTGGGGAGGTTGGTTGTTGGTATCGAGACACTTGGGGATGGGGTGTACGAAGGGTCGATGTTAATGCCTGAAGGATTGGAGGATCCTAGAGGTCTGGTATTCAGGGTGAGGGGTACTGGTCCTGTAGTGTACCACACTCCTTCAGTCAGGGAATATTCAATAAAGGCCCAGAGGCGTCTGTCTTCGAGGTAGTGGATTTGTCGATATGAACATGTCGAGGGGTCAAAGACAAAGTATCCTTCGACTCCGTTGTGTTCTGCCCAGACCATGGTTCCTGTAACTCTATCTGATAGTTTGTCAGAACTGAGGTGGTCGATGTATTCGGGCCTAAACTTGGTTCAGCTGCGACTGGATGTTGCCACTGTGAGAGACTTGACTTAATGTAACGCCACCACAGGGGCGTAAAGTATGATGTGTACTTCGGCAAGTCGATGGGATCAGATAGGCGTGAGTCGGTCAGGACTCAGTTCAGTGATGAACAAGTATCACTTGGTCTCCCAGGGACACAAGGATAATAGCAGGAATCAAGGCTCAAGCGAAGGGGCGAGTGAAGATAAGGACTCAAGCGCAAAGGCAAGTCAAAGTAGGTTCGTGAGACAAAGGCAATGTGGTATTACACAAGAAGTCAAGTCTACCATACAAGCTAGGTAGGGCGTGACTTATATACTAATACAGGGTGTTTGGCTAAGCCAAACACATGACACCAGACTGACACCTTGTGCTAAGAAGAGTACAAAGGGATGTGCCGTATTGAGAGTTGCAAAGACACGCGGGCTCGCGCATGTCCCAGATTAGCTTGGAAAGGCATAGTGGCTTTCGATGGCGCAAACCGCCGGTCGAAAGGAGTTGGGCGCAAGTGGTGTTGCGCAGCAATGCACGCAGTGTACAGGTAGACCCTTACCTGAATAGAGAGCTTAGACGAGGCTTAGAGTGAAGCAGAGGAAGCTCAGAGTGGGGTGGAGAGAGATGTGTATATGTACTCGCTCCTATAGTAGGATTTATATACTCTATGGTCCACCCATGTCCGTTTGGGGAAAAGTGATGAGTAGAGGCGTCCACAATATCGCGTTTTCAGTGTCGCCTAATGTCTAATCACCGGTGGACTTGGAATAATCCCTTAAGGGGATTCTGTACGTATACCGTATGACTAAATACTCCGAATTACGTGTATAGCATAACTAATCGTACTGTCATTCCTATGTAATGAGCCTTATAGTAAGTATTACGGCTCAACACTCCCCCTTGCTAAGTGCAGCTACTAAGCGCTCTAAGCAAGTGTGTAAGGCGAATTAATATTCTAGCCATGATTAGAAGGGAGTCTATCTCGGAACCATGAGAGCGGTTTCGAGACCAAGTTCTCTTCACCATCCCATTTCAGCTTTTGAACTATTACAGTTCATTGGGCTGATTTTTTGGTATAATGAGCGGAAATGTTGTGATTCTCTGGTTGAGAAGAATCTATGTATGCGGAAGACAATGTCTTCAAGCGTCGCTCGATATACCTTCCATAGTATTAATGGAATTTTCAGGCTTGTCTCAAGGCCAAGTTTGTTGCCTTGTGACTTAGTTGGACGAGTAAAACTCAAGTCCTAACTGACTTCTGAATTTTTCGAACTTAATACGCCCTAGGTTCTTGGTAAACATATCTGCGGGATTCTCTGAACCATCTATAAAGAATAGTTCTATTTTCTTGTCCCTCACTACTTCTCTTATGTAGTGATAGCGTATATCAATATGTTTAATATGCTTCTCTTGGACAGGGTTTGAGGCCATAAAGATGGACCCTTGATTATCACCGCAGAGTGGTATTGGGCTTAGTTTGATGCCAAGCTCAGTAAAGAGTGACTTTATCCAAACTAATTGTCTGCTAGTATCCGACAGCGACATATATTCAGCTTCAGTGGAAGATAATGCGACTGTCTTTTGCGCTCTAGAGTTCCAACTGAATATCCCATTAGCCAGTTTAACCATGTAACCTGTGGTAGATCGCCTATTATCTGGGTTTGAAGCCCAGTCAGAGTCTGCATAGGCAATTAAGCCTCCATTTGATCTTCCATCATACACCAAAGAGTATGAAGAAGTCCCGAGCAAATAGCGACAGATATAGAGTGCTCTGTTTAAATGGTCCTCTGAGGGGTTTGCAGCGAATTGTGATAGTTTAACAACTGCATAGGCGATGTCAGGGCGAGTTCCAAGCATTATGTATAGGAGTGAACCTATAACTTGCTGGTATTTGCTCCTGACGCTTGGGTTGACTGGTGAATTATTAGGTACAGGTTGGTACCCTTCAGGAAGTGGAGTTGCAGTTGCTTTCGCATCTGCAAGTCCAAAGCGTTGCAGCACCTTTTCTAAGTAAGCGGTTTGATCTAAAAAGATCTTTCCATGTTTCCGCTGAATGCGCATACGCAAGAATTCCTTTGCATCACCTAAGTCACGACATTCCCAAGCCTTCATGAACCTATTCTTAAGTTCATTTAAAAGGGCTTTGTCCGATCCCATAAAGATCACATCATCAACATAGACAATGATCACTACAAGGGCGCCACTCTTTCCTCTATGGGTAAAGAGTCCTGAGTCAGATAGTAGCCTTTTGCAGCCCATCGCAGCCATGGACTTATCCAGCGCTTTCCACCATGCTAGAGCAGCTTGTTTAAGTCCATAAATGGCGCGTTTTAGTCGCAGTACTTTGTTTTCATGCCCTTTGGCTTTGAAGCCCTCAGGTTGTTCCATGTATAGCTCTTCATCGAGCTCTCCATATAGGAAGGCAGTTTTAACATCTAGTCCAGTGATGTGCCAATCCTCTAGCGCTGCAAGCGCGAGCATCATCCGGACAGTCTCGAAGCGCACTACTGGTGAGAATATTTCATCATAGTCAACGCCTTCAACCTGAGAAAAGCCTTTGGCAACAAGCCGGGCTTTCTTGCGACCATCAGTCTTTTGATCAAAGACCCATCTATTTTTTATTATTTTCCTCCCTTTAGGGGGTTCCACAAGCTCAAAGACATTACGTCTGCGAAGTGCCTCTAGTTCCTCGCAACAAGCAGTCTTCCATTCCTTTTGTTGTGCTGCAGGCATGCGTATTATATCTTTATAGGTCCACTCCTGTATATTAGAAGTGTCCAGTGGTTCCAGATCATTAGATGGAACTGCCTTGGCAAGCAGATGATCTAGGAAATTTACTCCCCCTTCCTGAGCAAGGCGTGACAATAAATCATCTACTTCATCCTCTGAGGGTTCTGGCGGAGCTTCACTCTCAGCAGGTGGAGGGTCAGGGTTTGTCTCAGGAAATCCTCCTGGAATCTGCCTTTGCCCTGGTGTACTATCAGCTCTGGAGCGACCAGGCTGTCTTCCAACCATTTCTTTCCACTTGCTACTCCGTTCAACGTCTTTAGTTATGTTTGTGGGGTGCCTGTCTTCCCCATAGACGTTGCCAGGACGAGTAGGTACTTTCTTCAAGCGCGCAGACCGTCGTGGTAGTGCTGGTTCTGGCGCAGGAGGCGGAGGCTGTTGCGCTTCTGGTTTCTCTGGTTCCACAGATCCGCCGTCGCGGTCTGGCGCATCCTCCCTATTTTGCCTCTGTTTAGGGGGATGATGAGTAGGCATATCATCGTCAAAACCACTTGGAATGGGCTGTGTAGGTGATGGTTCATCCTCCATAGGAGGTTGATTCTCTACTGGCTCATTTATGTGGGTTGTACCCTGCACCCTTTGTGTTTCGCACTTAGGGTATACGGTCTCATCAAATAATGCAGTAGTGCTGGTGAACACTGTGTTGTTTTTGATCTGCATGAATCTATATGCTTTTATGCCCTCAGTATGACCAATATAGATCATTTGTTCGCTTTTGGGGTCAAGTTTGTTCGATCTGCGATCTTCTGGTATGTGCACATATGCGCCACATCCAAACACTCGTAAGTGTGAAAGACTAGGTGCTTCACCATGCAAGCTCATATAGGGTGTCTGCCAATTAAGGCGACTTATTGGAGTCCTATTATAGCAATGTACTGCATGTAGGACCGCAAATTCCCACCAGGATTGAGGGAGACAGGCTTCAAGGCGCATAGCCTGAGCCTTATCCATACAAGTACGCATAAAGCGTTCAGCACGACCATTTTGTTGGGGAGTATGCGGTGCACTTTGTAGGATAGTAATGCCCATATCTTTCAGTACCTTAGTAAACTCGTCAGACTTGTATTCTCCTCCAGCGTCAGACATCCACTGTTTAATAGTAGCGTTATGCTGATTTTTGACCATGGCAATAAACTGCCTTAACGCATTGATGGCCTGTGCTTTGGTGCGTAATAGCACGACCCACGCATAGGAGGAAAAGTCGTCAAAGAAACTAATGAAGTATTTATATTTGTGGTACGAGTCAACTGGGAAGCTCTTAAGATCGGAATGAATCTTTTCAAAAGGCTTCTTAGCACGTGTCTCAGAGGGTTTATGCGTTGAAGCAGGCATTTTCCGTTGAGCGCAACCAGGACATATGGGTGTCTCAGAAGGATATTTAAGGTCCTTAGGGAATCCCTTAGTGTGATCCTTGGCACGACGTAGTACTTCCTTCGAAGGGTGTCCTAGACGTCTATGCCAAATGTCGTAGTCAGCAGTATAGATTGTACTATGGGCTGCATGTACATTTTTTACTTGTGTGACTTCGGCATCAAGCCAGTAGAGTGTCTGACCATCTGCTAGGGGTTTTGTTTGTAGTATGGGCGTCGTACTGCCCTTATAGAATAGAGATATATGCTGCGAATCCCCATGAACGCGCAATCCCTGTTGAAGAAACTCCCCCATTGACAATAGCTTAGTTGTCATCTGTGGTATATGAAAGACAGGATATATGCGTGTAATACGCTCTGTTTTAATGCCATTGTGTTCCACAGAATGCTTTAGTAAGACTGAGCCTTTGCCTTGTATATAAAGAGGATGGGCTGCCATCTTTACCATAGGCTTTTGTGAAAGGGGGGTATAACTTATAAAGTCCAGTTTATTGTTTGTAAAGTGTGCCGACGCACCAGAGTCAAGTAACCAAGTAGGTTCTCGCTCTGTTTGACTTTTCTTTCCCTTACATTTCGAGCATAAAGCGAAATCAAGACCATGAGCGCATAGATTAGCGCTATTTACGAATTTATTTACAAGTGCACTGTAACTACTATTTCTAGAAGCGCCAGTCGGCGCCGTCTCCAGTAGCACTGTAGGGTGGTCAGATTCGCTTATTTGGGGAGGGAAAGTTACTAACCCGTCCTCATAGGGAGTAAAGTCATCTTGTCCGACTGTATCAGCAAAGTCGTTGTAGACGTTGTCATCATCGTCCGCTTCGCTTCCCCAATCCAGAGAAATATCTGGGGAGGGGGCACGTACTGCCGCCTTCTTATGAAAGCCTTCCCACATTTTGGTTATTTCAACCGCAGTAGGACTATCTGGGCATTCTTCAATAGGCTCAACCGTGCGAATGGGCTCCTTGCCCTTGTCTTTACGCGCCTCTTGTTCAGCAGGCGAGACTAAAGGGGTCAAGGTCAGTTTAGGAGTATCTGGAGGCGAATTAATGGGCGCACTGCAGCCTGTAGGGAGGTCCTCATCCTCATCTGACATTTCCCAGTCCTCTGCGAAGGTGTTCGGGTTCTTGGTCCACGGAGAATCCGCGACCATCTGCCCAAGACGTTGCTCAAGCATCTTTACTGTCTGTACTGTACCAGGAGTTTCTAAGGCCTGGGTGACGTCCAGAGCCTTGTTAAGGGACTTATAATGTCCTGGTACGCGCTTCTTCGCAGGAGGAGCGGAGGAGATGCGCTGCTCAAGCCCAGAAGGCGAGATATGTGCAATGGTCGTAGAGGTTGGCGCTGGGAGCGCCGCAACATCGGCAATGTGCGTATGCCCTTGCGTATGTTGCTTCTTGAACTTCTTGCCGGCGCGTTTACTACGCTGGCGATGGTTCCCTCCCTGCTGCTGGGGCTGCTGCTGCTGCTGCTGTTGATTACCGCACTTCTTGTTCTGCTGGCCCGAAGAGCCTTGCTGCTGCTGCTGCTGGAAGTCGGGGTCGTTACGCTTGCGCTTGACCGCCGACAACTTGTTGGCCGATTCCTTGTTAGAGGACTGGCCTTTTGTACGCTCGATTTCCCACTGATTGACCGCTGCAGTACGGATGTCGGTCAAAGTAAGCTTCTTTGCCGTAGTGCCCGACATGAGGATAGGGACAAGGGATGACTCCCATTTGGCAGGTAGCTTCGAAAGAAGCATCATGGCCTGAAGGCCGTCGGGTACTTTGGCGGAGTTGGCAGAAAGGTGGTCGTAAATCGTTGCAAGCTCATCGATCTGGGGGCCAGGATGCTTGGCGTAGTCCAGACGGAACGTCATGGCACGCTTGAAGTCCTGGTAGACATTAGCAGCACTAACGCCCCCATACTGGGACTTGAGATGATCCCAAACCAAGCGAGAAGTCGCATATTTTTCAACCTGGCGTTGAATAGCCGGTGAAAGGCGCAGCACGATCGAGCCAAGGGCACGATCATCATCAGTAGCCCAAGCATTGTACGCTTCAAGCTCCTTTTCAGTGGGCTTGTCTTCATCTACAGCGCTGGGGGCACCACGCCTCCCAGACACTACATCCCACAGTGCAGAAGACTTCAAGAAAGCCTCCATTTGCTTAGCCCAAATTTGATAGTTGTTGCCGTCAAGGACGGGGACAAGAGTAGTAAGAGTCAACATGTTTGATAATAGGTTTCTGAATAGAGAGTAGTCAGCACCGTATGCGACTAATAACAGAAAAATAAACCGGCATAGTCTCCCCTTATAAGGAGACTAATGTCTGTCATTAAAGGCGACATACTGTCATAGTCTCCCCATAGTGGAGGAGACTAGTGTCAGCCAATGAAGGCGACAACCCCACTGCAGGTACTAAAGGTAACCCGCCGTCGTTGCAGCCAATGAAGGCGCAAAGCGACTTATGGCAGGGCCCATAACCTGTTGCGCAGCAATGCACGCAGTGTACAGGTAGACCCTTACCTGAATAGAGAGCTTAGACGAGGCTTAGAGTGAAGCAGAGGAAGCTCAGAGTGGGGTGGAGAGAGATGTGTATATGTACTCGCTCCTATAGTAGGATTTATATACTCTATGGTCCACCCATGTCCGTTTGGGGAAAAGTGATGAGTAGAGGCGTCCACAATATCGCGTTTTCAGTGTCGCCTAATGTCTAATCACCGGTGGACTCGGAATAATCCCTTAAGGGGATTCTGTACGTATACCGTATGACTAAATACTCCGAATTACGTGTATAGCATAACTAATCGTACTGTCATTCCTACGTAATGAGCCTTATAGTAAGTATTACGGCTCAACAAGTGGAACGAAGCAAAACGGGCAGACGCGTGACAAATGAGAACTCCGCGGAATCCGCGTATTGTACAGTAGCAGGCGGAACAAGTCGAGACACACACAATGGGAAGCCGAGATCGTAACAGTTATCATACAATCACATGTGCCGGAGCTTACCCAGCTGACCGACCCTACAAGTCCATGACGATATACTGCTGACGGCGATGTCATAGTTGACGTGTCAGTGTCCACTTCCTGGCCCGAGGCGCCGATCGAACTGAGACATAACATCACCCCCTTCTTATGGTCGAGCCCCAGCTCAACCACGCTGGGTTGCTTCCCTTTCCTCTGCGACCTGTAATCCCACATCTGTAAAAGTGGGGGGTGTCAAAAGCTGTCAAGGACCGGTCCAGACCGGTCCTTGACAGCTTTGACAGGTACCAGTTTTGCAGATGCGCCTGGATCCCCAGGCGGTATGAATCCCGCTCCGCCTCGATGCGGGTGATAGCATTGGCCCTCTGAAGCCGGAGTATGCAGTCCCTCCTGACCCGAGCTATCTTGTCCAGCTCGTCCATCTTCTTCGTCAATTCCGCCTCCTTGGCCTCGTACCCCGCTTGCACGCAACGGTAGCGGTGGACCTCTGCGATGAGGGTGAGGTCCTTCATGCCCGTGAGGGCACGGTTGACCGACTCGCACATGGAGCTGCGCTGATCCAAAAAGATCAGGTCATCGCCATAGTAGTGGGAGTCCGCAGGGTAGTCATAATTTGGGGCGGCGTGTACAGGCTTTCCGTATTGTTGGTTGCTGCCCCTTCAGTAGGCAAGGACAAATGGGTCCGCCGTAAGGATGAGCTGCGTATAGCGAGCTGGGTGCAGGCGGTCCTGAGCATTGCGGATCTGGAAAGGGATATAATGTACTCCCCTGTTGTGTTGGAACCTGACGGGTGGAGGAGTCTCCACTTCGCGTCGGGAAACTGGACTGTGTTCCTCCACATGATAGCGGCAGATCTGGGGTCGAGCAGCTTTCAGCATAAGGATGGGCTCCCCGTCGGGGGTGCATAGCGGCGGGGTTTCGTTGTGCGTGGTGGTGAGATGGTTGCCGTAAGTGAGGTGTTCGTGTAGAGGGCAATGTTCCTCTGATAGGTACCGGTCAAAGTCCCGGTCCTCTTGAACCGCAGTTTCATCCGTATCGGGTTGAGCTGTCGTCGACATGTTGGGCGGTGAAGGATCTCTTGTACCAACTCTGGTAGGGGTTGGCGAAGGAAGTAGGGATGGTATGGGGGTTGGTGGACAACTTCTTCCGTCGTGAATGGACTGGGGAAGCAACAAGGGTGATGGTGGTGCGTCTTGAACGATGAGGGTAGGCTGGATCGATACTGGGAGTAGGTCGTCGAGGACATAATGGACTTGTACCCAAGGAGAGGTCATGAGTATGTGTGAGAGGAGGAGAGAGGGATGGGGACGTCTCTTGGATTTTTCCTGCGCTTATATGTGTTTCCCTGGCAGGGTTTGAACGTTTGAATTCCCGAATTGCTTCATCAGCGAATACATCATCCTTGGAGACCCACTGGTTGTCCAAGTCTGGGTATCCGCGCCATTTGACCAAATACTGCAGTTTCCTGGTTCTGCCGAACCGCCGAGAGTCTAGAATCTTCTCGACTTCGTATTCCTCTTCTCCATCAATCAGATCTGGTGGCGGGTGCTGATAGTTGGGGCCATGTGTGGGAGTTTCTTTGTACAGAGTCAGAAGGTCTGTGTGGAATACTGGGTGGATGCTCCACTGCATGGGAAGTTCTAGGTGGTAGTTGACTGCGGACATCACCTGGATGATCTGGAACAGGCTGTGCCTTCTTGGCGCGAGTTTTGCGGTTGGCTGGTTGGTGCGTAGGTGGCATCCTTCGAGCCACACGAGGTCTCCAATTTGGTATTTTGGGGTGTCCTTGTGTTTGATCCACCCCTGCTGCACTTTGATCATCAGTTCCTGGGCGTGCGTTCTAGCCTCTTTGAACTGCTGCACCCGCAGCACTACTTGTGGGATAGGAGAAGGTCGATCGATCCAATCGGCGCGGGGATTGTACCCCATGAGGACATTGAAAGGGGATTCCTTGGTAGACTCATTTGGCCAGTTGTTGTGCGTGAATTCCGCCATTGGTAGGTATCACGTCCAGTCATCTTGTCACTCATTGACCCAGAACCTTAGGTATTGCTCTAGCCACTGGTTGGTCCGCTCCGATTGGCCATCAGTTCTGGGGTGGTATGCCGTGGAAATGTTTTGCTCGATTCCAAGTATTCAGCACAGTTCACGGGTGAATTTTGACGCGAATCTTGGATCTCTATCGCTGATGATGCACGCTGGCGGTCCGAATCTAGGGAAAACATGTGTCACGTACAGGGCCGCAGTTCCTTCCACGCTTATTTCCTCCAAGCACAGGATGAACACCGCTGCTTTGGAGCAGTCATGATCTGTTACTGTCAGTATGGAGTCGCAGCCATTCGATTGGGGCAATTTCGTGATGAAATCCAGTGCTATGACTTCGAACGGAGTTGCTTCTGGTTTGGGAAATATGGGTTGTAGAGGGGCGCGTGTTGGTCGGTTGTTGACCTTGATTCGTTGACAATCGGCACATCCCTTGACGTAGTCCTGTGCCTCTTGCCGAAGACCTGGCCACCAATAGTACCTTTCAATTAATTTGATGGTTCAGTTGATTCCGGGGTGTCCATAGGTGAGCGTGTCATGGTGGGCTTGTATAATACGCTTTCGTTCGTGAGCGTCTCCTGTAACCACTCTTCGTCCCTCCTTGTACCATGTATTTTCGATGTACTTGAGTTTGTGTGGGTCCACCCATTTCATGATGATATCGCTGTCCTGGGTGTATACTGGGTGTGTGGGTTGCATTTTGTCTACTGTGATCTCTGGGTTTATGCGTGTCAGGTTCTCCGTGGCGTCGATGTCTGCAGCTCGGACGAATATATGATCAGGGAGTACCGTGACTTGTTCATTGTCGTGTTCTCCCTGATTGTAGTCGGGTCTCCTTGATAAGGCGTCGGCCCTTCCGTTTGCTGTTCCCTTGATGTGGTGAATCTCTATGTCGTATTCGGAGAGTTCCAACACTTCCCTTGCTACCCGTCTGCTTATCTTCTGGGGGGATCTCCAGTACTGCAGGTTCATGTGGTTGGAGAACACCTTGATTTTGTGTGGGGATCCCGCAAGGTATGCTCTCCAGTTCCTTAGTGCTTTGACGATGGCCAACAGTTCCAAGTCATAGATGTTGTAGTTTCGTTCTGCCGCGCTGAGGGTGTTGGAGTAGTATGCGATTGGGTGTCGTTTGTTGTCCTTGTCTCGTTGGAGTAGTACTGCTCCTACTGCGTACCCCGAGGCGTCGACTTCCAGTTCTGGGTGTTTGAGCACTGGTTCTTCCGTTACGGGGGTTTTGAGTTTGTCAAATGCCATTTGTTGTTCTGTTCCCCATGACCATTCCATGTCTTTGCACGTGAGTTTGTTGAGTGGGTGTGCGTGTGTGGCAAAATTTCGAATGAAAGCGCGGTAGAAGTTGCAAAACCCTAAGAACGATCGCACCTGTTTAACGTTTTGGGAGTCAGCCAGTCACGGATTCCAGAAATTTTGACAGGGTCCATGCAAATCACCCCCTTCTTAATGATTACCCCCAGGTAATCGAGGGTGTCGGAGTGGAATGTGCACTTTTCCAATTTGAGGTACAAGTCATGTTGTTCTAGTAAGTCCAGGATGTCATGAACTGCTTCAGTGTGGGCTTGTTCCATGGTTTCCGTTGCGACTCCAATGTCGTCCATGTATACGCGTATGATGGTTCCTTTCTTCTCATGGTGTTCGATGAGTGGTTCAAAGATTGCGTTCATCATTGCCTGGAAGGTTGCTGGTGCATTTGTCATGCCGAAGTACATTACCAATGGTTCGAAGAAACCCCGTTTAGTTTTGAATGCTGCTTTGTGTTCATCTCCTGGTTTGATTCTGATGTTTGTGTATCCCCATCTGACATCAAATTTGGAGAAGATCCATCCTCTGCTAAGGTCTGCAATTAGCTGAGGTATGAGTGGGAGCGGGTATTGGTTGCGTATGGTCCATGTGTTGAGTTCCCTGTAGTCCTGTACTGGCCGTAGTTTTCCATCCTTCTTTTTAACAAAGAAGAATGGAGCTGCGTACTGAGATTTAGACGGTCAAATGTATCCTTTGGCCAATTGTTCGTCCAGGAATTCTTCCAAGGCTTTGTCCTCCGTTTGATTGAGTGGGTAGATTTTGCAGTTGATGTGGTCTGGAGCGTTTGGTTTGAAGTCAATGGCGTGGTCCCATGGTCTAGGGGGTGGAAATCGGTAGGATTCTTCTTCACTGAATACTTTTGCATGTCTTTTGTATTTGTCAGGTAATTCCTTTGTTTCCGTTGACTGTGCTGAGATTGCTAGTTCCGTTGCTGTTGTGCGTCCGTATATTGGGTTCATTTCCTCTTCCAGTTCCCTGTAGGCTTGTTCACGTTCCTCGTTTTGTATCCTTGTGACGATGCCTCAAATTTCTGCCTGAATGGTGGCTGGGCTTGGGGTTTTATTGGGGTTGATGGTGCGTATGATGATTGGGTACTGCTTGGTGTCCATGGTAGCAGTGGCCCATTGTATGCGTGGTTGGAACGTTGCCAGCCAGGGGTACCCAAGAATAAGGTCTTCCCCCCCTACGTTGGTGATGAGGAACTGAATGGTTTTGAGTTTTCCATCACTTTGTATATTTAGGTTGACACAATGAGTGATTTTCCCTCCTTTGTTGTGTGTCCCATCTATGTTCCAGATATTTTGGGGGTTAGGTAGTTCCTTGGTTCCTAACCCCATCTTCCTTACAAAATCTGGATGTATGAAGTTGTGGGTGGCCCCGGAGTCCACCAGTGCTTTCTTTTTGGCCATGTAGTAGCTCGTGCGAATCGAAACTGGGACGTGCATAGATCAATAGTGCGTGATAAGCGACGAGTTACAATTTAAAGCCCTCACCCAGGCCGTTGGGTTCAGGCGTTTGGAAAATCCTGCCTCCCTGCCATGTCCCTTGCTAACACTTCCCTCTTTTCCTCTGATAGGGCTGCGATGCGACCCATGATGTCGTCTATCTGGGGATCGGTGTCTGCGCGGTTGGCTTGGACAGGTTCATCAAAGTTGATGAGGGGGTCCCCGGCTACGCTTTGAGGGGCGGTGGGGATTTCCTCTATGTAGGCCCCTCTGCCTTGTGCTTTCCTTGGTTGGTTGCAATCTCGTGAGAAGTGACCCTTCTGGTTGCAATTAAAACAGGTTACATCCCTGATGTTTAGGACTCCGCATCCTCCTCCTCTGCATTGCATGAATCCAGCCCTTGGTGGGAACGGGGGTCTTCCGGGGGTCCAATCCCTTGGGTCTTCCGGGTGATTGCGGTTGACGTCACCTATTTCGGCAACTCGTGCCCGAACCCTTCCTGGTGTGGTGTCCATTGCGTCAGGGTGGTTCCAATATTGTTGCCATCCCTGTTGGGTTCCTTGCCTTTGCAGGGCTTGGAATCGAAGAGGTTGGTTCGGGCGAGGACGTGGCATAGCTTGTGGTTGTCTCCCAAATCCGTCTGACCTGGCCTTCATATGCAAATATCGTTTCTGTTGTTCGATGAGCGCACTCTTCCATTGGGAGTAGCTGCGCGGGTTATGGAATTGATAGGCGTTTTGGTACAGCTTGAGGGGAACGCCTCATGTGAATTTGTCGAGGACTAGTGGTTCGTCCAACCGGTAGTCAGCCTGTCGGACCAGCTTTTTGAATTTAGTGACATAGCTGTCAATGTCCTCATTGACCATTTTGAACCCCTTATCGAGTTCTACTCATGCGCGGTCTTTTTCTAGCTTGTCACGGAACTGGCCTTTGAATGCGAGCTCTACTCCTGCCCAAAGCCATGGGTCGTTCTTGTTAGTTTGGGCGTCGAGCCACTTGGTGGTTTCTGTTGCCCATTCATCGACGAGTGGTCCTTGGATGTAGGTTAGGAACATCATTGCTTTGATGTATGGGACTTTGAGGCTTCTATTTGCGGCGTTGACTCCTGCAAATCGGTTCCATTGGGAGAGGAACACTTCTGCTTCATCACGGTTGCCTGTGAATATCTTGGGTTCTTTTCCTAGAAACTTGTCTGTATCAGGCATTGTGAATGCGGGTACACCTGTCTGCCCATCGTCGTGGGGGTTGTCGTCGGGATCTCCTCCTGGTGGTGCTCCTCCGCCTCCTCCTCCTCCTTCATCGAGGGACTTTCCGAATATAGTGGTTCTGGCTTGCGCCATTGTCAATGTAGTGGTGCCAGACATGTCTGTGGGGATGAACTTAGCGATCTGTTCAAGGTGTTCTTCTTCCTGTTGATCCTTGATGATGCGGATCTCTTCCGGGTTGCTTGTGATGGACGGGGATGGTGCTGGTGTCTTTGGTGTTGGTGAGCAGGCTGGCTCCTCTTCTTCCCCGTCGATTGGTCCCCACTGATCTCTGGTGGTGATGTTTGATTGGAGGATGTCGAGGCTGAGACTTGAGCTTGCTGGTCTGTTAACTTGGTATTTGTTATGTGTGTCGTTCCACTGGATTTCGACCCAGCAGAGGTTGTCGAAGTTGAATTCTATGGGGATGAGTTGGGATTGTCCTTGTCAGTTGACGTAGTAGGTGAAGTATCCTGGGTTTTCCTTGTCGTCCTTCCAAAATGCGTTTGCTAGATACTTCTTTGGGACATTGCGGTCTCCTCTTCTGTCGATGTAGTAGGGTCGGAAGGGAACCCAGAAGTCCTTGGTTGTTCTTGTAGGATTGGCCACGGTGGGATCTTGGTCTTAATGTAACATCTACCATGGACGTTTGCCTGACTTAGGCCTCTTGGTGTGTGGCGATCCTTGAAAGTTGAAAGTTGCGATTAGCAAAGGTCTGGGGATAAAAGGCGGGATGAGGTTGAAGGCTCTCATCTCTCCCAAAGTAAGCGTGGAGATCCTCTAGCTGGATGACGCCTTGGGGAATCGTGTCGATGTATTTGGCGTTGGCCCAAGAGGTACTGTTGATGATGAAGAACGAGTGGTAGGGAGAGGCCACGCGGTCGTTGCGATATAGGAATACTTGGTAAGCTGCAACGTCTGCGGGGAGGTCCACTGATCCGCGAAGGGACAGGCAAAGATAAGTCACGGGGATCCCTGGTCTAAGGGGATATGCCAGACAACTCACTTAAGAGGGGGAGCCTCTTAGTAAAGACAAGTAGATGATGGTGGTATTGGAAGAAGACCAAGATGCCGCTCTTGGTCTTCACACTACTCTACTTATACAGATACGCGCGGGCTTTGAAGTGCCGCTTGAATGCTACTAGTCAATAGCGTAAGTACCGCGAACCCTAGTACAGCTATCCTAGTATGAGTCACTTCCGAGATCCGATCCGTTATCGTACAATCACATGTGCCAGAGCTTACCCGGCTGACTGACCCTACAAGTCCATGACGATATACTGCTGACAGCAATGTCATAGTCGACGCGTCAGTGTCCACTTCCCAGCCCGAGGCACCGATCGAACTGAGACGTAACACTCTAGCTCTGAAACTGATCTCACAGTGCTGTTGTTGAGACGCTGTGATGACTCACTGTTCCTCAACAGGGAATCACGACAGGTGCAGAAGACTGGGGGTGGTGGAGAATGTGGAGCGGGGCACAGGGACTACTGTGATGGAACACTTTGGCTCAACCATCAGAACTGGCACAATGGCTTAGGGAAAGTGCTTAGTGGCAAGTCATGCTTGACAGCTGAAGGGGCACTAGTGCTCTAGAGGCAGGAAGAGGCAAAGGGAGGATGTCACAAGTGGACAGTCTGAGGGACAGTCTGTTCTATTGCACTAGCTTATATACCCAGAGGGATGGTCTGTGTGTAAGTTTAGGGCAGGCTTAAGGTCTGCCCACGGGTGCTGCGGAATACTGCAGAATGGAACATTCCAGTAACATCTAAATATAGTGTCCAATGAGAAAACCAGGATAGTGTCATATGACCGCTCCACAGTCCAATCAGAATAATTGTAGGAGTGGTATGACTGTGCCACAGTCGAGTTGGTCATGATGATTTGACTGCTGAGCAGTCCAATCAGATAAATCCAAGGAATGGTACAACTCTCAGTTGTCAGGTGACTTGATAAATGATGGGAGATCATGTGACACATCATGTGATCATCAGAGTACAAACTTCAAACTCCGATTTTGGATTTCCCCTTTAGGAAGGTGATTATGTAAGACCAGGCTGGTGCAGACTGGTCTTAGACACCTGAGTCATAACCCAAGTTTCTAGGTTTGTGACAGACGTGACCTATGTCACATGTCTTGTGGGATATGATTGGGTCATCCCATATACTAAATACGGTATCTGTCCCTTATGGACTGATTTGGACTTGGCCAGACTCTCATGGACTGCTTTTGTTTATCTTTATTGTCAGAGTCATATATGGCTCTTATTGTTCTTCATTGTTAAGATACCAGTATTGTCTGCTTTAGGCAGCTATTGTTCTCGGCCCTCCAATGGCATTTCTCCCTCTGGCGCACAGACCACCTGTATTGTGTTTGGATCACCTGTGCACACAGACCATTCTTAGCTAAGCATCCTGTATATAAGGACTGCTGTTTTTGCCTCTACACTTCAGAGTTCCTTCACCCTCTAAAGTGTAAGTCCCTTCTCTTTTACTCTACACTACCTTTTACTCACAGACATCTTAGTACTTGTCTCTAGGTGTGTAGTAGTATTGCTATAGAGTTCCTTCACCCTCTGAAGTTACTTGTCTCTAGCTCCTTGCTATTAATGCTTTGCTTGTTAGTTTGCACTTCAACAGCTGTCACAAACACAAAAAATCATGACACAACCCTGACCCTCCATGTCATGGGTTTTTTGCTGACCCATGGTCATTTGTGATGGCACTGTAGTATCAGTTTTTGTGCTAGAGACTTAAAACTTGCAGAGGTCATAGCTATGCCATTTCTGCACCAATTGACACCAAAACAAATTCCCCTGGATCACACCTTCAAGATCTACAAGCTAAATACAAAAAGACACACAAATCAGCAGGTTGACCTGCTGTGAACACTACCAGGACCTCAACCAACATACAGTACAGGTATGTCCTTACTGACACCCTCGGTCACCCACTCCCCCATTCTGGGCTTCCATCACCCATCACTCGCCCCGTCATCCCTTGCCCTGCAACTCCTCTTGAGTATGAGGAGTTTGATATTCGGACACAAGTAGCAGTCCATTCTGTCCCCCTTTGTGCCCAGTCACCAGAGTTGGTGTACCCTGACCCCCCTTTGGAGCCTGCCCCACTGTCACGCCCTGAAAGCACTCCTCCTCATGTTTCATCCCCTCCCCCTTGCATCCCGACTCCTGACTCCCCCATCAACTATGAGCATGTAGCTGAACAGGTCCCTGTCGTCCCCCACAACAACCAGGAGAACATTGCTCCTGCCATCCCCCTATTCTGTCCCCCTTTGTGCTTGAATAGCCAGGAGGATCACCCTCACCAATACATCGCCATCTACACCGCTGAAGGCAAGTCTTGGTGCCCTGCTTCAGAAAGTCTTCATGAGCACTTCTGTTGTATCCCCCTTGCATCCGCTCTTGTCAGAGCTCCCCACACCTTCCCATCCATTACCTTGTTCCATATCCTGCCCCCACACATCTACACCCTTCTCTCACATCTCATTGACCCTGCCATACACCCCAACTTCCCCACCCTCTACATCTGTTCGAAGGTGATCTTCAACCTCCCCTCAGTCAACCTCCCCCTCGGAAGTGTGAGATATGACTTCCATGAAGGACTCCGGGCGGCGTTTGAACCCCTTTCCAATATAATCAGAGCTGGTTATATTGATTCCCTGGTAATGTTGGAGATTCAGGACTTTCTGGACAGATGTGTTATTACTACTTACAGACATCTTCACTTCGCTTTCAATGGACAGGTGTTTGCCCACTATCAGGGCTATTTCTTTGAAAATATTATTTGATCCAACCCCCTTCTCTTGTCTCATTGTCTTACTCCACAACTCCCAGCCAATCCTTTTTCCTTTGTACCAGCTATTCCTGATTCTCAACCACTATAAAGTACTAGTGGTATAGATTTGTTGCCTTGACCCTTGAATCAAGTGATTCAACTCAATGCAATGAGTAAGTCTTCCTTTGTATTTCCTGCAATAGGACTGTAAACTGAGTGGTTTAAGTGCCTCCAACCCCCCTTCGCATTCCCACTGACAAAGAATGAGTCTGACGAGCTTGTGTGAACTTCAACACCCACAGAGACTGACAAGCCCATTGGTATTACCCTTCAACTGCCTATTACGAACTTTCTGAGTTGTCCTGCATCAACTGCTGGACAGACCCTCCCTTGGTGCTCAAGAATCTAGTCAATCTCTTTGAGTTTGGAGAGATTTGGGATCACGACACCTACAATGACTTTGTAGACAACCTCTTAGCCATTGTCAATGCCTGCAACAACCAGCTCCTGTTCTGGCACCTCTCTGACATCATCACCTGTTGATAAGTGACCCTTGCACACTTAGCAGCTCAAAGGACAATCAGATATGGACTGCTGTAGATAAGATATACAGGACTCATATAGATTAGATTAATATGATCACACAATCTCGGACTTATTGTATTTGCTTATCTATGACATCATTGTACATTATGACATCATAGAATCCGGACTTTGCGTTGTACTTAATGCTCTTGTAGTTTCCTTTGTTCTATCCTTATTATGATGTCAGTATGATATCATCTAGTCTAGATTCTTCTTGTTCTTTTGTCCCTTGTTCTCAGAACGTCCACTCCTTTGTCCACCTATAGAACAATGTCTCTTGTATTTACTGTGACCCAGTGTTACCTGCATCACCCTCTAGTTTTGTATAAGTAGTGTAGCTTGTATGCCCCTGGTTCACATCAGTTCTCATCTGCTGTGTGCCAGACACTATCTGCTTCGCTTGCAAGAACTATCCCTGTTGCTGCTTCCAGTCACCCTCTATATCTCACCACAGTCTCCTCTTGTCACTGTGAGTATAGTCCCTATGTGCACTGTTCATCATCACCAACCAACTCCTTCTTTGGACAAAGAGCAACTATCTTTGGTTCAATTACATTCCCCCTCACCACAACTTTCTCATTCGACAACTCCAGTGGGGAAATTCGATCCAGTTCATCAATTGATTTTGCCTTTCATATGAAGAGATTCAAATCAACTTCTGCGAAGTCTGTGTAGTGGACAGAGAAGGCCCTCTGTGCTTGGTTATTACTGAAGGAACTGAGCTTACATATTCCTGGAGTAGAGCTACCTGGGAAACCACCCTGACAAACTCGGTGTCACGAACCTGTAAACTTGGGTTGTGACTCAGGCGTCTAAGACCGGTCTGCACCAGCCCAGTCTTACATAATCACCTTCCTAAAAGGGAAAATCCAGAATCGGAGTTCGAATTTCGTACTCCGACAATCATGTGATGTGTCACATGATCTCCCATTGTTATCAAGTCACCTGACGATGGAGAGTTGTACCATTCCTTGGATTTATCTGATTGGACTGCAGAGCAGTCACGTCATATGGTGTCATTGACTGCAGAGCAGTCATATGACACTATCCTAGTTTTCTCATTGGACACTATACTTAGATGTTACTGGAATGTTCCATTCTGCAGTATTCTGCAGCACCTGTGGGCAGACCTTAAGCCTGCCCTAAACTTATGCACAGACCATCCCCCTGGGTATATAAGCTAGCGCAATAGAATGGACAGTCCCTCAGACTGTCCACTTGTGACTCCCACTTGGATAATCCTCTAGTGCCTTTCTTTGCTATCACCATAGCTTGGATTCACGACCTCCTCATTATCCTCATCCTAGTCAAGTTATATCAAGTTTCCCTCATCTTCTTCCTTGTCCCTTGCGTCCCTTGTCAGCCAAGTGTCCTGCACAAACACTCTGAGTGAGTGTTCATCACACTTGTGTTGATGAGTGACCCTTGCGCACTTAGCGGCTCAAAGGACAATCAGATATGGACTGCTATAGATAAGATATACAGGACTTATGTAGATTAGATTATTATGATCACACAATCTCGGACTTGTTGTATTCCCTTAATCTATGACATCACTGTACACTATGACATCATAGGATCTGGACTTTGCGTTGTACTCAACGCCCTTATAGTTTCCCCTTTGTTCTATCCTTATTATGATGTCAGTATGATATCATTAGTCTAGATTCTCCTTGTTCTTTTGCTCCTTGTTCTCAGAATGTCCACTCCTTTGTCCGTCTGTAGAACAATGTCTCTTGTATTTACTGTGACGCCATGTTACCACCGTCACTCTGTATTTTGTATAAGTAGTGCAGCTTGTACGCTCCTGGTCCACATCAGTTCTCATCTGTTGTGTGCCAGGTATGTTTCTCCTTCTTGTATAAACATCAGTTCTCATCTGTTGTGTGCCAGACCACATCTGCTTCACTTGCTAAGATCTTACTCTGTTGCTGCTTCAAGCCTACTTGCATATCTCACCACAGTCTTCCCAGTCCACTGTGAGTATGCCCTTCATGTATGCTGTTCATCAACTTGGACAGTCTCATTATCTGACCAGGACGCTCCTTGATAGTGTCTGATTTCGGAGACAAATTCGGTCACTGGGATGGCGATTCCAGTTCTTATTACACCTTGTGGGAGCCCCAGTATAGCAGCCCCCCTCGTCAAACCCTTCCCCCTTCCTCTCGTCTCACATTCCCCTTGTCTCCGGAGGGTTTTAATACCCCCCTCACCCAGGTAGTTGAGCAAGTTGCTCTTCCCCAAGGACCAGCTGCTTTCACAGTGCCCTCATCCCCTGTCTCCAGTTGCCCCCCGTCCCCACATCCAGCTACCGCTCTCTCTTACAAAGAGACTAGCCCAGGTGTCGAGTATGTCCTACTCGACGAAAACTACACTCCTGTCTCTGGTGCCCCATCCCCTATCACTCGCCCCTTGTCCCTGTCCCCAGATTTTGATGTCCGGTCCCAAGTAGCCATTCAATCTGGTGCCCCCCATACTCGCTCCCTGTCCCTGGAACTGGTGTACCCAGATCCAGTTCAAGCCTTCCAGTCCCCCCTGCTCAGACCCTTGTCGCCCCTCTCTGATCTCCCTTCCCCTTCAGTCTGCCTCATCTCGCCTTGCCCCTGGTCTTCACCTCTTCCCCCTCACCCCACTACCCTGGACTTGCCCATCAACTACAATCATGTAGCAGAAGGCATTCCCTGTATTGACACCCCTGATGACGACCTCCCCCATGAAAATCAGGAAAACATCCCCCCTGCCTTGCCCATCGCTCACCCCCCATCTTGCATCAACGTTACCACTGGCCCACACCCCCACCAGTTTATTAACATTCAGACACCCCAGGGAGAAGAGTGGAGACTTATCTCGGAGTTCTATCAGGTCTCACTAACACAGCTCCCCTCCATAGACCACCTCCTGGCATACCCCCCTAACTTTCCTGGCATCACCCCCTTCTGCTTCCGGTCCCCCCACTATATCCAACTCTTCCCCTGTCACCACCCCCTTGCCCTCACTCTCAGAATCCCCCCCCTATATGCCTGCTCCCAAGCCGTCCTTGACCTCCCTAGCCAAGACCTCCCCCTCGGCTCCATCAAGTACAATTTCTGGGAAGGTATCCATCAGGCATTCGCCCCCTTAAACCAAGTAATTCAGCAGGCGTACATTGGAACTCTGGTCACCCCTGAACTCCAAGATTTTCTGGACAGTAGGATCATCTCCATGTACAGATACTTGGCCTTTTGGCAGGATAGGATCTTTGTAATCGACCAGGGATACCACTTTGAGGATGCTGTTAGGACGAGCCCCTCCCTTCTTTCATATTGTCTCACACCTCGACTCCCCATTGACCCCTTCCTGTATATCTCTACCCATTTAGATCAACAGGAACTATAACTATTTACCTTACAAGTAAGTAGTTGTAGTCAGATTTGTCATCGGTAGAAAATAAAAAAGGGGGTTTAGTGTCTCACTTCCGTCCAACTCAAATCCCTGAACAAGAGCAAATCAATCATTCTCAAGCACTCTTTGAAACCCACAGAGAAAGACAACTCCAGTATTACTACCCTTCCAGTACCCTCATCAACCTTGCCCACTCCAATGCAGTAGAAGTTTGGAGTGACAGTACCCTCCTCCTTAAAGACCTCGACTCTATACTTCCATTTGGAAAGGTACTCACCTTAGTTGAGTTTCAAGACTTTGTCACCAGCAAGCTAAATAGGCTTGGCAACCTAGCACAAGAACAACTCCTGTATTGGCACCTGTCCAAGACACTCTCAGTCCACAGCGCTCCAATCGAATCAACTCTCCTGTGGAACAAAGACGACTATCTTTGGTTTGTCCACATCTCCCCTAGAAGACAGCGCATCATAGAAAAACTCCTAAGTGGAGAAAGATAATACTTCCTTGAACGGTTTCAATTGGACTACGAGCAGGTCCAAATATCCTTCCAAGAGATTCGAATAGAATCCACACAATTTGGACCACAACTAGTCATCACTGAAGGCTGTGAATACACCTTCAAGTGGGGAAATTTCTGGGAAACAACCCTTGAAAACCCAGACACCAACATTGTCAACCCAAGAATCTTTCACCTTCCCCCAGACACCCCCGACGATCATGACTTCATTACACGTCTTGATATCCAAGAAAATGGAGATGAGCCTCTCCCATCAAGTAATCCACCAAGTCCAAGCCCAAGCCCTACACCTCTTACAGATACTGATAGCAGTTGGGGAGAACCTGCCAACCAGTGGATCAGTAACGGCGTCTGTTGGTGTAGTAAAGAAGTCTGTACTTGTGGTTACAGGCCAAATACCCCACCTACTCCACCTAGTGTAGTATTGTGGGCTCCAGGCCAAGATTACCTACCCTCTTCATCAATAGAAGAGGACCTTGTTATTCAAACCACCCTGGCTGAAAGTACAATTGATTGGGCTATCAACCTGGCATCTCAGCAAACAACACAAAGATCAAGAAATCAATGACCAAGACAGTTTATAAGAAGGGATACGCCACTTCCCTCTCCTGAAGAAAACCCCCCTGGGCTTCCTAATATAGATATTAGGAGGATAAACCCAGCAACAACATGAAATACACGCCCAAGTAACCCAGTCCAAGCAACCCCCACTTATCCAAGTTACCAAGAGCTTCCCCTGGTTGTTCGCCAACCCTCCACTAGCAGCAAAGCAGGACAATTCCTAGCAACCCAACCTACGTACTATCACCTCCCAGAAGTACCCTTTGTATCAAGAACACTACCCACAAGGAACCCTAGAGAACTACAGACCTTCAAACAACACTGTCAACTTGTATTCCAGAGACACAGAGTTCCCCTAAATCTCCAACACACAGTCAACAACATCTGCGACATTACCACAGACCCAGTAGGATTCCAAGGACTCTTGTGGAGATCCAGTGTCTTAATCTCACATTACAGGATATTTGAAGAATATTGTTGGATTCAACCAAGCCAACAACCAAGTGCAACTCACAGGATAACACTACAACCAGGATACAAAATCTTTTATGCTTGGGACTCAGATGGTTGGACTGTATCAAGACTACAAAGACACACTAGTGAATGAGCAATCCATTAAACCTAACTACTAGAGACCTTACCCCCAAAGAATTAGCAAGAGTCCCCACCTACGTCAAGAAACCCTTCTTCTCCCTTGACAATAATCTAATCCATGTCACTTGGAACACCGAAGAACTCACTAGTCCAAATGGGAAATTCCCGTGGAAATACATTGGAACAAACGACACCATTAGCAAAGACGATTTTGAAGACACTTATCCAGGATACAACAAATTCGACAAAGGATCTTACAATCACCACGACCTCACAGCCAAGTACAACGGAAAGGAAGTCTGTTGGTCGAACAGACAAGAACTTTGGGTCTACAAAAATAACAGAAAAGTAGTCTTTCCAGACTCAGACCAAGAAGGACCAGACCTATCTCCACCACTGAGCACAGACCAAGAAAATTCAGACACAGATCAAGCAGAAGTATCAGGCCTCCTAGAAAAAACCACCAAGACCGTCACATCCGTACTTGCCAATTTATCAGGAACACACACCCCCCAGTCGCCAGCAGAAGGAAAATTACCAGGTGCTCTCCCAAGTACCCCAGGACCATCCAGCCAACCACATTATCCATTGTTCACACCAAAACAACTGAAGCTCTTTGGTACCAAAAGCCAATCCCCTTCTCCACCACCAACACCCCCAGTAACAAGCACCATGGCTTCAGGTGGCAGAACCAAGTTATTAGGAACTCCCCCAGAACCATTTGATGGCAAACAAGAAAAAGCAGAAGCCTTTTGGAGTACCTCAATGAACCTATGTACAGCAATGAAGGCAAGCGCATATCTGCTGCTGCCTTGACACACTTCAAAATCAGTACCCCAGCAGGGGATTGGGCCCAAGATCAGCAAACCAAGGCCCTCACAGCCACACCCATAGACTTTGGCACCTGGAACAACTTTAGGGATGTGTTCAAGAAACACTTTATCCCTTCACACACTAAGCTCAAATCAACCAACCTCATGTACTCCTTCCGCATGGGAAATCGACCCTTCAACAAGTGGTACCAAGAATGGTCCATGTATGTGTCCAGATCAGGTACAAATGAAGAAACCAAGATGTTTGCCTTTCAAAAGGCACTCCCTGCAGCTCTACACCAAAAAATCATTGGTGTATCACCACAACCCACAACCTTAGACAAATTGGTCAAACTAGCAAGAGAATTCGACCACATATGGCATCTCTACAGTAACCCAGCATTTACAGGACAAAGACTTCAAGGACCAAGAAATAGAGCCATGTACGCCAAAGAAGACGGTGCTCACATCAATGCTACCACAGCCATGAATACGAGACCTCAGCAAACAGGCAGATTAACCAAGGAAGAAAAAGATCAACACTTCAAAGAGAAGCTCTGTTTCTATTGCAGAAAGCTGAACCACTGAGCCAAGGACTGCCAGACCAGGAATAGCTCCCAACGACAAGGACAAGGGAATGGAAGACCCAGTAACCAGCAGTCAGACTTTAGGGCATGTGCAACCCTAACCCAGGAAGAATCCTATGAGGATCCCCCCAAAGATCACCCTGCCCAGATAGCGGCAATGTACCCCAGTCCCCCAGCACACATTGTTATGACTTCTGTCCCTTTTCTCGCCTCCCTTATCTCGTCCTGTATATTCACTGTACTTTTATGATACGATCCAGTGCTTCGCACTTCTCGGCTTCTATCTCGCACTTTATGCCTCAGCGATACGATGGCTGGTGTTACGTTCTGTTTGACCCGCTGACCACTTCTGAGGCACATGTCGTCCTGTGGGACTCCCTTGTACTATTTCCAGCTCATCCCTTTGTCTACACTTTGAGACTCTTGACTCATGATTGCGCCATGTGTTTGCCTCTCACAAACACCCTGTACTAGTATATAAGTCGCACGCTACCTAGCTTGTACGGTAGACTTGACTTCTTGTGTAATACCACATTGTCTTTGCCTCACAAACCGACCTTGACTCGCCACTGCGCTTGAGTCCCTGTCTTTGCTCACACCTTCACTTGAGCCACGATCTTCCACTATTATCCTTGTGTCCCTGGGAGACCAAGTGATACTTGTACACCATTGAACTGAGTCCTAATTGACTCACACCTTTCCGATCCCGTTGACTTGTTGAAGTACACGTCATACTTAATGCCCCTGTGGTGGCGTTACACACATTGTGATTCCACACCCCCAATCGGCCCCTCTCCCAGAGGATTTTTGAACAGTCCTACAGAAGCACTGTCAGTTAGGACTCTCCAGCTGGCCAAACATAGTTTTACCCAAGGACACTCATTACTAGAGATGTTAGATTCTGAGCCTGTACCTGGTGATACTATGCAAAATAGATGATCACCTTCAATTATGCTCAGAATCACTCTAGTAGGAAAGAAAACTGGCTGAGAAATCAGTGCATGCACCTTATTAGACAGCAGCGCAGAAGGAATCATCATAGACCAAGACTTTGCCAAGAAAAATAAACTAACCCTCAGAACCCTAGTCAACCCACTTCCAGTAAAAAACGTGGATGGAACATTGAACAAACAAGGATCAGTTCGATATACTATAATCCAAACAATCTGGATAAAGACTTCTGATGGAGAATACCATGACAAATGTGTTGAACTCTATGTAACCATGCTAGGCGACCACAATATTATCCTAGGAACAGACTGGCTCAAAGCACACAACCCAGAAGTTAACTGGGTGTTGCCGCAACTGGCATTTACCAGATGCCCCCCATCTTGCACATTGTCAACCAAGACACTAACCATCACAGCCAAGAAACCGCAAACGCACTTGACCATGATCAACACCATACAAACCATGGAGACCCACCACAATGCAGATGAACCTGCCTTCTCTCAAGAGGCCATGGAGCTGTTCCTACACAATCACCAAGAGACCAAGTACAGCGATATAGCCATCTGAGCCAAGACAACCACCAGCACAGAAATTGCAGCCAGAACAGCACCCAAGTCATCCCTCAATCATATCCCAACACAGTTCTCCCACTTTGCCAAGGTCTTTAGTGAAACAGCCTCACAAAGACTACCACAGCACCAACCATGGGACCATGCCATAGACTTAAAACCAGGGGCCAACATGAAGAACTGCTCCATCTATCATCTTACACCCAAGGAATCTGAAGCATTAAAGATTTATATCACAGACCACCTGCAATAGGGATACATTTGCCCTTCCAAGTCACCCATGGCCAGCCCCTTCTTCTTTATAGACAAGAAGGATGGCAAGTTACACCCAGTACAAGATTTTTGAGCATTAAACAATGTTACAATCAAAAACGCCACCCCATTGCCATTAATCCCCAAGCTCATTGATAAACTACACGGTGCCAGGTACTTCACCAAATTAGATATCTTATGGGGCTACAACAATATACAGGTCCGTGACAGTGACGAGTACAAAGCTGCATTCAAGACACCCCTCAGACTTTATGAACCCACAGTCATGACCTTTGGCCTCTGCAATGCCCCTGCCATGTTTCAAACATTCATGAATACCATCTTTGAAGACCTAATAGATGAAGGACATGTCGTCGTCTATCTCAATGATATCCTAATACTTGCAGAGGACCTCCCCACACTAACTAAGCTCACCCATGAAGTACTGTCATGCTTAGCAAAGCATGACCTCTACTTGAAACCAGAGAAGTGCTCCTTTGCCCAGACATCCATCAAATACCTTGGACTTGTTATATCTGAAGGACAAGTTGCCATGGACCTGGCTAAGGTAGCAGGAATAAGGGACTGGCCACCTCCCAAGACGGTCAAGCAGGTCCAAGCCTTCTTGGGATTTTGCAACTTTTATCGACGCTTCATCAAAGACTTCTCTACCATTGCATGTCCTTTGTTCGACTTAACCAGAAAAGAAGTACCCTTCCTGTGGACCCCCAACGCATCGGCAGCCTTCCGAACACTCATCACAGCCTTTAGCACTGCACCTGTCCTTGCCCTGCCGGACCACGATAAGCCTTTCCACTTAATCACAGATGCCAGTGACTTTGCCACTGGTGCCATTCTAGAACAACCTGATGCACTCAACCGTTGGCACCCCATTGCATACCACTCAAAATCTCTGCAGCCCACCGAATGGAACTTCGAAATCTTTTATGATCACCCGGATCGTCTCTGACTCAGCGCGGGACTCGGGATAGTTCAGGAACTGGGACCTGGGAGAAGGGCTCGATACCTTCGGGTACACACTTGAGCCACCAAGCGAAGTGCTGTCTATATAGCTAGACAGAGCCTTAGGACAACTCTTGAGCTTCCAAGAGGAGAACTGCTTTGTACAGCTAAGCAGGAGCTAGAGGTAGATGGGCTATATTCGAGAACAAGACCAGTACGAGGAATACAGGGTACACTACTGACTCTTTAAATACATTCCAGGAATCCTATTTTCTTTGTTTTCTAGCTTTTTTCTGGGGCCGCGTAAGCGAGAAACGAGAGCATGTCAGTCTGCAGCAACGATTGTGTGATCTATGCGCAGTCAGGAATCTTTGGACAGAACAAGAAGTTGAATCTGAAACATGAGGCAATAGTCGAGAAACCGAGAACTTTCTGAGACCTCTTTATCGATGGCACGATCGATGGATCGTGACAAAATCCATGATAAGAAACTCCTTGCCATCATTCATGCCTTGGAAATTTTTTGCCACTACCTTGAAGGATGCGAAGACACCCTCAAAATTTGGTTGGACCATGGGAATTTGGTCTATTTTTCCACAAAACAAAAACTTACCTGGCGACAAGCATGTTGGGCCCTCTTCCTCTCATGCTTCAAGTTTATGACTGTCCACAAACCTGGTACCCAAAATAAATCAGATGCCCTGTCCAGGCATCCAGACCTTAAAGAGAGGATAGCTCACAAAGAAAATGATTGTGTGCTTCTAGATACCAAATTTTTCACAATCCATGCAGTCTGACCCACAACAATCACAATCCAAGGAAACACCACACTACAACAACAAATCAGAAACACTCAGGAATATGACAAAGAAGTTAGCCTTGCCTTAGAAACCCTTCTAAAGAACAGCCCTAGATCCCTCACAAAGGGCTTAGAAGATTGGAACCTAGAAGATGGAATCATCTTGTACAAAGGACAAGTATACATCCCTAAGAATGAAGACCTCTGAAGAGAAATAGTCAAGCAATACCATGACCATCTTGCCACAGGACACCCTGGAAGATGGAAGACCTATGAACTAATTTCACAAGAATTCTGGTGGCCAGGCATGTCCACCTTTGTCAAGAGCTATGTGGACGGATGTGCCACTTGCCAAGCAACAAAGATCAAACCAAGAAACCAAGTACCCCTATGACCAAATCAAGTCCCCAGTGAAATTTAGGAAACAGTCACCATGGACTTCATCATGGATCTCCCCACATCACAAGGATACGATTCACTATTTGTCATAGTGGATCACCTCAGTAAAGCAACAATAATTGCCCCCTCTGTAATGTCTACCACGGATGTTTGCCTGACTTAGGCCTCTTGACGTGTGGCGATCCTTGATAGTCAAAAGTTGCGATTGGTGAAGGTCTGAGGATAGAAGGTGGGATGAGGTTGAAGGCTTTCGTCTCTCCCAAAGTAAGCGTGGAGATCTTCTAGCTGAATGACGCCTTGGGGAATCTTATCGATGTACCTGGCGCTGGCCCAAGAGGTGCTGTCAAGAATGAAGAAGGAGTGGTATGGAGAGGCCACGTGGTCGTTGCGATACAGGTGTACTTGGTAAGCTGCGACGTCTGCAGGAAGGTCCACTGATCCGTGAAGGGACAGGCAAAGATAAGTCACAGGGATCCCTGGTCTAAGGGGATATGCCGGACAACTTACTTAAGAGGGGAGGCCTCTTAGTAAAGACGAGTGGATGGTAGTGGTATTGGAAGAAGACCAAGATGCCGTTCTTGGTCTTTGCACTACTCTACTTATACAGATACGCGCAGGCTTTGAAGCGCCGCTTGAATATTACTAGCCAATAGCATAAGTACCGTTAACCCTAGTACAGCTATCCTAGTACGAGTCACTTCCGAGATCCGATCTGTTATCGTACAATCACATGTGCCGGAGCTTACCCGGCTGACTGATTCTACAAGTCCATGACGATATACTGCTGACAGTGGTGTCATAGCCGACGCGTCAGTGTCCACTTCCCGGCCCGAGGCGCCGATCGATCCGAAACATAACACCCTCTAACAAAACCATCACCGCAGAAGAAACATCCAAGTTATACTTAGAACAAGTCTGGAGACGAACAGGCCTACCACACCAAGTAATATCTGACAGAGGACCACAATTTGCATCCAAAGTAATGCAAGAAGTTTGGAGCAAACTAGGTGTCAAGTCAACCATGCCCACAGCATTCCACCCACAAACAGATGGAGAAACAGAATGTGTCAATCAAGAACTAAAACAATACCTCTGTGTCTTTTGTAACTTCCAAGTTGACAACTGGGTAGAACTAATACCCTTCATGGAATTTGCCCACAATGCAAGACAACACAGTGCTACAGGAAAATCACCCTTCAAAGTCTGGTACAGCTACAAACCAGAATTTATCCCACCAGTAAACTTTGCATCCAAAATACCCACAGTAGAAGAACGCCTTCTGTAGCGGTATGACACCTCACTACGTTGAGTCCAAGTGTGAAGTAAAGGGATGAACCGTCAGGTGAGCACACTCAACCCGAATGCGGAGATAAATCACATGCTAAGCGTGCAGTCAATGTGGAGGGGACTAGAGCTCAGATCCTTTATGCAAGGATGCGAATAGTCAGTGATCACGCAGTGGCACACTGAGTGGAGAACCAAGAGGACAAGTTCAGATTGGAGAGTAAGGAGTACAAGTGAGATACGCACCTGAGTGGAGAACCAAGAGGACAAGTTGGTTCCACTCAGGACGCTACAGAAGAGTTTATATACGCTACTAGAGCTGAGCTTGAACTGAGTCTAAACACTATTACTAAGTGTACAGTAAGACTCCATGACTCAGGAGCTGACACGTCATGTCTAATAATAGCGCTATCTATTGTGCTGACTGATGCACTTGTCATAGCGCTGACGCGATGCTCTATCTTGCTGAGTAAAACCTAATACAGCGAGTAAGTGTAAACTACTAAGCCAAGTCTAGAACTATCTAGAACGTTCCTTCCTTATCTACCAATCATATGAGTCCGTACATATATGGAATGTGACCGTATTGGGTTGTCCCGTTTAAGGGTGCAACTGTCCCAGGGTCACGTGCTTGAATGTGCACATGATGGCAACATGTGACTAACAGTATCTCGTACTTTGGCCCTCCATATCTTCCTTAAATAATTCCGTAAAAATACAGAAAAATAAGGAAAATAATATACGCATCCGTTACATCACCCCCCTTCTTAAGGGCTGACGTCTGCGTTGGCCTCTGTGTACATATGAGATGCTTGCCAAGGCAAGGACGCGTAGATGAGAGCCACTATTTTTCTAGGTGTGCCCGGGTTGGAGGAGTGGAACTCCTTGACTTTATCCGGGGCGTGTGCTAGGTTCTTAGCTGGTTCCCAGGTGTCCTCGCCTTCACCGTAGCCCTTCCAGTGAACTAGGTACTTAAGAGTACGACCAAAGAGTTTGGAATCTCTTATGTGGTCGACTTCGTACTCTTCTTCCCCTTCGACTGTGATGGGTTCAGGTGGAGGTGGCATAAGCCCGTTAACTTCGTTTCCCTTGTAAGGGGAGAGGCGGTCTACATGAAATACATCATGGATCTGTAATGCAGGGGGGAGTGCAAGCTTGTAGTCAACATCACTTTTTACTTCAATGACTTCAAATGGGCCTAGTTGTTTAGGGCCCAGTTTGGACGACTGCTGATGTATCTTTATCTGCTTAGCTTGCAACCAGACTTTATCCCTGACGTTGAAGACATATGGCTTGTGTCTTTGTTCAACGTCTGTCTGCATTCGCCTTTTACTTAGGCGTAGAGCTGCCTCCGCATCCCTTCTTGTGGAAACTAAGTGCTGTAGACGTTTGTCGAGCGTTGGGATACCAGTAGGCCTATCGGCGGGAATGGTGAAGTCTGGCGTATAGCCGTATAGTAGCTCAAAGGGGGTGTGCCCCGTAGCTGAGTTGAGCCTACTATTGATCATGAATTCCGCTGTAGGGAGCAGGTCTGCCCAATCATCCTGCCTCTTACTAATGAACAAGCGCAAGTAGACTTCTACTTCCTGATTTTTGTGCTCCACCTGTCCATTAGCTTGAGGGTGATAGGCAGTGGTGAGAC
The DNA here is from genome assembly GCA_021524915.1 of Lactarius akahatsu. Taxonomy (NCBI): domain Eukaryota; kingdom Fungi; phylum Basidiomycota; class Agaricomycetes; order Russulales; family Russulaceae; genus Lactarius; species Lactarius akahatsu. The sequence continues at coordinate 251,020 of JAKELL010000021.1, forward strand.
CTGCGTCTATCCCTAGTCACTTGTATAATGCCCGCATGCTCCTTGCAGCAAACTGGGGTCCCCTATCACTGATGATTTTCTTGGGGATCCCGTGCAAGGGGAAGACTTGCTCGAAGTAGATGGATGCTACCCCATCAGCCGTGATTTGAGAGGTCACTGGAAATAGATGGATCTGTTTGGTGTAGTGATCCACTATGTTAAGGATCATATTCTTTCCACATGACATGGGCAGGGGGCCGATTAGATTGACTCCGACTATCTGCCATGGCCCCTCAGGTACTTCTTGCAGCTGGATTACAGCTTTGGGGTGCAGATCTTTGTGGTAGCATTGGCATCGATCGCATCCTTCTACGTATGAGGCAATAAAGCCTGCCATGCGTGGCCACCAATAGTAGCGACTGACTAACTCGATGGTGCCATTCTTACCAGGGTGACCGGTAGTGACAGAGTCATGGCATGACTTGACCACGTCTCGTCTTAATGTTCGGTCATTGGGAACATACAATTTCCCCCTGTGGTAAACTAGGCCGTCATCTTCCTCCCACATCGCTACTCCATCCATGAGAGCTTTTGGAGCAGTCTTTTGTAGGTTTTTGAGACCCTCTATGACTTCTGCTTCTCTTATGGATGCGAGCCTTATGCGATTTCCTAGGGAGTCCACTTCTGGGCAGAAGTGTGCTTGGGTGGCATTGAGGAAATGCTTAGGTTGTAAATGTTGAGACGCGACTGATTCAAGTCACATGTCTCATGGGATATGATTGAGTCATCCCATATACTAAATACGGTATCTGTCCCTTACGGACTGATTTGGACTTGGCCGGACTCTTACAGACCGCTTTTGTTTATCTTTATTGTTAGAGTCATATATGGCTCTTATTGTTCTCTATTGTTAAGATACCGGTATTGTCTGCTTTAGGCAGCTATTGTTCTCTGCCCTCCAATGGCATTTCTCCCTCTGGCGCACAGACCACCTGTATTGTGTTTGGATCACCTGTGCGCACAGACCATTCTTAGCTAAGCGTCCTGTATATAAGGACTGCTGTTTTCGCCTCTACACTTCAGAGTTCCCTTCTCCTCTGAAGTGTAAGTTCCCCTTTCTCTTTACCTCTCCTACCATACCTTTACTCATAAGGCGTTCCTTTATAGTAACTTGTCCTTACTAGGTATGCAGTTGTAATAGAGTTCCCTTCTCCTCTGAAGTTAACTTGTCCTTACTAGCTCTCCGCTATTAACCCTCCGCTCGTTAGTTCTGCGCTTCAACAGGTTATGGGCCCTGACGCCTAATAACTAACTTGCGTTATACCTACAGATCTACTCTTGTGTCACCTTGCTCTCTCAGCCGACCACATCTTTTTTGTCGTCTTCCATATCTTCAGTGAGCATCCTCTATCCCCTTTATCTCGACACATCCTTTCTTGTCCACCATGACTTCATCATGTGCCATTCTGGCTAGCCTCTTAAGGAGGTTCTCGTGAAAGATCTCTATGATCTTAAACTCCTCTGTGCGCACTATCTTAGTATATTTTCTATACCCGGTCTTCGTCTGGAAGTGCTTTCATAGGCCAATAGGGGAAGACCCTTGCGGCTATAGGCCTTTCTAATGGTTGGGTGATACTCGGTTAATACCTGGGTCACTTTAAGGGGTGTGAAGGCCTGGTTAATAGTCAAACCCAGAAGTCCTTCCCTCTGACACAACTAGGAAACGCTACTATACTATAATGGTATTTACACAGTAGCTATGACTAGACCTCTGCCAGGAGAAGTATTCGCTCCCTTTGTGCAGGATTCACTGCATGGCATGTATCACTAGTCTAGTTACTTAGTACCAAGACCCTTAATGGTCTGTTCTAGAGACTCCACAGACGACAGTCACAATTGTTATGGGAGTTGATCCCTATCATTGTCTCTGGAATTCGCTGTTGGCTCCTCTCTAGGGTACTACCCTTTACTGTGCATCTTAGTCGCCCCAGTCTACTTGGCCCTAAAGGTTAGAGATGGCCTTGAAGCGTCCTTCGCCGGACAATGCTTCTATGAGCCCTTCTTGCTAGACCCTGATAAAGCTGTATGATATGACCACTCGCCCTCCTAGGGTCTCAGAAGATCACAGTACAAGGCAGCCATCATAAAAATGATTCCACTACCATAATACTTCCAAGTCGCACAAACTTGAGGCATGACACTCTACTGTGTTATGGAGTTATAGCGCTCTTATGGCTGGACCTCTACTTTCCTTAACAAGATCTGGGCTGGTTCTGACTGCTCCTCGGAACCAGATATACAAACATCTCAAATGGCTTCGCCCTCTTTCCACCTCTCTTTCCCACCTACCCTCGTCCTTTCAAAGCTGGATGGAACAAACTGGCAGACATGGGGAGCGACGTTCACGTTGCTCATGCTGATGAACGGAGTGAGGAGGCATCTCACCCACTCCAATCCAGCCCATGTCCCCCAACATCCCACTCCAGCTGCAGGAGTCGTTGGTGCCCCTGTTGGGCCCACAGACGAAGGACTGGCCATTTTGGCCCTATGGGAAAAGCAGGAGGAGGTCATCACAGGCCTCCTATATCTCTCAGTCACCTCGGAGGTCCTCTCCGGCATAGTATCAGAGGCGCTGTTCCCAAGCGTCCATGATAAATTTATGCATCTAGATCACCTCTATGGACAGGTCGGCTCCATGGCCACCTTCAATCTATGGGTGGGCTTGGCCAATACCAAGCTTCAGGAAGGTAGCCCCTTCCAACCTCAACTCCAGAAAATGCTGGACATGAGGAACACCCTTGTGGAGCAAGGGATGCCCGTCTCGGACATGCAAATGTCCTTTATACTGTTAGACGCGCTACCCCCCTCCTACAGCACCATAGCAGGCACCATCCTCGCCTCTGGCCCCCCTGCCAACCTACAACCTCAGGACCTAATTAACAGGTTCATTAATGAGGAATCACGTATCGCTGGTCCCCCAGCATCTTATAATAAGATAGCCCCCGTCAAGAAAAATTTGCCTCCGCACGATCATGCGTCACAGGCATCGGGCAGCTCTGTGTCCCCAGACATAATCTGCCACTACTGCAAAAAGCCTGGCCATAAAAAGCCAGACTGCTACAAACTCAAACGGGACCAGGAGAACGCAAAGAAAGGAAGGGCTGGGCAGCGAGGGAAAGCTACCCAAAACACAATGACTGAGGCCCCGGACTCACTTCCGGGAAATAGGTTTGCTGCGGCCAATAGCATACCTGTACCAAAGAGTCGACTATTTACCATTGTTAACGGCTCTGGCAAAATAGAAGAGGTACATGAGGTACCTCAGGTCTCCCTCTACATGATGAGTGTAAACCACTCTCAGATAGCATCAAGATGGATGATGGATAGTGGAGCATCAGCACATTTTACCCCACACCTTGAAGACTATGACTCCTACACACCTCATGAAGGAGTAGAAGTGCTTCTAGGTGACAACTCTCTACTCAAGAGCGTTGGCACTGGTATGGTTACAATCCGCACCAACAGAGGCTATGACCTCAAGATATCAAATGTGCTGCACCTCCCCAATACACACTCACGCATACTATCAATGCCTGCACTAACACAAAAAGGTGCCATCATCAGCTTTGACTCAACATCTTTTGCTATAAGATTCAATGGAGAGACCATAGCGGAAGGACACAAGGCTTCAGGCCTATATTGGCTTGACGGACAACATATGAACTCAGTCCGAGCACCTGCATCTGCTAGCCTTGATGTCTGGCATCAGCGCATGGGACATATGTCCAAAGATGCGCTTAAAAGATATGCTCAGGAGTCTGTAAAAGGACTCCATATGAATAACTCACCAGTAGACGATAAGTTGTGCCATGGTTGTGAAACTGGCAAATCAACGCGTCTACCCTTTCCACCTTCCTCAAAACGCGCACAAGAACCCCTTGAAGTCATCCACAGTGACCTTGTTGGCCCCATGCAGAGCCAATCAATACAAGGAAACAAGTACTTTGCCACGTTCATAGATGACTACTCTAAAGCAGCAGTCGTCGTCTTTATGAAATCAAAAGACCAGTTTAAGGATGCCTTCATACACTACAAGGCATGGGCTGAAAAACAACTAAATAAGCCCATCAAAACCTTACACTCGGATCGTGGTGGCGAATACGTCAATAATGACTTAAAGCGCATACTTTTGGAAGCGGGAATTGAGCATACTCTCACAATGCCTCATTCTCCACAACAGAATGGGAGAGCCGAGCGTTTTAACCGTACGGTTATGGAAAAAGGCACTAGCATGCTTCATCATGCAGGCCTTAGCCTTGGCTTTTGGGAACAAGCAGTACAGACTGCTGTGCAAATATATAACCGCACTCCCACTCGTTCTAATCAGTGGAAAACTCCGCTGGAGCTCTGGGATGGTACAGTCCCAGATGTCTCTTACTTTAGAGTATTCGGCTGCAAAGCCTACTATCATGTACCCGAACACAACCGGCGCAAACTAGATCCTAAAGCAAAGGAAGCCGTGTTTGTGGGCTATGAACCCTTATCAAAGGGTTACAAACTCTGGGATAGACATAGCCGGTGCTTCGTCTCTTCACGAGATGTTACATTTGACGAAAGCACTTTCCCATCCCTGAGTGATCTGGCTCATCACCCTCAAATCCCTTCCCCTCCCGTGTCTGGTGAACTCGAAAGAGGCGCTGCCGGCGGTGAGATCTTCTTTGTAGTGCCTAGCCCGCCTACACCAGCTGTTGCCCCTGCGGCACCTACACCAGTCTTTGTACTCCCACCTATTCAGGTGCCCGCAGAACCTCAACAACAGCCTAGCACACCCCCCAACACCTCACCTGCTACAGCAGACCAGACAATATATCACACTCCCCCTTCCCAAGCCCCTCCTCCTACAAATACCGCACCCACCCGCACTCGTACACACCCCACAAGGCGTGCTGCAGTAGTCGCTCCTATACCGGCCCCTAATTTCAATAGGGAAGTATCTCCTCCCAGATCTACTCCCAGATCTCCAAGGAATACTCAGCTGGTTTCGCCTGCCCGACCAAGGTGGAGCATTAGGGTACGATTCACGAATCCTCGCTACCTCCAAGAGGACGATGAATTCGTGCAAGGAAGCAGTAGGCTGGGAATGATGGACCTACTTAATGCAGCAGAGGTACCTGGCTATAGGGACCCTCAGACCTTTAAGCAGGCTATGGAGTCTGAACAAGCTGTCGATTGGCTTGAAGCATGCCAGTATGAACTGGATGCTCTCGACAAGCTCGACGTCTGGAGATTAGAACCCCTTCCTGCTGGAAGGAAGGTGGTTAAATGCAAGTGGGTGTTTAAGAAGAAAGCAGACGGACGCTTTCGTGCTAGGCTAGTGGCAAAAGGGTTCACCCAACTAGAGGGGGTGGACTTTGACGAAACTTTCTCCCCAGTTGCCCGCTTCGAGTCTTTACGACTCCTTCTTGCGTTGGCTACGCTTGAAGACTGGCATATTCACCAGATGGATGTCAAATCCGCATTCCTTCATGGGGAACTGGAGGAAGAAATCTATATGGAGCAACCTGTCGGTTTTGTCACAGCTGGCTCTGAGCACCTTGTGTGCCGGTTACAGAAGGCCCTTTATGGCCTGAAACAAGCCTCCCATGCATGGAACGTGCAATTCCATGGGGTCCTTTGTGACCTAGGCTTTACGCGGACGTACTCTGATGCAGGAGTATATGTGTATCATCTTCAAGAGGGGGGTGACACATTATTTGTGATCTTATATGTAGATGACATCACAATACTCGGGAGCTCTCTGTCAAAGATCAATGATCTGAAAGTCTCTCTATCAGACCGATATGAGATGACCGATCTTGGTGAAATCCAATCTTATCTCGGTGTCAACATCACCAGAGATCGTGCAAACCGCACTATGGAAATCAACCAATCAGATTACATCCGCGATGTGATTGAGCGTTTTGGGATGTTAGATTCCAACCCAGTATATACCCCTCTTCCCTCTGGCGCCGAGGCACACTTGATCAAATTTGAAGATCAGGCCTCTACTTCTGAAATTAAGAAGTATCAACAGATAATTGGGTCTCTGCTGTATGCGCAGATAGGAAGCAGACCTGATATATCCTTCGCTGTTGCGCGCCTTAGTCAATTTGCTTCCAATCCCTCACCTCAGCATTTACGCCTATCCAAGTATGTCCTAGCCTACCTAAACACAACAAAGGACTACAAGATACGCTATGCTGGAGGGACTGACGCTGATGGAGCTGGCCTTCATGGCTACTGCAACTCTTCCTGGGGAGATCAGGAAGGAGAGCACTCCACCTCCGGCTACGTCTTCTTGCTTGCCAATGGAGCCATTTCATGGTGCACCAGAAAGCAGAAGACCATAGCCCAGTCTACCACAGAAGCAGAGTACATGAGCCTCGCTGAGGCCTCTAACCAAGCTCAGTGGTACACTACCTTCCTAGGGGAACTAGGGTATGAGGTTGCCTCCCCCATTCCCCTACACTGTGACAACAAGGGTGCTGTAGACTTAGCATTAAACCCTGTCACTGGAAGGCGGTCCAAACACATCCTGATCAAACACCATGTAGTCAGGGAGTACGTAGAAAATAAGGTCATAGACCTGATCCGTACTCCTACAGGGGAAATGGTTGCAGATGGACTTACCAAGTCACTGCCCAAAGAACCCTTTGACAAAATGGTCACAGATCTAGGAATGGTGTAAGAAGGGTTAAAAGGAAAACTTGTACACAGTCAATGGTCGTCGATCCTTGGTTTATCAACAAGGACATCACATTGTTCTGTAATCTTGTACAAAACACATCATGTTCTCTAATTCATGAGAGCTATGAAAAACCCTTCTTAGAACCCTGAAGGAGTTGGACCTTGTTCCAACTCAGTACAGAAGATAGTCCTTTATCACAGGACTATCATGAAGTGGGTGTAAAAACCGCTTCGGATTGAACATTATCTGCACGAAGATCCCAACCTCAATCCCGAACTTCTGTATGACTCTGGGTTCTATATAAACACCTATACCTACAAAATGGACTGCCTCTATCATGGAGGGATGTTGAGACGCGACTGATTCAAGTCACATGTCTCGTGGGATATGATTGAGTCATCCCATATACTAAATACGGTATCTGTCCCTTACGGACTGATTTGGACTTGGCCGGACTCTTACGGACCGCTTTTGTTTATCTTTATTGTTAGAGTCATATATGGCTCTTATTGTTCTCTATTGTTAAGATACCAGTATTGTCTGCTTTAGGCAGCTATTGTTCTCTGCCCTCCAATGGCATTTCTCCCTCTGGCGCACAGACCACCTGTATTGTGTTTGGATCACCTGTGCACACAGACCATTCTTAGCTAAGCGTCCTGTATATAAGGACTGCTGTTTTCGCCTCTACACTTCAGAGTTCCCTTCTCCTCTGAAGTGTAAGTTCCCCTTTCTCTTTACCTCTCCTACCATACCTTTACTCATAAGGCGTTCCTTTATAGTAACTTGTCCTTACTAGGTATGCAGTTGTAATAGAGTTCCCTTCTCCTCTGAAGTTAACTTGTCCTTACTAGCTCTCCGCTATTAACCCTCCGCTCGTTAGTTCTGCACTTCAACAGTAAAACCTGAACCTGGCGGTTATCCTCGTTGTCTCTGATGTGGTCTTTTGAGAATCTACTTAATGTGTTGGCTTGCATAGAGTCTCCCTTTTTGTAAGTGATTTTGAAGGCAAAGCGACTTAAGTACAGGGCCCATCGGGCCTGTTGACGGTTTAAGTCTTTCATGCTTGCCCACCATTCCATGTTCTTATGGTTGGTGATCACTTCAAATGATATGCCTTTGAGGAAATGTCTCCAATCCTCTAGGGCGCGAATTAAGCCAAGCATTTCTCTATCGTAGATTTCGTAGTTGCGTTCTTCTTTGCTCATAGACTGTGAGCGATACGCAATGGGGTGCCAGAGACCATCAGGATACTTTTGAGTAAGTATACCGCCAGTAGCAAATCCTGAAGCATCGGTTTTGACTCTTGTTGGAAGCTGCGGGTCGTACACTTTGAGAATGGGTTCTTGTACGAAGCTTTCCTTCAAGTGGTCGAAAGCCTGTTGCTGTTCGGAATGCCATTGCCATGGAGTGTCCTTCTTCGTGAGGTCATGCAAGGGTCGGGCGATAGCTGCGAAGTCCTTGATGAATCGACGATAGAAGTTGGCGAACCCAATAAACGCTCTAACTTCTCTGAGCGTTGTGGGTGTGGGCCACTCCCTTACTGCAGCGACCTTGCCAGGGTCCATCTGCACTTCTCCAGGATGGATTATCATCCCAAGGTACTCCATTTCCTGCCTTTCAAAGTCGCATTTCTCAGGTTTGAGATAGAGGTCATGCTCTTGCAGTCTCCTGAGCACTTCGCGTACAATCTTGCGATGGTGCTCCAAGGAGTTACTATAGATGAGGATATCATCCATGTATACTGCAACCTCTCCTGCTGCGATTAGATCGGCAAAGACGGCGTTCATGAGGGCTTGGAAGGTGGCTGGACTGTTGGTCATGCTGAAGTACATGACTTTTGGTTCGTACAGTCCACGATTGGTGATTATTGCACCCTTCCATTCATCTCCAGGTTTGATCCGGATATTGTGATACCCCCATCTTACGTCGAACTTAGTGAATACCTTTGCTCCTTTCAACCGGTTTATAATGTCGGCGGCGAGTGGTAGTGGATATTGATTCTTAATAGTGATTTTATTAAGACAACGGTAATCCTGCACTAGACGGAGCTTGCCGTCCTTCTTTTTGATGAAGATACTGGTGAGGCCATCGGTGACTTAGATGGGACCAGGTATCCTTTTGAGATGTGCTCTTGCAGGAATTTGTCAAGTTCCACTTGCTCACTTGGAGACATAGGATACGTTTTGACCCTCCAGTGTTTAACAGCATCTGGTTCGAGGTCTATTGCATGATCCCATGGTTGATGCTCAGGGAGCCTCTGGGATTCCTCCTCAGAGAAGACTTTTGCGAAGTCTCTGTAGTGCTCTGGTACCATTTCTTCGAAGGTTTTCTTAGGTTTGGAGGCGGTGGCTTTCTCGGCGATCTGCTGAGAGTATGTGAAGCCTGCCAAACAGAAAACTTCGTCTTGGACCGTATCAAGCACTTTCTCCACAAGGAGACGGCGGCGTTCCATTCGGTTCGCCATAATGCGTGTCACCTCTACCTCTAACTCTGGTGGCGCTGTTTCAGTGGTCAAGTTGAGGCACATGGTGCCTTCCTGCCAGTCTATTTGCGGGTTCCTCTGCCTTAGCCATGGTAGTCCCAAAATGACGTTCTCTGGGCCGAGTGAAGTGACTAAAAAGTCATGGCTTTCTTCACTGGGGCCGATTTTCAGAGTAAGTCTGACTTTGTGGGTGATACTACCGGCTTTGTTGAGAGTCCCATCTATGTTGTATAGGGTGATAGGACTTGCAAGAGGAACCTGCAACATCTTGTGGCGGTCAGCGTATCTTTTGTCCAGGAACAACGAAGTTGCCCCAGAGTCTACCATTGCTGCTACTTTTACAGTACGATGACGTCCTTTTAAATACACAGAAATATGAAAATGTGATTTTTTATCTTTTGTTTCAGGAATAATAGTAGAAGACAGTGCTGCATCAGAAATCATCATGTGCGGCATTGCTTCTAAAAAAAGTGAAGTAAAAAAAACACTACTATTGTTCATCTCCGAGGCAGATGTAGATGTAATAGAATCAGGAAAACAAGAAGCTGAACCAACACTACTATCTAACTTACAGGCATGAGTCGTATGAATTACAGAAGGTGAGTCCAAAACGAGGCAAGAGCGTAAACATATATTACAACTACATGAAGCCGAGTCATCTACTGTAGAGGGGCCGGTCGCAGCTATACACGACCCCTGATCTAAAAAGCCGCCTTGAACGCATCTAGCTGTTCTTGCTGCTTTTCCAACATTCCCAACAACTTCGCTATGTCTGCCTGGGATGTCTGGGCAGGGGAAGTACTTGTGGCGGCTGCTGCCGCAGTATTGGACGACGATGGTGGACTAGGGGATTCCGTTGTTACTGCAGCTTTTGCTTTAGCTGGTTTCCCCATTCTTTTGTTTTGGCAGACGTTTGCTCGATGTCCTGCTCTTTGACACCAGTTGCACACGTCACGTTCATGGTTTCCATCCTTCTTTGTGTGTTCCTTTGAGCCACACCCGTAACATCTCCCTCTCATCCATACTTGAAACTCACCCCAAGTTTTGAAGATCTCCTCCTTTGCCTTGTTGCCTTGCTGACGCGTGGCGTCGACTTGCATGGCGTTGGGGTTGGAGGTTGTGTGTGGTGATGACGATGAAGATTTCCCTTTCTTCTCACTCTGGCGTTGGCGCAGTCGTTGATCGATGACTTGCGCGCTCTGCTTGAGCTCGTCGTATGTGTTATGGGGCTTGTCTGTGATGGCTAGGAGGTCCTTGATCTCGTCTGTGAGACCATCGTAGAAGCGGGTGCGGAGGTCGATGATGGACCACCCGGTTTGTCCAGAGTACTGCTCGAATATGGATGCATATTCGGCAACCATCTTTTTACCCTGTCTTGTTTTCTTTAGCTCTTCTCGAGCTATGTCTTGGACGTCCAGGGGGCTAAACCTGCGGTTGAACTCCTTGACAAAGTCCGACCAATTTCCTCCGAAGGGAATAGTCCCTTGGTTGGCAGACTCCAGATATGGGAGTGCCCAGGTTTTAGCGTCCCCTTCCATCAGGTTGAGGGCAGCAGCGATCCATCTATGCTCATCCGCGTACCACTTGCTGTCCACTGCATGCCATGTGTTCATGGCGTCCCCGAGTGATCCTGCCCAGTTGTGGAAGGCGGCAAGGAAATGACGGGCATCCGAGGAGGAGCCTTTCCCATCCCAAGCTTTGGGGCGGGCCACTATTTCCTTGTTCTTTCCATTCCCTGGGCAAGTGGCGGTCGCTGAGGCTACTTGCACTGTCAGGGCTGTGACTTGTTGCGCTAGGTTGCCGACGGCTATGCCTAAGTGGTTAATGAGGTCCAGGCAGTCCTGGACTGTGGGAGGGGGGAGTGGTGTGGGTGGTACTGCGGGAGGGAGGGTGCTTCCGCTTGGTTGTGACATCTCGTCTAATTTCTTCTGTCTCTCTTCCCTTCTAGTTTCTCTTCGGCCCAACGAAAGTCTTCTAAGAGGAGGAGTTGTTCATCTGGTGAGATCTCGTCCCAGTCTTGGATGCGAGATATAAACTCCTTTTCTTTCTTAGTAGGTGGAGGGAGGGCGAATTTCGAGCGAGCTCCGCTGGGATACTGAGCTTGTGCTAGATGAGCTGTCTGTTTCCCTTTCTTGGGAGCCACGTTCTTCGTCTTCCCTTACGTGGGAGATAAGAGGGTGAGGGGGCGATTCGAGACAGGGAATGAGATCTGCAGCGATGGCTATCAGCTGCGGGACTGTAAAGTTTGTTCTGAGGACGGGGATTTCTAGGCCGTAGAGGTCTAGTAGTCCATATCGAATTTCTTGGTCGTGGTAGATTGCCTGCACGTATTGCTCGGTGAGGTTACGAGGGGGTAGTTCTAACTGGAACCCCTGGTAACGGATGTTGACACCGTCTTCATCAATGAAACTTTTGCCTGACTGGGCAAGCGTGGCTTGGGAGGAGGAGTGGGCAGAGTGGAATGATTCTACTGAGCAGTGGGTGAGGGTGATGTGTACACTGGTGAGGGGATCCAATCTTCTTCAGACTGTGGGTCCGGGTGTACGTGAAGCGATGCCGAGGCAGAGGCTTGAGTCTGGGGTGGTGTGATGGAAGCCTGTCTCCTCCTAAAGAGACGACGAAGTCGGGTTCGAACATTCGCAAGTATGCGAGGCAGTTTGGAAATGTGTGATGGTGGATTTGGACGACGGGATACAACGAGCGCGCAACGCTAACTCGAGGGTGATAGGAGAGATCTGATCAAGTGAGACCAATACACAGTGGTGTTTCACACTGCGCGAGGCTGCGGCGATAACAGAAAACTCAGGAATGGTGTAAGGGTATGTGTAGAGCTACAAGGCTGTCTGCCTCAGTCTTCTCGACCTGTTGGCTGCCTCTCACGCCGAAGCGCTCTCAAACTTTTCTGGTTGGTACGCGTACAGCTGTCGCAGGCTAGGCCTGGCTGGCTCAATGTCTAACTGCAGCTTATCTGGCGTGGTGACCAGTTCTGCAGCCAGTACCCAGAGGCGTCTACTGCTGACCAGATAGACCCAATAAAGGCAAGCATAATGTATGCCGGTTTTACAGACACCACAGTTGTACCACAAATGCACAGATTCTGCTTATGGACTTCCCCAGGCAAAGAGTGAGGTAGATAACACAAGGGACTGATGGTCGTCAACCACCTAAAGAGAATGTGACAAAACTGGTGAGCGTGGAGCTCAGGAGAGTGAAAAGGAACTTGTCCTAATGTAGCGGTATGACACCTCGCTACGTTGAGTCCAAGTGTGAAGTAAAGGGATGAACCATCAGGTGAGCACACTCAACCCGAACACGGAGATAAATCACACGCTAAGTGTGCAGTCAATGCGGAGGGGACTAGAGCTCAGATCCTTTATGCAAGGATGCGAATAGTCAGTGATCACGCAGTGGCACACTGAGTGGAGAACCAAGAGGACAAGTTGGTTCCACTCAGGACGCTACAGAAGAGTTTATATACGCTACTAGAGCTGAGCTTGAACTGAGTCTAAACACTATTACTAAGTGTACAGTAAGACTCCATGACTCAGGAGCTGACGCGTCATGTCTAATAATAGCGCTATCTATTGTGCTGACTGATGCACTTGTCATAGCGCTGACGCGATGCTCTATCTTGCTGAGTAAAACCTAATACAGCGAGTAAGTGTAAACTACTAAGCCAAGTCTAGAACTATCTAGAACGTTCCTTCCTTATCTACCAATCATATGAGTCTGTACATATATGGAATGTGACCGTATTGGGTTGTCCCGTTTAAGGGTGCAACTGTCCCAGGGTCACGTGCTTGAATGTGCACATGATGGCAACATGTGACTAACAGTATCTCGTACTTTGGCCCTCCATATCTTCCTTAAATAATTCCGTAAAAATACAGAAAAATAAGGAAAATAATATACGTGTCCGTGACACCTTCACTCCCTAGAACAAATTTGCACTGAAGTATCCACTGCACTAAAAGTAGCAGCCGAAGTCATGAGAAACACCCATGTATCCACAGCTTCCTATGAACCCCAACCAGGCGACCAAGTTTGGCTAGAGGGAACCAATATCCACACCACACACCCCAAAGCCAAACTAGCTCCTAGGTGACATGGACCACTCAAAGTCATATCTGCTTGGGGAGTTAACTGTAAACTCCAATTGCCCAAAACTTGGAGGATCCATCCAGTGTTTCATATATCCCTTATATCCCCCTATAAAGAAACCACAGCCCATGGACCCAATTTCACCAGACCACCCCCAGAAATAGTCCAAGGAGAGGACAAACACTATGAAGTAGAAACAATCTTCCAATCAAGGCTTTCCCTGAACAAGAGAGGCATACAATACCTAGTGAAGTGGAAAGGATACCCTTCCTCAGAAAACTCTTGGCTCCCATCCTCACAAATGAAACATGCCCAGGACCTTGTTCAACAATTCCACCATAAAAACCCACAAGCACCCAAACTTAGAACCTTGATGGTTGCTGAGTGGCACAGCAACCCCTTAAAGAGGGGATACTGTCACAAACCTGTAAACTTGGGTTGTGACTCAGGCATCTAAGACTGGTCCGCACTGGCCCAGTCTTACATAATCACCTTCCTAAAAGGGAAAATCCGGAATCGGAGTTCGAATTTTGTACTCCAACAATCATGTGATGTGTCACATGATCTCCCATTGTTTATCAAGTCACCTGATGATAGAGAGTCATACCATTCCTTGGATTTATCTGAGTGGACTGTGGAGCAGTCACATCATATGGTGTCATCGACTGCGGAGCAGTCATACAACACTATCCTAGTTTTCTCATTGGACACTATACTTAGATGTTACTGGAATGTTCCATTCTGCAGTATTCTGCAGCACCTGTGGGCAGACCTTAAGCCTGCCCTAAACTTATGCACAGACCATCCCCCTGGGTATATAAGCTAGCGCAATAGAACAGACAGTCTGAAAGACTGTCCACTTGTGACTCCCACTTGGATAATCCTCTAGTGCCTTTCTTTGCTATCACCATAGCTTGGATTTGTGACCTCCTCATTATCCTCATCCTAGTCAAGTTATATCAAGTTTCCCTTGTCTTCTTCCTCATCCCTCGTGTTCCTCGTCAGCCAAGTGTCCTGCACAAACACTCTGAGTGAGTGTTCATCACACTCAGACCAAAGCCTGGTCAACCCCCACATCTTCCAAGACCCTCCCATGGACCCCAATGACCCTGAGCTTGTGGAGCTCCTAGTAGGATGTGTTCAAGGTCCCCTCAGCCTACTAGCCTGATTATCCCTCCCTGTGGGTAGCCTGGCAACAGACGAAACCAGCAACACTTTAGGTACTGACAACTGGGGAGAAACCACCAATCGAGGACCTTGCTGGTGCACTCAAGAAGTGTGCGTCTGTGGCTATAGACCAGAGACTCCCCCTACCCCAGAAGGTGTAGTACTTTGGGCCCCTAGTGTTAACTACCTACCCTTCAGTGATAGGCATAGAACACTTTAATTTGTAGAGTTACAAATTAAACTCTGAGCATTTTTTACAAGTGTAAAAAATTGACACCCTGGAACCCATAATGAATTGGGCTATCAACCTGGCTTCATCTCACCTACAACAACCCCATTGTCACTTCCAAGCAAGAAATTCCCACATTTCTTCCCATGAGAACTCCCCAGTAATCCTGAGAAGACCTATGGGACCCCAACGCCCCCTTTGTCACAATCCGATCATGCCATTGATCATCTCTGATTGTTCTTCTAACTTCTCTTCTGGAATCATTTAAGTTCTGTTCTAGAAAGTTCTACCTTCTCACTTCTCTTCTGGAATCGTTTGGGTTCTGTTCCGTTCTGGAAAGTTCTACATCTCTTCTGAAATTGTGTGATACTTACGATACAATGATGCAATTATGGTGCAACTCATAGAAAAATAGAGGAAAAACACAAGAGAAAATAGGATTCTTGTAGGGTATTTAAAGGGTTCGTAGTCCACCCTGTAGTCTGTGTTCTAGTCTTGTCTTCTGTAGCCTGCCTCTGAATCCACTGCTATTACCATTCACTTGTACTCAGTCATGTGCAAGCTGTCTTACATAATTGACTGAACCCAGGACCCCTGGACACAACTCAGTATCGAGCCTGAGCCCTGCACAAACCCTTGACTACAACTAACTCAGTGTCAGCCTGAGCTCTAGATCGTGAAACCCTTCACAAAACTATTCCAATAGTTCCTGACCCTGTCATCCCAAGAACCAATCAATGTCACGATCACTGGATCGTGCCATCAATCTTAGAAGTTCTAAGTTTTCTACATATTTTGCTTCTATCAGATTCTCATCTTTCCATGTCCGTTTTCTATCTGATCAATCTCTCGTGCTTTGAAATTTCCTGTTTCTATTCTGGAATGTTTTACTTATGATCACGTGACTCATACACCTGATGGTGCCATTATGGCAACTGAAGGACTGCGCATTTCGGAAAAATACAGAAAAACATAGAAAAATAGGAGGGGCTCAATAGTATAAAAGACCTGCAGTGTAGCTTGTATTTCTGTGTTCTAGTCTTGTTTTCCATCTCGAATCCATTGCTATTACCATTCACTTGCTCGAGGCAAGTTGTCTTACATAACCAAACCCAACCGCAACCTGGAATAGTGCCCAGGCCCTGCACGACCTTCCTGAACACGATCACCTCGACACTGGGCAAGTCTCCAATCGTGAAATAAGACTAGAACCATTCTCTTTGACTGACCCTTTCATGTGTACGATGAAAGATTCCGACATTCGATTCTGTAAGCTGCTTTAATGGTTGAGTCAACGACACCCCGAACTTGGTCCTGCATCAAGGGACACACCACCTGAACCCCGCATCAATTGTCCGATCGTGGCTAGTCTACGACTAACTGTCCCCGAAAACGAGGACTGGGTTAAGGTCTTTAGATGATTCTCTGACAATCTCCCCCCACATGTATTAGGATCCGCATATTGGAATACCTCACAAACAGATCTGCACAGCAGATACCACTGTGTACTCGGACAACAAGTATACCTTGTCGAATTCATCAATGATTTGTGGTACCTCATAGAACGACACTTCAACGCAGACCTAGGACATCACATCCATCGTACTAATAGTTCCCTCGCAATCGAGCGAAACAATCCCCTCGGACTTGGCTGGTGGCTCCCCAAAGACAAAGACAATCCAGAGAGACTTCTGCCAGCAATCGCACCCACCCCCTTAGAAGAACTGATTGAAGATATCGAAGAAGATCTCTCATTGGACGTCCCTCTTCCAGACCCTGTCAAAGAGCTCACAGAAGCCTTCTGCCGACTCACCCCGATCTGCACAGACCCCACTCTCACAGAATCTACCGCTCCCACGCACACACCTGTACTCTGGACAATGCCACTCTTACCCCTTCCCCTCACCACACGAATAGCTACTACCCCAGTCACCAGAGCCCTCAAAGGCGCCACCCCAACTCTGTTCACCAGTAACTGCTCAGACAGCGAAAAATTCTTACGAGACTTCCATATACACAGCAAACTCAACAGAGACCACATTATCATGCAGAACCCATATTCACGTGTACTCTGCGCGCTCAGTTTCATGTGTGGGCCCGCAATCAACAACTGGATCAACCTTGAAGAAAAGAAGTTAGATGAAATGATCCATTGTTGCACCAACCCTGTTGCAGAGACCGACAAGCAACTCTGGACAATGTTTGAAACGTCCTTCAAAGATGCCTGGACAGATACGCTCAGTAAGCAAAACACATATCAAAAACTCACTACACTCCAGATGAACAGGGACAATGTCGACACATACATCACACAGTTCGAATACCTGGCCGCAGCAGCAGGATGGCACCACAATGCTGACAGAACTGTGGAGTTCTTCGGTCGAGGGCTCACAGAAGCACTCCTCCGCATGTGCATACTATGAACCATGGTTCCTGAAACCATGATGGAATGGCAGACCGCAGCTCGCACCAAAGCTCAACGCGCTCGAACCCTCGCCAGCTGTCTCCTCACCCACAGTACCCAAAACCCGCGCAGATCAAATCCTGTATTGCCCACATCCAGTGTCACCGCACCTGCAATTCCTGCTGTGAACGACATTGTTCCAATGGAAGTCGACACTATCACGACTTCCAGTCATACGTTCCAAACCAATTTATCAGACGCTGACTACACCTGCTGTCAGAAGGACGGCAGATGTTTCTATTGCCAACAACTAGGGCATTTAACCAAAGAATGTCCGAAACAACAAAAACCAAGTGCCCAGATCAATGAAGTCTCGACTTCAAATCCCATCATCACTGCACAGAACGTCCTGCGTGATGCCCTCACCCTTAGCCCACAAGAATGTTTCCATCTCCTCAACAACCTCACCCTCACAGGCGATGATGACTATTCCGGTAGCCCCTGTTTACAGATAAATAACCTCACATTCACCTTGCCAGGCTACCGCCATCTCTTGCCTCTCAACTACGCCTCCCCACTGCCAAGTACCCTTACATGCCCCTCGTCTCAGGCTCTTGCTATGCCTTCTCGCATGACCTCCTCTCCGTCTCCCGCTGGACCTTTCCATCTGGATACCCCTTTTTTTGTCTTCCAACCTGGTGTGCCCAGTGTCACCTGTATTACTCTCCGCTCCACACCTCACCTCCCACATCACATCCTCTCTCACCAGCCATCCTATCTTCCCTTGCCATCCCTGACAAACATCCATCCTCCCTGACATCATCGACCTCTGCAACAATGGCATACCTCCCCACGCTGCTACACCTCCTCCCGCTCCCCCACTCTTATCGTCTTTCCATATCGAGGACGATACCACCCTTATTGAGGGGGTAGAAACCTCAAACACCTCGGTTTCAACCACACGCACCAACACTTCTCGCCCGAACTACCCCGCTCTCTTCCCTTCCCACATGTTTGAATGGCCAAAAGACCTGGACAAAGTCACGCCAACTGTGCCATGTCCACAAACCTTGAGCATGTCCAGCACCAAACAGGTAGAAAAGGACCCACACGACAATACAAAGATGAGTCGCACCGCAATCATTCCCCATGACCACTGTTGAAGCGCAGAACTAACGAGTGGAGGGTTAATAGCGAAGAGCTAGTAGAGACAAGTTAACTTCAGAGGGGAAGTAAACTCTGAAGTGTAGAGGCGAAAACAGCAGTCCTTATATACAGGACGCTTAGCTAAGGATGGTCTGTGCGCACAGGTGATCCAAACACAATACAGGTGGTCTGTGCGCCAGAGGGAGAAATGCCATTGGAGGGCAGAGAACAATAGCTGCCTAAAGCAGACAATACCGGTATCTTAACAATGAAGAACAATAAGAGTCTACACGTGACTCTATCAATAAGGATAAACAAAAGCGGTCCGTAAGAGTCCGGCCATGTCCAAATCAGTCCATAAGGGACAGATACCATATTTAGTGTATGGGATGACTCAATCATATCCCACGAGACATGTGACTTGAATCAGTCGCATCTCAACATCCCTCCATGATAGAGGCAGTCCATTAGGTATAGGTGTTTATATAGAGTCCAGAGTCGTACAGAAGTTTGGGATTGAGGTGTTCAATCCGAAGCGGTTTTTACACCCACTTCATGATAGTCCTGTGATAAAGGACTATCTTCTGTACTAAGTTGGAACAAGGTCCAACTCCTTCAGGGTTCTAAGAAGGGTTTTTCATAGCTCTCATGGATTAGAGAACATGATGTGTTTTTTACAGAACAATGTGACGTCCTTGTTGATAAACCAAGGATCGACGACCATTGACTGTGTAAAAACCCTTTTTACACCATTCCTAGATCAGTGACCATTTTGTCAAAAGGTTCTTTGGGCAGTGACTTAGTAAGTCCATCTGCAACCATTTCCCCTGTAGGAGTACGAATCAGGTCTATGACCTTATTTTCTACGTACTCCCTGACTACATGGTGTTTGATCAGAATGTGTTTGGACCGCCTTCCAGTGACAGGGTTTAATGCTAAGTCTACAGCACCCTTGTTGTCACAGTGTAGGGGAATGGGAGAGGTGACCTCATACCCAAGTTCCCCTAGGAAGGTAGTGTACCACTGAGCTTGGTTAGAGGCCTCAGCAAGGCTCATGTACTCTGCTTCTGTGGTAGACTGTGCTATGGTCTTCTGCTTTCTGGTGCACCATGAAATGGCTCCATTGGCAAGCAAGAAGACGTAACCTGAGGTGGAGTGTTTTTCTTCCTGATCTCCCCAGGAAGAGTCGCAGTAGCCATGAAGGCCGGCTCCATCAGCGTCAGTCCCTCCAGCATAGCGTATCTTGTAGTCCTTTGTTGTGTTTAGGTAGGCTAGGACATACTTGGATAGGCGTAAATGCTGAGGTGAGGGATTGGAAGCAAATTGACTAAGGTGCGCAACAGCGAAGGATATATCAGGTCTGCTTCCTATCTGCGCATACAGCAGAGACCCAATTATCTGTTGATACTTCTTAATTTCAGAAGTAGAGGCCTGATCTTCAAATTTGATCAAGTGTGCCTCAGCGCCAGAGGGAAGAGGGGTATATACTGGGTTGGAATCTAACATTCCAAAGCGCTCAATCACATCGCGGATGTAATCTGATTGGTTGATTTCCATAGTGCGGTTTGCACGATCTCTGGTGATGTTAACACCAAGATAAGATTGGATTTCACCAAGATCAGTCATCTCATATCGGTCTGATAGAGAGACTTTCAGATCATTGATCTTTGACAGAGAGCTCCCGAGTATTGTGATGTCATCTACATATAAGATCACAAATAATGTGTCACCCCCCTCTTGAAGATGATACACATATACTCCTGCATCAGAGTACGTCCGCGTAAAGCCTAGGTCACAAAGGACCCCATGGAATTGCACGTTCCATGTGCGGGAAGCTTGTTTCAGGCCATAGAGGGCCTTCTGTAACTGGCACACAAGGTGCTCGGAGCCAGCTGTGACGAAACCGACAGGTTGCTCCATATAGATTTCTTCCTCCAGTTCCCCATGAAGGAATGCGGATTTGACATCCATCTGGTGAATATGCCAGTCTTCAAGCGTAGCCAACGCAAGAAGGAGTCGTAAAGACTCGAAGCGGGCAACTGGGGAGAAAGTTTCGTCAAAGTCCACCCCCTCTAGTTGGGTGAACCCTTTTGCCACTAGCCTAGCACGAAAGCGTCCATCTGCTTTCTTTTTAAACACCCATTTGCATTTAACCACCTTCCTTCCAGCAGGAAGGGGTTCTAATCTCCAGACATCAAGCTTGTCAAGAGCATCCAGTTCATACTGGCATGCTTCAAGCCAATCGACAGCTTGGTCAGACTCCATGGCCTGCTTAAAGGTCTGAGGGTCCCTATAGCCAGGTACCTCTGCCGCATTAAGTAGGTCCATCATTCCCAGCCTACTGCTTCCTTGCACGAATTCATCGTCCTCTTGGAGGTAGCGAGGATTCGTGAATCGTACCCTAGTGCTCCGCCTTGGTCGGGCAGGCGAAACCAGCTGAGTATTCCTTGGAGATCTGGGAGTAGATCTGGGAGGAGATACTTCCCTATTGAAATTAGGGGCCAGTATAGGAGCGACTACTGCAGCACGCCTTGTGGGGTGTGTACGAGTGCGGGTGGGTGCGGTATTTGTAGGAGGAGGGGCTTGGGAAGGGGGAGTGTGATATATTGTCTGGTCTGCTGTAGCAGGTGAGGTGTTGGGGGGTGTGCTAGGCTGTTGTTGAGGTTCTGCAGGCACCTGAATAGGTGGGAGTACAAAGACTGGTGTAGGTGCCGCAGGGGCAACAGCTGGTGTAGGCGGGCTAGGCACTACAAAGAAGATCTCACCGCCGGCAGCGCCTCTTTCGAGTTCACCAGACACGGGAGGGGAGGGGGTTTGAGAGTGACGAGCCAGATCACTCAGGGATGGGAAAGTGCTTTCGTCAAATGTAACATCTCGTGAAGAGACAAAGCACCGGCTATGTCTATCCCAGAGTTTGTAGCCCTTTGATAAGGGTTCATAGCCCACAAACACGGCTTCCTTTGCTTTAGGATCTAGTTTGCGCCGGTTGTGTTCGGAAACATGATAGTAGGCTTTGCAGCCGAATACTCTAAAGTAAGAGACATCTGGGACTGTACCATCCCAGAGCTCCAGCGGAGTTTTCCACTGATTAGAACGAGTGGGAGTGCGGTTATATATTTGCACAGCAGTCTGTACTGCTTGTTCCCAAAAGCCAAGGCTAAGGCCTGCATGATGAAGCATGCTAGTGCCTTTTTCCATAACCGTACGGTTAAAACGCTCGGCTCTCCCATTCTGTTGTGGAGAATGAGGCATTGTGAGAGTATGCTCAATTCCCGCTTCCAAAAGTATGTGTTTTAAGTCATTATTGACGTATTCGCCACCACGATCCGAGTGTAAGGTTTTGATAGGCTTATTTATTTGTTTTTCAGCCCATGCCTTGTAGTGTATGAAGGCATCCTTAAACTGGTCTTTTGATTTCATAAAGACGACAACTGCTGCTTTAGAGTAGTCATCTATGAACGTGGCAAAGTACTTGTTTCCTTGTATTGATTGGCTCTGCATGGGGCCAACAAGGTCACTGTGGATGACTTCAAGGGGTTCTTGTGCGCGTTTTGAGGAAGGTGGGAAGGGTAGACGCGTTGATTTGCCAGTTTCACAACCGTGGCACAGCTTATCGTCTACTGGTGAGTTATTTATATGGAGTCCTTTTACAGACTCCTGAGCATATCTTTTAAGCGCGTCTTTGGACATATGTCCCATGCGCTGATGCCAGACATCAAGGCTAGCAGATGCAGGTGCTCGGACTGAGTTCATATGTTGTCCGTCAAGCCAATATAGGCCTGAAGCCTTGTGTCCTTCCGCTATGGTCTCTCCATTGAATCTTATAGCAAAAGATGTTGAGTCAAAGCTGATGATGGCGCCTTTTTGTGTTAGTGCAGGCGTTGATAGTATGCGTGAGTGTGTGTTGGGGAGGTGCAGCACATTTGATATTTTGAGGTCATAGCCTCTGTTGGTGCGGATTGTGACCGTACCAGTGCCAACGCTCTTGAGTAGAGAGTTGTCACCTAGAAGCACTTCTACTCCTTCGTGAGGTGTGTAGGAGTCATAGTCTTCAAGGTGTGGGGTAAAATGTGCTGATGCTCCACTATCCATCATCCATCTTGATGCTATCTGAGAGTGGTTTACACTCATCATGTAGAGGGAGACCTGAGGTACCTCATGTACCTCTTCTATTTTGCCAGAGCCGTTAACAATGGTAAATAGTCGACTCTTTGGTACAGGTATGCTATTGGCCGCAGCAAACCTATTTCCCGGAAGTGAGTCCGGGGCCTCAGTCATTGTGTTTTGGGTAGCTTTCCCTCGCTGCCCAGCCCTTCCTTTCTTTGCGTTCTCCTGGTCCCGTTTGAGTTTGTAGCAGTCTGGCTTTTTATGGCCAGGCTTTTTGCAGTAGTGGCAGATTATGTCTGGGGACACAGAGCTGCCCGATGCCTGTGACGCATGATCGTGCGGAGGCAAATTTTTCTTGACGGGGGCTATCTTATTATAAGATGCTGGGGGACCAGCGATACGTGATTCCTCATTAATGAACCTGTTAATTAGGTCCTGAGGTTGTAGGTTGGCAGGGGGGCCAGAGGCGAGGATGGTGCCTGCTATGGTGCTGTAGGAGGGGGGTAGCGCGTCTAACAGTATAAAGGACATTTGCATGTCCGAGACGGGCATCCCTTGCTCCACAAGGGTGTTCCTCATGTCCAGCATTTTCTGGAGTTGAGGTTGGAAGGGGCTACCTTCCTGAAGCTTGGTATTGGCCAAGCCCACCCATAGATTGAAGGTGGCCATGGAGCCGACCTGTCCATAGAGGTGATCTAGATGCATAAATTTATCATGGACGCTTGGGAACAGCGCCTCTGATACTATGCCGGAGAGGACCTCCGAGGTGACTGAGAGATATAGGAGGCCTGTGATGACCTCCTCCTGCTTTTCCCATAGGGCCAAAATGGCCAGTCCTTCGTCTGTGGGCCCAACAGGGGCACCAACGACTCCTGCAGCTGGAGTGGGATGTTGGGGGACATGGGCTGGATTGGAGTGGGTGAGATGCCTCCTCACTCCGTTCATCAGCATGAGCAACGTGAACGTCGCTCCCCATGTCTGCCAGTTTGTTCCATCCAGCTTTGAAAGGACGAGGGTAGGTGGGAAAGAGAGGTGGAAAGAGGGCGAAGCCATTTGAGATGTTTGTATATCTGGTTCCGAGGAGCAGTCAGAACCAGCCCAGATCTTGTTAAGGAAAGTAGAGGTCCAGCCATAAGAGCGCTATAACTCCATAACACAGTAGAGTGTCATGCCTCAAGTTTGTGCGACTTGGAAGTATTATGGTAGTGGAATCATTTTTATGATGGCTGCCTTGTACTGTGATCTTCTGAGACCCTAGGAGGGCGAGTGGTCATATCATACAGCTTTATCAGGGTCTAGCAAGAAGGGCTCATAGAAGCATTGTCCGGCGAAGGACGCTTCAAGGCCATCTCTAACCTTTAGGGCCAAGTAGACTGGGGCGACTAAGATGCACAGTAAAGGGTAGTACCCTAGAGAGGAGCCAACAGCGAATTCCAGAGACAATGATAGGGATCAACTCCCATAACAATTGTGACTGTCGTCTGTGGAGTCTCTAGAACAGACCATTAAGGGTCTTGGTACTAAGTAACTAGACTAGTGATACATGCCATGCAGCGAATCCTGCACAAAGGGAGCGAATACTTCTCCTGGCAGAGGTCTAGTCATAGCTACTGTGTAAATACCATTATAGTATAGTAGCGTTTCCTAGTTGTGTCAGAGGGAAGGACTTCTGGGTTTGACTATTAACCAGGCCTTCACACCCCTTAAAGTGACCCAGGTATTAACCGAGTATCACCCAACCATTAGAAAGGCCTATAGCCGCAAGGGTCTTCCCCTATTGGCCTATGAAAGCACTTCCAGACGAAGACCGGGTATAGAAAATATACTAAGATAGTGCGCACAGAGGAGTTTAAGATCATAGAGATCTTTCACGAGAACCTCCTTAAGAGGCTAGCCAGAATGGCACATGATGAAGTCATGGTGGACAAGAAAGGATGTGTCGAGATAAAGGGGATAGAGGATGCTCACTGAAGATATGGAAGACGACAAAAAAGATGTGGTCGGCTGAGAGAGCAAGGTGACACAAGAGTAGATCTGTAGGTATAATGCAAGTTAGTTATTAGGCGTCAGGGCCCATAACCTGTTGAAGCGCAGAACTAACGAGCAGAGGGTTAATAGCGAAGAGCTAGTAGAGACAAGTTAACTTCAGAGGGGAAGTAAACTCTATTACAACTGCATACCTAGTAGAGACAAGTTACTATAAAGAAACGTCTCATGAGTTAAAGGTAAATAAGAGAAGTAATAAAAGGGACTTACACTTCAGAGGGGAAGTAAACTCTGAAGTGTAGAGGCGAAAACAGCAGTCCTTATATACAGGACGCTTAGCTAAGGATGGTCTGTGCGCACAGGTGATCCAAACACAATACAGGTGGTCTGTGCGCCAGAGGGAGAAATGCCATTGGAGGGCAGAGAACAATAGCTGCCTAAAGCAGACAATACCGGTATCTTAACAATGAAGAACAATAAGAGTCTACACGTGACTCTATCAATAAGGATAAACAAAAGCGGTCTGTAAGAGTCCGGCCAAGTCCAAATCAGTCCATAAGGGACAGATACCGTATTTAGTGTATGGGATGACTCAATCATATCCCACAAGACATGTGACTTGAATCAGTCGCGTCTCAACAACCACCCCCTATACACACATGCCAACGAAAAATGTGCCCGAGAATACGATGCAGACAATGAGAGGCTGTGCAAAAAACTGAACCCTCAAATTGTGGCATGCAAACACCTCCTACCCAAACTGAAGGTCTATAGACAACGCCCAAGTCCCTCAAAGTACAAACTGCCCAAGAATCTCAAGATGCCATCACACCACACGAGCCTGGGCTGCAAGCTGTCGACCATGGACGATGCCAAGTGCTCGACTTACAATGCAGTTTTGCAGCACCTCAAATTCTGCTACCACCCACAAGCCAGGGAACAGGATTATCCCCTGAACCCCTTCCCACTTACAACTGGAGAACTGGCAGCCCTGGGACCTCGAAAGCCCTACAGACCCATTGATATATCCAAGACCAAAGTGTTGAGCCGTAATACTTACTATAAGGCTCATTACGTAGGAATGACAGTACGATTAGTTATTCTATACACGTAATTCGGAGTATTTAGTCATACGGTATACGTACAGAATCCCCTTAAGGGATTATTCCGAGTCCACCGGTGATTAGACATTAGGTGACACTGAAAACGCGATATTGTGGACGCCTCTACTCATCACTTTTCCCCAAATGGACATGGGTGGACCATAGAGTATATAAATCCTACTATAGGAGCGAGTACCTATACACATCTCTCTCCACCCCACCTTGAGCTTCCTCTGCTTCACTCTAAGCCTCGTCTAAGCTCTCTATTCAGGTAAGGGTCTACCTGTACACTGCATGCATTGCTGCGCAACAGGTTATGGGCCCTGCCATAAGTCGCTTTGTGCCTTCATTGGCTGCAACGACGGCGGGTTACCTTTAGTACCTGCAGTGGGGTTGTCGCCTTCATTGGCTGACACTAGTCTCCTCAACTATGGAGAGACTATGACAGTATGTCGCCTTTAATGGCAGACATTAGTCTCCTTATAAGGGGAGACTATGCCGGTTTATTTTTCTGTTATTAGTCGCATACAGTGCTGACTACTCTCTATTCAGAAACCTATTATCAAACATGTCGACTCTTACTACTCTTGTCCCTGTCCTTGACAGCAACAACTATCAAATTTGGGCTAAGCAAATGGAGGCTTTCTTGAAGTCTTCTGCACTGTGGGATGTAGTGTCTGGGAGGTGTGGTGCCCCCAGCGCTGTAGATGAAGACAAGCCCACTGAAAAGGAGCTTGAAGCGTACAACGCTTGGGCTACTGATGATGATCATGCCCTTGGCTCGATCGTGCTGCACCTTTCACTGGCTATTCAATGCCAGGTCAAAAAATATGCGAGTTCTCGCTTGGTTTGGGATCATCTCAAGTCCCAGTATGGGGGCATTGGTGCCACTAACGTCTACCAGGACTTTAAGCATGCCATGATGTTCCGTCTGGACTATGCTAAGCACCCTGGCCCCCAGATTGATGAACTGGCCACTATCTATGACCACCTTGCCGCTAATTCTGCGAAAGTACCCGATGGCCTTCAGGCCATGATGCTTCTCTCGAAACTACCAGCCAAGTGGGAATCATCCCTTGTCCCTATCCTCATGTCGGGCACTACAGCAAAGAAGCTTACTTTGACCAACATCCGTACTGCGGTGGTCAATCAGTGGGAAATCGAGCGTACAAAAGGCCACTCTTCTAATAAGGAATCGGCCAACAAGTTGTCGGCGGTCAAGCGCAAGCGTAACGACCCTGACTTCCAGCAGCAGCAGCAAGGCTCTTCGGGCCAGCAGAACAAGCAGCATGGCCAACAGCACCAGCAGCAGCAGCAGGGAGGGAACCATCGCCAGCGTAGTAAACGCGCCGGCAAGAAGTTCAAGAAGCAACACACGCAAGGGCATACCCACATTGCTGACGTTGCGGCGCTCCCAGCGCCCACCTCTATGACTATTGTGCATATCTCGCCCATTAATTCGCCTCCAGACACTCCTAAACTAACCTTGACCCCTTTAGTCTTGCCTTCTGAGCAAAAGGCACGTAAAGACAAGGGCAAGGAGCCCATTCACACGGTTGAGCCTATCGAAGAATGCCCAGATAGTCCTACTGCAGTTGAAATAACCAAAATGTGGGAAGGCTTTCATAAGAAGGTGGCAGTACGTGCCCCCTCTCCAGATATTTCTCTGGATTGGGGAAGCAAAGCGAACGACGACGATGACCGTGACGTCTACAATGACCTCGCTAATGCAGTAGGACAAGATGACTTCAACCCCTACAAGGATGGGTTAGTAACTTTCCCTCCTCTAATAAGCAAATCTGACCACTCTACAGTGCTACTGGATATGACGCCAACTGGCGCTTCTAAAAATTGTAGTTACAGTGCACTTGTAAATAAAGTTGTAAATAGCGCTAATATATGCGCTCATGGTCTTGATTTCGCTTTATGCTCGAAATGTAAGGGAAAGAAGAGTCAAACAGAGCAAGAACCTATTTGGTTACTTGACTCTGGTGCGTCGGCACACTTTACAAACAATAAACTGGACTTTATAAGTTATACCCCCCTTTTGCAAAAGCCTATGGTAAAGACGGCAGCCCATGCTCTTTATATACAAGGCAAAGGCTCAGTCTTACTGAAGCATTCTGTGGAACATAATGGCATTAAAACAGAGCGTATTACACGCATATATCCTGTTTTTCATATACCACAGATGACAACTAAGCTATTGTCCATGGGGGAGTTTCTTCAACAGTGTCACGGCCGCGGGAATGGACGCTTACTAAACGGATATGACCACGATAGTAAGTAGTAATGAGTCATGGACAGGAGATCAGTCAGCGCGTAGCACAATCACATGCCATCAAGGCATGAGTCAACACTAGGATAGCGATAGTAGGGTTCGAGCTACTTTAGCTATTCGTCGTACAGGATTGGAGAGGAGCTTTAAAGCTGCCTCGTATATGTATAAATAGTGGCCTAGGGAGACCAAGATTCGCCATCTTGGTCTTCTTCAATTCACCACTTCCATTCGTCTCTCTACGCGTGCTTCACTTGTCTCTTTCCGAGCAAGTCGTCTTCATCAGTCATCGGGTTACCTAGTGGCACGACTTGCCCTAGTGTACGTTCAGATCACGTGCCCATAAGCGCCGTGTATCTCGTGATCGGGTCACGTGACTTCAGAGGAATATTTCGCTAAGTCGTAAACGCCCTTTCGCAGTCCAAGTCGGACTAACGCCAGTGGTGGCGTTACATTAAGACCAAGATCCATCCACCGTGGCATTTACAACTCGAGACCAGTGGAGAAATTTCCAAACCTACTCCCTTGAACGAAGGGGAGATCGCAACGTACCAACACAGTTTCTAGGAGCAGCTCGTTGGAGAGAATACAGAGGAGAGACCGGGTACTTCGTTGACTTTGCATCGGGCCCAACCCGATACCGTCCCGTTGAGTTCAATTTCGACCACTTGTGCTGGGTCGAAATCACTTGGAACCCCATAGACAATCGCTACGACGCAGTACGCCCCGCAGGACGAAACTACAACTGTGACATCGATTCACGGAATCTACCCACGCGCGCAGAGTGGGGACGCATAGACGGACAACCAGAAGAGGAACCAAGCACATCTGAACCCAGAACCCCCGCACCATCAGAAACCAGCGGAGACGACGAGGAGACGAACGACGAAGAATCAGAAGTCGGGGACATAATACAAACAGCTGAGTCCCTACACATAAACGAACCAGAAAATATCGAGGTACACCCCCCTGCAGAAATGGCCACTGCAACAATTACCGAAGTCGACACAGCCGTTGAAGAAGCCCGAAGAATCACTGAAGAAGCCGAGGCATACTTACGTCCCATTAACCCTACCACCGGACACCGCATGACGGCCGATGACGCCGCCATATTCAGAGCGGTAGGACCGGACGTACCCGACCCGCCACCAGGAGCAGGCGGACCAGCACCACCAAGAAGACCCGGAGGAAACTTCGGCCAAGGACCGCCAAGAGGACCACCACACGGGGGAAGGCAACCCCAATTCGGAGGCGGAGGAGGAGGAGATCCCTTCGGAGGAGGACCACCACCACCGCCACCACCAGCTGCAGGGCCTGCTCTGGGAGCACCACACGGGGCAGACAAACTCGTAGGAGAACCCCCAAGCATATTCGACGGGAACCGAGATGAGTACGAGTCATTCCTCACACAGTGGCACATTTACTGGGGGCAAAACTCAGAAGCGCCGATCATGACCAACGTCTATCGGCGATGCCTGCTGTTCCTGGGATTCGTCAAAGGACCACGAGTATCCAATTGGACACTCGGATTCCTCCAGTGGCTCAACAACGAACTGCACCACGGACGAAGCCGATACGACCCATTCCTATGGGATACCCTGACTGCGGGATTCTCCGACCACTTCTCGAACGTACTCGAACAAGAGCAAGCACAGGCCACACTAGCCAAGGGATTTAAGATGGTTGGTGACGATATTGACTCGTACGTCACCAATTTCGAACAACTAGCACGGAAGGCTGACTATCGCCTCAACGACCGCCAAACACTGGACCGATTCACGGCGGGCCTGCCGAGAGCCCTTTTCACAAAAATCTACGAGTTGGATGATCCGCAGACCTTCAACGAATGGAAGGAAGCGGCGCTGCGTCGACAAAAACAATACATACATCTACGTGCACGCTTAGGACTCAACACTACGCCTCGCACGACACCACCACAGCGACCACAACAGAATCGTGGATATACTCCGCAGTGGGCACCACCTAGATTCCCACCACCGCGCTATGATCCAAACGCTATGGACACATCGGCGGATCGAACCTGCACACGCCTTGCAGAAGTGGGAGATCCGAACCGTGGAAACCCACGGCCACCGTTTCCCCCAAGGAACGGACAAAGCAGAGGAGGCGGGCAACGCCGAGACATGCGGGAAGTCATTTGCTATAACTGCAACAACCCGGGCCACTTCTCACGAGATTGTACACGCCCCAGAAAACCTAGGCAACCGTTCCAACCACACGCGAGCACGAGTCGCAGTGTAGAAACGAATTACTACGGCCAAGAACCGGTAACAGCACGCCGCACAGAAACCACGCCCGAAGAACAGGCTAAGGGATGGATGGAAACACTTAGAGGGGCAAGTGACGAGGTCAAGGACCTCGTATTTAAAGATCTCTGGACCCAAGAGGGTTTTCAGGACGCCTGAACCCATCGGCCTGGGTGAGGGCAGTCAATTGTAACTCTGTAATCATGACTCGCTACTGTTCGCTTCAAATTCCAGTCTCGATTCGCACGAGTTACTCTATGGCCGATATCAAAGGGCTCGTTGACTCAGGAGCTACCGACAACTTCATAAGACCCGCGTTCGCCAGACGCATGGGCCTCGGGCTACAAACCCTCGAGAAACCAAAGAAAATTTGGAACATTGACAACACTGAAAATAAAGCTGGGTCCATTACGCACTTCATCGACCTAGATGTTCAAACCAACGGCGTTTCAAAGGTCATGAGGTTCCTAGTCACCGACATAGGCAACGAAGATTTAGTCCTCGGATACCCATGGCTAGCCACCTACGAACCGACCATCAGCTGGGCGCATGCCACCATACACGAAGATACCCTCCCGGTGGTACTACGATCAATCAACCCAGCAGAAACACAGACCACCATCGCGCGCGCAATCACTCAAGATGAAGCAGAGGGAATAGTTCAGGAACTTGAGGAAGAATGCCAACTGCGTACCACAGCCACCGAGCTCGCCATCGCCGCAAACCAAGAAACGGTAGTCGCGACCCTCCCCGAACCATACCAACGGTTCGCAAAAATCTTCAGCGAAGAGGCATCCCACCGTTTTCCACCCTTGCGACCATGGGACCACGCAATCAACTTCAAACCCAGCACACCCCCCAGCATCGACTGTAAAGTCTACCTGATGTCGCAAGACGAAGACGGACAACTACGCGAATGGTTAGATGAACAACTCAAGCTAGGGTACATCCGTCCATCGAAGTCCCCTTATGCGTCGTCGTTCTTCTTCATCAAAAAAAAGGATGGCAAGTTAAGACCCGTACAGGACTACCGAAAAATCAATGCCTGCACCATGCGTAACCAATATCCGTTACCCCTCATGTCAGAACTCATCAACGACCTGGGGAACGGACACATATTCACGAAACTTGATGTCCGCTGGGGATACAACAACATACGCATCAAGGAAGGCGATGAATACAAAGCGGCGTTCAAGACGAAATATGGCCTCTTCGAACCCCTCGTCATGTACTTTGGACTTACAAACTCACCGGCAACGTTCCAGAACATGATGAACGACATCCTAGGCGACACGATCCGAGTCTTTGCAGCAATGGGAACAATTATCCGAGTATACATGGACGACATTGGCATCGCCACCCTCGAACACGCAGGACTTCAAAAGCACATAGACGCCGTTTGCGCCGTACTCCAAGTGGCACTCGATCACGACCTATACTTCAAACCGTCCAAATGTACTTTCCACCAACCGCGAATGGATTACCTGGGGGTAATTCTTGAAAAGGGGGTGACTCGCATGGACCCCATAAAAATTGCTGGCATACGCGACTGGCCCACACCCACAAAAGTACATGACGTACGCTCCTTTTTGGGCTTCTGCAATTTTTACCGCCTCTTCATTCGCGGGTTCGCCACATACGCACGAGCCCTCAACAAACTGACACGCAAAGATGCGGAATGGACATGGGGCAAAGACGAAGAAACCGCTTTCCAAACCCTCAAACGCCTAGTCACCAGTGAACCGGTACTCGCGCACCCCACACTAACGGACCAGTTCGAACTCGAAGTGGACGCATCAGGATACGCGGTAGGTGCAGTGCTCCTGCAAAAGAAACAAGACGGAAAACGACACCCCCTTGGATACTTCTCGGCCACCTTGAACGAAGCAGAGCGCAACTACGACATCTACGATCTGGAACTCCTGGCGATCGTCAAAGCACTGCGACACTGGAGACCGTTCCTGGCAGGATCACCACACAAAATTAAAATCTTCTCCGACCACCTTAACCTCACACACTGGAAGACACCGCAGAAGATAAGTCGCCGAGTAGCCCGAGAAGTCCTAGAGCTCATGGAATACGATTTCGAGATCCACCACATCAAGGGGACCAACAACGGACGCGCAGACGCCCTATCGCGAAGACCCGACTACGACCGAGGAGAAAGGGACAACGAAGGAGTCGTCGTCTTACCTGAAAAGGTATTCGTGCGAACCATCACCACGCAATCACCGGAAACCCACGAACAAAACGAAGACATCCTACGACCCTGGGTAGACCCACACAAGCTCAAGAAAGTCAACGGAGTCTGGTACCACCAAGGTGCACGAGTAGTCACCGGAGGACCGGAAGAGATCCGCATTGTCATCGCAAACCACCACGACCCCCCAGTCTACGGCCACCCAGGAATCAAGCGAACGGCAAGAATCATCGAGCGAAGTCATTGGTGGCCAAATATGCTGAAACAAATAACGGAATACGTTCAAGGCTGTGCGGAATGCCAACGCCACAAGGTTAACAACCGCCCGACGTGAGCCCCACTAGTGCCCATCACGCCGACACCTGACGCTAAGCCATTCGAAGTCATCGCTCTTGACTTCATCACTAAACTGCCAGAATCACAGGGACATGACTCCATCCTCACCGTAACTGATCACGACTGCACTAAAGCATCGATCTTCATCCCTTGCAATGAGGAGATAACAGCAGAAGAGACGGCAGCTTTGTACGTAACCCACGTGTTTCGGAGATTCGGATTACCGGCAAAGATCATCAGCGATCGTGACCCACGCTTCGCATCAAAATTTACGCGAGAATTGTGCCGGATCCTGGGCATCTATCAGAACATTTCCACGGCGTATCACCCCCGAACAGACGGACAATCAGAACGCACCAA
Source organism: Lactarius akahatsu (assembly GCA_021524915.1). Classification (NCBI taxonomy): domain Eukaryota; kingdom Fungi; phylum Basidiomycota; class Agaricomycetes; order Russulales; family Russulaceae; genus Lactarius; species Lactarius akahatsu. Next base: position 283,892 of record JAKELL010000021.1, read on the forward strand.
TCAGTGGCTCAAACAATACCTCCGGTTCTGGGCCAACGAGCGTCAAGATAACTGGGCGCAATTCCTACCTATGGCAGAGTTCGCGCACAACAACTGGCCACATGAGGCCACAAGGAAGTCCCCGTTCTCGCTTCTAATGGGATACGATCCTCACGCTGATTGGATCGATAAGCCATCACCCATCCCGCAGGTTCTCACAAGACTCCAACAGTTCCGAGACGCACGAAAGGAGGCCCAAAACCTTATCCAAAAGGCACAATCTCTGTGGGTCAAACACCGCAACACACCCAAATATCAAATAGGAGACCAGGTATGGCTAGAAGGGAAGCACCTCCGAACCAATCAGCCGACAGCCAAACTTGCGGCACGGCGACACGGCCCATTCCGAATCACACGAGTCCTATCACCAGTCAACTACCAACTCCAGCTTCCCACGCAGTGGAGTATTCACCCCGTGTTCCACATCGATTTACTCACACCTTATCGCGAGACGCCCCTACATGGGGAAAACTTCCAACGCCCGCCACCGGATCTAGTGGATGGAGAAGAGGAGTATGAAGTGGAACACATTCTAGACTCCAGGAGATTTGGCCGGAGCAAGAAATTGCAATACCTTGTGAAATGGAAGGGGTACCCGGACTCGGAGAACCAGTGGGTCAACAAGGATGACATATTCGCTGATGAAGCCATAGCGGAGTACGAACGAAATTCAACCGCCGCCAGAACACATATAAACCGGATGAGCGACGCTAAGTCAACCCCATCCCCTCACACTGGATTCTCTACTCAACCAGCAATGTCCTTTTCCACTACCACCTCTACCGCCCCTCTCGCTGCCCGTCTCATCGACAGCCTCACCCATGAAGAACTCCGAGAGGCCCTCACCCACGCGCAGTCCATCACCGACGTCGAAGAACCCGACCAACCCGCTACCTACTGGCTCACCAACAGCCGTGGAGACCGTCTCAACACCGCGCCGTACACGGAGGCCGAGATTACTCGGCTTCACGCAGCTGTTGGGCTCTTTGCGAGTCCCCCACTTCGACCTCTCCCAGTCCGAGTCGAGCAGCAAGAAGAAGAAGAAGACGCCAGCCACGCTGCGGTGGCAGGAGTGGATGAAGAACCGACCCTGGAGACCGCCCGCAGACCAGTGGAGACAGCAACAGCTGGCGGCAGCAGCGGCACGACGAGCGTGCACCCTCATTCGACGCCGACAACACACCGCGACACTGAGAGAGCAGTGTACGAGGCGGTAGAAGGGACGTTAAGGGAGTGGTACCCAGTTGAGCAGCCTTACCATATCACGGCCACCGACTCTGACGACCCCCGCAAAACCCCATACGCCTGCGACACCACGGGGCGACCCTTGTATCGCGCCGGAGTCGTCGTCGACACCAAGGACCGAACACTCCCCGCCGCTCGCCTCCGCTACCTGGGAGGTAACACCCGCACCGCCCCACATGGCTACAAACATAATCGGGGGGACGACTTCGTCCACTACCCCATTACCGACGCGCAGGGAGTAACGCGCCAGGCGACCTTCGTCCAGGTAGTCACCGGCCCCGACCCCCTCGTACTGGGCCTCGTCGACGACAGCGACAAGGTCTACAGCCGACCCTTATACGCGGAGCCTCAGGTACGCGAAGCGGGGAAACCCCACTACGCCCCCGAAGACCTATATGCCCTCATCGGCGGACACAGTAATCAACACAGGATGGACCGGGCGTTGAACGAGTTGAGGGACGTGGGGCTCAAGGCCAAGGTGACCCGCTTCCGCGCCTACCGGCACGAGGCCGAGCGGATGGAGCAGAGGCTCCACGCCTTAGCACAGGCACTTGGAGGGGTACAGGCGGAACTCGCCCGCTGTAAGTTCCGCCTCGAGATGGCTAACGTGTTGGATCGGGTTACGGAGAGGCAGGAGGCTTGGATGGGAGGTATCGGCCCCACTCGGCGCCGTGGACGTCGCAGCTGAAAAGGGGGTGATGTCACGGCCGCGGGAATGGACGCTTACTAAACGGATATGACCACGATAGTAAGTAGTAATGAGTCATGGACAGGAGATCAGTCAGCGCGTAGCACAATCACATGCCATCAAGGCATGAGTCAACACTAGGATAGCGATAGTAGGGTTCGAGCTACTTTAGCTATTCGTCGTACAGGATTGGAGAGGAGCTTTAAAGCTGCCTCGTATATGTATAAATAGTGGCCTAGGGAGACCAAGATTCGCCATCTTGGTCTTCTTCAATTCACCACTTCCATTCATCTCTCTACGCGTGCTTCACTTGTCTCTTTCCGAGCAAGTCGTCTTCATCAGTCATCGGGTTACCTAGTGGCACAACTTGCCCTAGTGTACGTTCAGATCACGTGCCCATAAGCGCCGTGTATCTCGTGATCGGGTCATGTGACTTCAGAGGAATATTTCGCTAAGTCGTAAACGCCCTTTCGCAGTCCAAGTCGGACTAACGCCAGTGGTGGCGTTACAAACAGGGATTGCGCGTTCATGGGGATTTGCAGCATATATCTCTATTCTATAAGGGCAGTACAACGCCCATACTACAAACAAAACCCCTAGCAGATGGTCAGACACTCTACTGGCTTGATGCCGAAGTCACACAAGTAAAAAATGTACATGCAGCCCATAGTACAATCTATACTGCTGACTACGACATTTGGCATAGATGTTTAGGACACCCTTCGAAGGAAGTACTACGTCGTGTGAAGGATCACACTAAGGGATTCCCTAAGGACCTTAAATATCCTTCTGAGACACCCATATGTCCTGGTTGCGCTCAAGCGAAAATGCCTGCTTCAACGCATAAACCCTCTGAGATGCGTGCTAAGAAGCCTTTTGAAAAGATTCATTCCGATCTTAAGAGCTTCCCAGTTGACTCGTACCACAAATATAAATACTTTATTAGTTTCTTTGACGACTTTTCCTCCTATGCGTGGGTCGTGCTATTACGCACCAAAGCACAGGCCATCAATGCGTTAAGGCAGTTTGTTGCCATGGTCAAAAATCAGCATAATGCCACTATTAAACAGTGGATGTCTGACACTGGAGGAGAATACAAGTCTGACAAGTTTACTAAGGTACTGAAAGATATGGGCATTACTATCCTACAAAGTGCACCGCATACTCCCCAACAAAATGGTCACACTGAACGCTTTATGCATACTTGTATGGATAAGGCTCAGGCTATGCGCCTTGAAGCCTGTCTCCCTCAATCCTGGTGGGAATTTGCGGTCCTACATGCAGTACATTGCTATAATAGGACTCCAATAAGTCGCCTTAATTGGCAGATACCCTATATGAGCTTGCATGGTGAAGCACCTAGTCTTTCACACTTACAAGTGTTTGGATGTGGCACATATGTGCACATACCAGAAGATCACAGATCGAACAAACTTGACCCCAAAAGCGAACAAATGATCTATATTGGTCATACTGGGGGCATAAAAGCATATAGATTCATGCAGATCAAAAACAACACAGTGTTCACCAGCACTACTGCATTATTTGATGAGACCATATACCCTAAGTGCGAAACACAAAGGGTGCAGGGTACAACCCACATAAATGAGCCAGTAGAGAATCAACCTCCTATGGAGGATGAACCATCACCTACACAGCCCATTCCAAGTGGTTTTGACGATGATATGCCTACTCATCGTCCCCCTAAACAGAGGCAAAATAGGGAGGATGCGCCAGACCACGACAGCAGATCTGTGGAACCAGAGGAACCAGAAGCGCAACAGCCTCCACCTCCTGTGCCAGAACCAGCACTACCATGACAGTCTGTGCACTTGAGGAAAGTACCTACTTGTCCTGGCAATGTCTATGGGGAAGACAGGCACCCCACAAACATTACTAAAGATGTTGAATGGAGTAGCAAGTGGAGAGATGGAGTAGCAAGTGGAAAGAAATGGTTGGAAGACAGCCTGGTCGCTCCAGAGCTGATAGTACACCAGGGCAAAGGCAGATTCCAGGAGGATTTCCTGAGACAAACCCTGACCCTCCACCTGCTGAGAGTGAAGCTCCGCCAGAACCCTCAGAGGATGAAGTAGATGATTTATTGTCACGCCTTGCTCAGGAAGGGGGAGTAAAATTCCTAGATCATCTGCTTGCCAAGGCAGTTCCATCTAATGATCTGGAACCACTGGACACTTCTAATATACAGGAGTGGACCTATAAAGATATAATACGCATGCCTGCAGCACAACAAAAGGAATGGAAGACTGCTTGTCGCAAGGAACTAGAGGCACTTCACAGACATAATGTCTTTGAGCTTGTGGAACCCCCTAAAGGGAGGAAAATAATAAAAAATAGATGGGTCTTTGATCAAAAGACTGATGGTCGCAAGAAAGCCCGGCTTGTTGCCAAAGGCTTTTCTCAGGTTGAAGGCGTTGACTATGATGAAATATTCTCACCAGTAGTGCGCTTCGAGACTGTCCGGATGATGCTCGCGCTTGCAGCACTAGAGGATTGGCACATCACTGGACTAGATGTTAAAACTGCCTTCCTATATGGAGAGCTCGATGAAGAGCTATACATGGAACAACCTGAGGGCTTCAAAGCCAAAAGGCATGAAAATAAAGTACTGCGACTAAAACGCGCCATTTATGGACTTAAACAAGCTGCTCTAGCATGGTGGAAAGCGCTGGATAAGTCCATGGCTGCGATGGGCTGTAAAAGGCTATTATCTGACTCAGGACTCTTTACCCATAGAGGAAAGAGTGGTGCCCTTGTAGTGATCGTTGTCTATGTTGATGATGTGATCTTTATGGGATCGGACAAAGCCCTTTTAAATGAACTTAAGAATAGGTTCATGAAGGCTTGGGAATGTCGTGACTTAGGTGATGCAAAGGAATTCTTGCATATGCGTATTCAGCAGAAACATGGAAAGATCTTTTTAGATCAAACCGCTTACTTAGAAAAGGTGCTGCAACGCTTTGGACTCACAGATGCGAAAGCAACTGCAACTCCACTTCCTGAAGGGTACCAACCTGTACCTAATAATTCACCAGTCAACCCAAGCGTCAGGAGCAAATACCAGCAAGTTATAGGTTCACTCCTATACATAATGCTTGGGACTCGCCCTGACATCACCTATGCAGTTGTTAAACTATCACAATTCGCTGCAAACCCCTCAGAGGACCATTTGAACAGAGCACTTTATATCTGTCCCTATTTGCTCAGGACTTCTTCATACTCTTTGGTGTATGATGGAAGATCAAATGGAGGCTTAATTGCCTTTGCAGACTCTGACTGGGCCTCAAACCCAGATAATAGGTGATTTACCACAGGTTACATGGTTAAACTGGCTAATGGGATATTCAGTTGGAACTCTAGAGCGCAAAAGACAGTCGCATTATCTTCCACTGAAGCTGAATATATGTCGCTGTCGGATACTAGCAGACAATTAGTTTGGATAAAGTCACTCTTTACTGAGCTTGGCATCAAACTAAGCCCAATACCACTCTGCGGTGATAATCAGGGGTCCATCTTTATGGCCTCAAACCCTGTCCAAGAGAAGCATATTAAACATATTGATATACACTATCACTACATAAGAGAAGTAGTGAAGGACAAGAAAATAGAACTATTCTTTATAGATGGTTCACAGAATCCCACAGATATGTTTACCAAGAACCTAGGGCATATTAAGTTCGAAAAATTCAGAAGTCAGTTAGGACTTGAGTTTCACTCGTCCAACTAAGTCACAAGGCAACAAACTTGGCCTTGAGACAAGCCTGAAAATTCCATTAATACTATGGAAGGTATATCAAGCAACGCTTGAAGACATTGTCTTCCGGATACATAGATTCTTCTCAACCAGAGAATCACAACATTTCTGCTCATTATACCAAAAAATCAGCCCAATGAACTGTAATAGTTCAAAAGCTGAAATGGGATGGTGAAGAGAACTCGGTCTCGAAACCGCTCTCATGGTTCCGAGATAGACTCCCTTCTAATCATGGCTAGAATATTAATTCGCCTTACACACTTGCTTAGAGCGCTTAGTAGCTGCACTTAGCAAGGGGGAGTGTTGAGCCGTAATACTTACTATAAGGCTCATTACATAGGAATGACAGTATGATTAGTTATGCTATACATGTAATTCGGAGTATTTAGTCATACGGTATACGTATAGAATCCCCTTAAGGGATTAGCATCAGGAAAACCATGTATTTACTTATTCATACTTTTCCATACTTTTTCATTCTTTTCAGAAAAAAAGTAGAAAAAGTAAGAAAAAGACATCCCTCTTTCTTTTTTTTTTACTTGCTGAGCTGCCAAAAAAAGTACAGGATAAGTAGAGTACCAAATGACCAAAAATTGACAAAATAAAATGTCCAAAAATGGAAATATTGGACCAAACTTTATTTTTTTTTGTCCGAAAATCACCATATATGGTAATAAATCGGACCAAAATTTCAAAAAAAAATCGGACCAAAATCGGACCAAAATCCAAAATTTCCCCAGAAATATGCCTAAAAAGTAGGAAAAGTAAAGAAAAAGAAGAGGGGATTTCTTTTTTTAAGTAGTTGATACTTTTCTGAAAGGGTCCTTTTTTCCCTTGCTAAAAGAGCAAAAAGAACAGAAAGTACAAATAAGTAAAACATGGGTTTTCCTGATGACTATTCCAAGTCCACTGGTGATTAGACATTAGGTGACACTGAAAACACGATATTGTGGATGCCTCTACTCATCACTTTTCCCCAAACGGACATGGGTGGACCATAGAGTATATAAATCCTACTATAGGAGTGAGTACCTATACACATCTCTCTCCACCCCACCTTGAGCTTCCTCTGCTTCACTCTAAGCCTCGTCTAAGCTCTCTACACAGGTAAGGGTCTACCTGTACACTGTGTGCATTGCTGCGCAACAATCGATAAACTACGTGGCGCTAGATATTTCACCAAATTGGATATTCGTTGGGGATACAACAATATCCGTGTCAAAGAGGGGGATGAGTACAAAGCAGCTTTCAAGACACCCCTCAGACCCTATGAACCCACAGTCATGACATTCGGTCTCTGCAACGCCCCTGCCATGTTCCAAACTTTCATGAATACCATCTTCGAAGATTTGATTGATGAAGGACATGTTGTTGTCTATCTCAACGATATCTTAATATTCGCAGAAGACCTCACCACACTAACAAAACTCACCCATGAAGTCTTGTCATGATTGGCCAAATACAACCTGTATTTGAAGCCAGAAAAATGTTCCTTTGCCCAAATGTCCATTGAGTACCTCGGAATCGTCATCTCCAAGGGTCAAGTAGCCATGGACCCAGCCAAGGTGGCTGGTATTAAATACTGGCCCACACCCAAAACAGTCAAGCAGGTTCAAGCATTTTGGGATTTTGCAACTTCTATCAGTGTTTCATCAAGGACTTCTCCACCATTGCATGACCACTGTTTGACATCACCAAGAAAGATAGACTCTTTGCTTGGACCCCAGCAGCAAACACATCCTTTAGATCACTCATCACAGCGTTTATTTCATGATCGGAGACTCACCCAGCATTGAGGCAATCATGTTCAGGAAAGTTGTGCAGGGCCTGGGCACTATTCCGGGTTGCAGTCAGGTACAGTTATGTAAGACGACTTGCCTCTAGCAAGTGAATGGCAATAGCAATGAGTTCAGAGACAGAAAACAAGACTAGAACAAGGGAATACAAGCTACCCTACTGTCCTTTTTATACTGTACAAAGCCCCTATTTTTCTGTATTTTCTATGTTTTTCTATGGCTTTCCTAAGAGATGTGCAGTCGTGGGAAACAGAATATTCCAGAGCGGAAGGAAATACAAAGAGATGAAACTTTTCAAGAAGCGGAACATTCTAGAACAGAACAGAACTAAAGAAATCGAAGCTCAGAGAAGTGGACAGAGAAGCAGAACTTTCTAACAGAATGGGCAATGATCGGAGGTGATCGATGGTGCAATCTTGGTCATGACATATGCCCCTTTCTTGATCGATTCGTCCTTGAATTTCACAATCCTTTGGTTTTGGCCATATCAATGGGTTGGTACTTCTTCAGTGGTCTGAGTGTAGCATCAAATGTGGGATTGTTGAAGGGGAGCAAGGGGAACTCTGGTTCCTTAGCTTGTGGGTGATAACAGAACTTGAGGTGTTGCAAGATGCCATCATATGTCGGAGCTTCAGCGCTATCTGTGGTCGTAGGTTTTTGGTCTCTTGATCTGTAGACCGGCAGTAATTGCTGGTTTCTCAGTGGTTTGTACTTCTGGGCCACTAGTCGACATTGATACTTCTTGAATTGGGGCAGGGGGGTGGTACATGCTGTGAGTTGTGCGGCCAGCTGTTTGTGTGGTGTTTCGTCATCTCCGTCGTATTCCTGAGCGCATTTTTCTCGGGCATGCATGTGTAGGGGGTGATTTGGAGGGACAATTGCACAGTGTGCTCCTGTTTCCTTGCGTGGCTTGTTCTTCGTTTGTTGGTGCACTGCCGGGGTTCAGGGACAAGGCGCTGTCGGTTGGACTTCATCTGGATCACAGGGTAATTTGCAGGTGCGTGAGAGAAAGAGAGGGGGGTATTGTGGAATGTTTGCACACGGGGGATTGGATTGCGATGTTGAAACCAAGGCTGATGAGGTTTTTACCCCCTCATTAAGGGTGGTATCATCCTCAATACGAGAAAGCAGCGAGAGTGGGGATGTAGGGGAGAGCGGTGGGTACGTGACAAGAAGGTTGTTGTTGTCGGTGTCAGCGAAGAGGTCAATGAGCGGTTGGGGAGTGGTGACAGGGGGAGTAGGTGGGCGTTTGTTGGGGAGGGCAAGGGTGGAGAGGACGGCTGGTGAGAGGGGACGGGAGGCTCTGAGAGACATATCAGGCGATGTAGAACGAGACAAGATGGTTGATGAGAGGACTGTAGGTGGGGAATGGAAGATGCTGGGTGAGAGACGAGGTGAGAAACGAGACAGTGGGTGAGGCAAAGCATAGGCAGGGAGGGGCGAGAGCTGGCAGTGGCTGGGCAATGTGAAGTGGATGTTATTTATTTGTAACCCAGTGGCAGGGTCCTCACAAGAGTCGTCATTGTCCATGAGGACAAGGCTGTTTAAGATATGGGAGCATGCCTGTGGGCTGAGGGTAAGCACGTCATGCAGAACTGTCTGGGTGGTGGGATCGAGGATGGAATGTGAAGTCAAGATTTTGTTAATTTGTGTGGTGGGTCTTCGTCGTTTTGGGCATTCCTTAGATAAGTGGCCGAGCTGTTGGCAGTAGAAGCACCTGCCTTCCTTCTGGCAGTGGGCATACTCTGCGTCGGATAGGTTCATTTGGAATGTGCATTTGTAAGTTGTGATAGTATCAACCTCCATTCGCTTGGTGTAAGAGTGGTCTGTGGCGGTGTGATGATGGATTGTGTGGAGAGGATAGGGTCTAATTTGGTGTGACTACTGTGGGTTCTGAAGCTGTTGGCTATGGTTCGTGCTTGTTGAGCCTCAGCACAGGCAGTGGTTTGCCACTCGGTCATTGTTTTGGGCATCGTTGTGCACACGAGGCAGGCTCTGTGAATGGCCTCTGTCAGCCCTTGGTGGAAAAATTCGATAGTTCCATTTGTGTTGTGATGCCAATCAGCAATATTGGCGAGTCGTTCAAAGGTGGCAATATATCCATCCATGTTGTCACTTTTCATTTTGAGGGTTGTCAGTTTTTGGTATGCCATCTGCTTACTGAGGGTGTCTGTCCATGCACTCCTGAATTCGGCTTTGAAATTGGTCCATAAGACTTCATCAGTTTCTAGAATTTGGTTTGCAGTACACATGGTTTCATGTTCAAGTTTTCTCCTAATCATATCCACCCAGTCATTTACAGCTGGTCCTCAGATGAACCCTAATGCTAGTATGACGCATAAGAACAGGCTCTGGACAAGTTCGTGGTTTCGGTTAAGAAGGTGGTAGTGTTGGATTTCTCTGAGAAATTGTTTGCTCTCTGTACGATCCCCAACGAATGGTGTGAGAGGGATGCCTTTGAGGGCACCTGTGAGAGGGGTTGCGGCCATTGTTATGAGCGGAGGAGGAGTGAAGGGTGTACACAGGGTTGCCAGGACTGTGGGCGTGGGTGTATGTGTGACGGATTCAACAAGGGAGAGATTGCTGTGGATGGGGGTTAAACGTCTGAAGGCTTCTGTGAGCTGTTTGATGGGATTGGGGAGTGGGGGATCAAGCAAGATATCTTCTTCGATGTACTCGGTTGGTTTTCCTCCTTGAGGTTCTGTGGGGATGGGTGTGATGGCAGGAGGGAGTCGTTTGGGGTTGTTTTCATTGTCAGGGTGCCACCAACTGAGGCCAAGGGGGTTGTCTTGTTCGATAGCAAGGGAGTTTCTAGTGTGGTGGATGTGCTCTCTGAGGTTAGTATCAAAGTGTTGTTCTATGAGGTACCAGGTATCATTGATGAACTCGACAAGATAGACTTGCTGTCCAAGTACACAATGATAGCCTCTGTTTGGATCTGTTGGTGATGTGTTCCAATACGTGGAACCGAGTACGCGCTGCAGAAGGTCATCTGAAAGTCTACAAAAGACTTTGATCCAGTCATCGTTGTCAGGGAGTTGTAACTGTAAACTCGCCATGGTTGGGTATGTTTCAGGTTGTCTCAAGTGTCACTATGGGATGTCAGTCGTCATTATGTCCCTAGGTGTGGGACCGAGTTCGGAAAGCGTTGTTGATCCAACCGCCTGAGCGATTTTACAGGATCATGGTGTCGGGGTCTCTCGTTGTACACACAAGAGGGTCATTATGAATGGTTCTAGTCTTATTTCATGATGGGAGACTTGCCCAGCATTGAGGCGATCATGTTCAGGAAAGTCATGCAGGGCCTGGGCACTATTCCGGGTTGCAGTCAGGTACAGTTATGTAAGACGACTTGCCTCTAGCAAGTGAATGGCAATAGCAATGAGTTCAGAGACAGAAAACAAGACTAGAACAAGGGAATACAAGCTACCCTACTGTCCTTTTTATACTGTACAAAGCCCCTATTTTTCTGTATTTTCTATGTTTTTCTATGGTTTTCCTAAGAGATGTGCAGTCATGGGAAACAGAATATTCCAGAGCAGAAGGAAAAACAAAGAGATGAAACTTTTTGAGAAGCGGAACATTCCAGAACAGAACAGAACTAAAGAAATCAAAGCTCAGAGAAGTGGACAGAGAAGCAGAACTTTCTAATGGAATGGGCAATGATCAGAGGTGATCGATGGTGCAATCTTGATCATGACATCTGGAGACAAACTGGCCTACCATGACAAATCATATCAGACAGAGGCCCACAATTCGCATCAAAAGTCATCCAAGAAGTCTGGAACAAACTCAGAGTCAAGTCAACCATGTCCACAGCATTCCACCTGCAAACAGATGGAGAAACAGAACGGGTTAACCAAGAACTAGAACAATACCTTCATGTCTTTTGCAACTTTCAAGTCGATAACTGGGTAGAGCTAATACCCTTCATGGAATTTGCACACAATGCAAGACAACATAGTGCCACAGGAAAATCACCCTTTGAGATCTGGTACAGTTACAAACCAGAATTCATCCCACCAGTAAACTTTGCATCCAAGATCCCCACAGTAGAAGGATGTCTTCACGCCTTAGAACAGGTTTGTGCCGAAGTATCAGCAGCATTAAAAGTCACTGCTGAAGTCATGAGAAATACCCACATATCCATGCCAACCTATGAACCCAAACCTGGAGACCAAGTATGGCTAGAAGGTACAAACATCCACACCACACACCCAAAAGCCAAACTAGCCCCAAGAAGACATGGACCATTCAAAGTCCTATCTGCATGGGGAGTAAATTGCAAACTCCAACTACCACAATCCTGGCGAATCCACCCTGTATTCCACATATCCCTTGTCTCCCCCTATAAAGAAACTACAGCCCATGGACCCAACTTCACCAGACCACCCCCAGAAATAGTTCAAGGAGAAGACAAGCACTATGAAGTAGAAACCATCCTCCAATCCAGACTCTCCCCAAATAAGAGAGGCGTACAGTATCTGGTGAAATGGAAGGGTTACCCAAATTCCAAAAATTCTTGGCTCCCAGTGTCACGGACGTGTATATTATTTTCCTATTTTTCTGTATTTTTATGGATTCATTCAAGGAAGATATAAAGGGCCGAAGTATGAGACTTTGTCAGTCACATGTTGCCAACACGTGCACCTTCAAGCACGTGACCCTGGGATAACAGAACCCTTAGTGGGACAACCTAATCCGGTCACATCCCCATTTACATATGGACTCACATGATTGGTAGATAAGGAAGGAACGTTCTAGATAGTTCTAGATTCTGCTTAGTAGTTTACGCTTACTCGCTGTATTAGGTTTTACTCAGCAAGATAAGGCATCACGTCAGCGCTATGACAAGTGCATCAGTCAGCACAATAGATAGCACTATTATTAGACACGACGTGTCAGCCCCTGAGTCATGAAGTCTTACTGTACACTTAGTAATAGTGTTTAGACTCAGTTTAAAGCTCAGCTCCAGTAGCGTATATAAACCCTCCTGTAGTGTCCTGAGTGGAACCAACTTGTCCTCTTGGTTCTCCACTCAGGTGCGTATCATCCTGTACTCCTTACTCTCTCCAATCTAACTTGTCCTCTTGGTTCTCCACTCAGCGTACCACAGCGTGACCTTGATAACTTGAGTTCTTGCATAAAGACTCTGAGTTGTTGTCCCTCCGCTGTGACTGTGCATTAGCGCGTGATTTATCTCTGCACTCAGCTTGGGTGTGCTCACCTGACGGTTCACTTCTAGTTTGCACTTGAGCTTAGCGTAGCGAGGGGTCATACCGCTACACCCAACATCCGGAATGAAACATGCCAAGACCCTTGTCCAAAAGTTCCACCAGCAAAACCCACAAGCCCCCAAGCCAAGTAACCTCTAGGTTGTTAATCAGCGTAACAACCCATAAAGAGGGGATACTGTCACAAACCTAAGAACTTGGGTCATGACTCGCATGTCTAAGACTGGTCCGTGTTGGCCCGGTCTTAGGTAACCAACTTCCTAAAGGGGAAGTCCGAAGTCGGAGTTCCAAATTTGTACTCCAATGGTCACATGATCGATCACATGATTACCCTATGTTTATCAAGTCACCTGACAATTGGAAATTGTACCACTCTCTGAATTAATCTTATTGGACTGCAGAGCAGTCACACCACTATGGCACAATATTGCACAATCAACTGCGGCGCAGTCATACGATACTTATGATTATTCTGATTGGCTGATATATTTAGAACCCTTCCAGAACCTTCCATTGCGCAGCACCTGTGGGAAGTAGTAGGCCTCCCCTAAAGTACGCACAGACCATGTACCCAGGTATATAAGCTAGAGCAATAGAACGGACAGTCCCTCAGACTGTCCACTTGTGTTCCTACTTGGATACATCCCTTGGGCCAGACGCTCGCCATTGAGCCTTTTGCCACTCTCCTCATACTCCTCGTGTTTAAAGTCTACCAAGTCTTCCTTCAACATCCTCTCATCCTCTTCTTCATCCCTCACGTTCCACATCAGCAATTCCCAAGTGTACTGCACCAACTTCTCTGAGTGAGTAGTTCATCACACTTCCTGCCTCCTTGAACCACAACCACCACCATGGACAGTTTTTCCCACACCCAGGCTAGGATGACCCCCTACACCTTACTCATGAAACCACAAAACCCACTCATATTGGAGATGCCCTACCAGGTGTACCTATTGGATGTGATCACTATTGTTACTGGTTTACCAACTGAATGTTGAATTTTGAACATTGAACTCAAGTCTCAAGCACCCAACAGTTGCCAAACACAACCACAATATAAACAAATACCAAACTGCTGGCAAGTTATGAGATAAGCACAAAATGCCTGATTTGGCAGGAAGTGCCACTTGACCCAAGGGAAATCAGAGCATGCTGTGTGACCTGGGGTTTCCATCTCCAGCCCCCAGTCACAATCACCACCAAACACAACCATACCTTAGCCAAATAGAAATGACATGTCATCACATCACCCCTGAAAATGGAGGTAGCCTGGGGAAGCTCCAATAATTTAATCCTCCAAATCTACCAACCTTTTTAATAAACAGAAAAATAGTTGTTCCCCCAGCCTGGAGGCCACTGGGAAGAAATACTGAAGAAGTCCTCTAGTCTGCTGGATAGGTGGACATATAATTGTGGGGTTTTAGTGGGTAGGAGTGCACACCAGACCCAGGCCACCAATGGCAATGACAAAGTGCACTGAGTCCCACACTACCCCTACACCAGGGGTGTACTTTAATTTGTATTTTCCCTCACATTTGGGCTCCAGCCTGGCTATTGCACATTAGGTAGGGCTGATACCTACAATCTCCTGCTGCCTAACACCTAGATACAGAAACTACCTACTTTAGCTAGTATGTGGTTCCTGAAAATAGAGCGCCCTCCAAAAAAAAAAAAAAATCTGACAAGGCCACCAAAACAAAAAATAAGGCCAGTGTTTAACATAGATCAGTCTCCATTCCTAGCTTATGTTGCCAACAGTCTTGGAACAACGCATCAAGGGTGCTGCCCATCAAGAACTCCTGACAATTTTATGATCACCTGGATCATCTAAGGCTCGACACAGGACTTGGGGATAACTTGGGGACTAAGACAGAGAGAAGGGCTCGATACCTTTGGATACTCACTTGAGCCACCAAGCGGAGTGCCATCTATATAGCTAGACAGAGCCTAAGACAACTCTTGAGCTTCCAAGAGGAGAACTGCCTATATAGCCAGGCAGAGCACTAGGGGTGGTAGTTGGGCTATATTCGAGAACAAGACCAGTACGAGGAATACAGGGTAGACTACCGGCTCCTTAAATATCTTACAGGAATCCTATTTTCTATAATTTTCTAACTATTTTCTGGGGACACATAAGCGGAGAACTAGAGCACATCAGTCTGTCGCAATGATTGCGCAATCCATGAGTCAATGAGAACTTTTGAATGGAATGAGAAGCGGAACCTGAAACATGAGACAAGAATCAAGAATCTGAGAATCTTCTGAGACTTTTCCTATTGATGGCATGATCGATGGATCGTGACATACACCCCTTTCTTGATTGATTCGTCCTCAAATCATTTTAGTCTTCTCTATGAGCATCGGGGTAATCATAGTTGTAGGCGTAGTTGCACAGATTTTCCATGAAGTGGAGATGAAAGTTTACTACAGCTTTTGCATGAGCTATGACTGGTTCTGGATGCCTCAAGCAAGAAGGAAATTCTGTGATGACCTGGGAACGCCAAGTTTCGATACGCCATTGAAAGGCCATTCTTGTGTCTTTGTTTGGTGGCACGATGTTATTGGTCGACACAGTGGGTTCTTGGTGTGCATGTCAGCCTCTATTTTTGGAAAATTGAATGTGTGGTCTGCAGCACAGTGCATGTGGGGTGGTGAGGTCGATAGTTGGGCTGTGCAGGGCTGCCCATTCTTGCGTCATGGGTTGTCGTGGCATAGGGCGACGTCAAGGGGTCCATACCATGGCATGGTGCGTTATTTTGTCCATATCGGGTGGTTGCAGGCTGTCTGGTCATCGTGCGACTTGTGGGGTGGGATGTGACATGTGTTGTGCTTCACTTTGATTGCGTGTTACCAGGGCAACTTGTGTGACTTGGTCTGGGTCTCGTGGGCTTTTGAATGCGCAGGGAAGGAATAGGGGTGGATAGTAAGTGACTTTTGCAGGCGACAGCATTTGTGTGATGGTTTCTGGTGTTAAAACCAAAGTTTCAATGGTTTTCACCCCCCCATTAGGTGGGTTGTCGCCCTCGACAATGGTCAGTGGTGTGATGCGGGGACTGGACGGGTGCAGTGGGCTGTGTGGAGGACGAGGAGGTGGCGAGGTGCTCAGAAGGACAGGGGAAGGTGTGCGAGGAGGCGAAACAACTGGAGAGCGAGGGGCCTCATCTATGGGCAACAATCCGAGGAGGGCAACGTGGGCGGGCATGCTGATGTGAGGTGGTGAAAGCAGGTGGATGATGGGGGACGTAGAGGAAGAAGGCACGGAGCTAGTGAGACATGGGGGAAAGGTGGTGGGTGGAAGGGAGAGTTCCAGGGCATTGATCTGTGCTGTGGGAGTCGGGGGGTCGAGATCACAATCGGCGAGAAGGAGATTGTTGATGAGATGATGGCAGTCTGCAGAACTGAGAGTGAGAACGTTGCAGAGAACGTTCGTCACCGTGGGAGGTGATGCGACGGTGGCAGGGACGGGCAAAGCCTCAATGGCATTGAGACAGATGGTTGAAGGCTGTGATCATGAAGGACAGAGTGGGGAGATGTGGCCTTGCTGTTTGCAGCAAAAGCATCAGCTTTCATGCATGCAATGCTCACATTCGGCGTCCAAGAGTTGTGGGTAACAGGGGCGATATGCCAAGATGGCGTCAATGTCCATCAGGACGATGCCATCAATGGTGGGAATGGGTGGGGGTGCAATGATGTTTGAGGTGATGGGGATAGGATCTGAGCAGCAAGAAGTCTTGATGCCTCGAGCCTGGAGACAGCTAGCAAGGATGCATGCATGCTGCGCCTCAGCGCAGGCAGCGTCCTGCCATTCAGTCATGGTTTCCAGGGGTCTGGTACATAAGATACAGGCGCAGAGGAGGGTTTCTGTGAGGCTGTGGCAGAAGAATTCGACCATGCCACTGGCATCACAATGCCATTCTGCAGCGGTAGCGAGGAATTCGAACTGCGATATGTACGTGTCGACATCATCTCCCTTCATCTGAAGGGTTGTCAGCTTTTGGTATGCATTCTGCTTGCTGAGCATATCCGTCCACATGGCTTTGAACAAGGTTTCAAATGTCGTCCAAAGTTGTTTGTCTGTCTCAGGAACGGGGTTAGTGCGTCGAGTTGTTGTGTTGTCGAGTTTTCGCTCTTCAATGTTGACCCAATTATTGACTGCTGGCCCTCTCATGAGGCCAAGTGCTATGACAACGCGTGAATATGGGTTTTGCATGAGAGCATGGTCTCAGTTGAGTTTTTGGTATAGGCGAAATTCCTGCAGGAATTGTTCACTGTCAGCACGGTTTCCTGTGAACAGAGTCAGGGGCGTGCCTTTGAGGGCACCGGTGAGTGGGGCTGTAGCCATCGATACAGCCAGAGGAGGAGTGAAGGGTGCAGACGGGGTTGTCAGGACCAGGGGCATGGGCGTGGGTGCAGCAGGTTCAATGAGGGTGAGGTCAACGTGGATGGGAGTTAGGTGGCGGAAGGCTTCTGTGAGCTCTTTGACAGGGTCAGTGAATGGGAGGTCTTGTGCGATGTCTTTGTTGATGTATTCAACCTGTTCTGGTTCTTCTACAGGGATGGGTGCAATGGCAGGGGGGAGTCGTTCAGGGTTGGCTTCGTCATCAGGGAGCCACCAGCCTAAGTCAAGATCGTTTACACAATCAATAGCAGCTGATCTTCGAGTATGGTGAGGTCAGGGTCAAAGTGGCACTCTACAAAGTGCCAAGCGTCGTTGATGAACTCTAGAAGAAAGACTTTCTGTCTGACTACACAACAGTAGCCTCCGTGGGGGTCAGTCAGCGAGGTGTTCCAATACACAGGTCCTAATACGTGTGCAGGGAGGTCGTCTTCCCAACATCAATGGACTTCAATCCACTCATTGTCTTCAGGGAACTGTAATCTTAGACTTGCCACGGCTGGGGGTCTCTGGGTCTCTAGGAGGTCGGGCTATTAATACCGACAGGGTCTCTGTGTCTGTACAGTCAGACCTACACCAACAGGGTCTTCTGTGTTCTGGCTTGCCGACAGCATTGGGAGTCACAGATGGGGCTTCTGTACGGTCAGGCTCTCGCAGACATTGCAAGAGGGCGGTGTGTCACGTCACCAGCGGGGCGACGTGCGGCTCTGGGTTTACCAGCAGACGGCATAACGAAAGGGCAAGGTCTAGGGGTTGTAGTCGCAGACGATGACTAAGGAGACTTGGATCGGTCAAAGGCGTATGCTCGAAGAGGCGCAGCGAGAACGGTGATGCACAAGATAAGAGGATAGTCTTAGAAGCGCAGAGCAAGGTTCCCAAGGTACTAGCTGATATTGCTAAGTAACTCAAGTCTGGGGACTTGAGCACGAAATGCTACTGGTATATATACATGCAGGTACATAAGGTTCGTACCCAGCTAAGTCCGCTCTACCGAGGGTTCGGTGGTCTGTGCACAGCCATGGAACCTACTAGAAGGTCACATGAGGCATTGTGCCATCTGTCGTCATTGGTCTAGGTCAGTCCAGGCCCAAGTCACATGATCAGTGATGTCACAAGCCCAGGTTCTTCTGTAACTGCTCCCTAGCACCCGGGGATCCGGCGCAGCTGCTCATCTGGCTCCGTGGAGTCTCTGCAGGGTCTGGCAGTATCTCTGGGCCATCATGCGTGCGGGCCACACCTTCGGTGGTTGGGGTTCGTAACACAGTGGGTAGGTACTGGTCTTATTTTACAATCACCCAGATTGTCTAAGGCTCGACATGGGACTCGGGGATAACTTGGGGACTAAGACAGAGGGAAGGGCTCGATACCTTTGGATACTCGCTTGAGCCACCAAGCGGAGTGCCATCTATATAGCTAGACAGAGCCTAAGACAACTCTTGAGCTTCCAAGAGGAGAACTGCCTATATAGCCAGGCAGAGCACTAGGGGTGGTAGTTGGGCTATATTCGAGAACAAGACCAGTACGAGGAATACAGGGTAGACTACTGGCTCCTTAAATATCTTACAGGAATCCTATTTTATATAATTTTCTAACTATTTTCTGGGGACACATAAGTGGAGAACTAGAGCACATCAGTCTGTCGCAATGATTGCGCAATCCATGAGTTAATGAGAACTTTTGAATGGAATGAGAAGCAGAACCTGAAACATGAGACAAGAATCGAGAATCCAAGAATCTTCTGAGACTTTTCCTATTGATGGCATGATCAATGGATCATGACATGACAAGGACAGAGGACATTGTTGAGACGTGACTGATTAAAGTCACATGTCTTGTGGGATATGATTGAGTCATCCCATATGCTAAATACAGTATCTGTCCCTTACAGACTGATTTGGACTTGACTGGACTCTTACGGACCGCTTTTGTTTATCTTTATTATTAGAGTCATGTGTGACTCTTATTGTTCTCTATTATTAAGATACCGGTATTGTCTGCTTTAGGCAGCTATTGTTATCTGCCCTCCAATGGTGTTTCTCCCTCTGGCACACAGACCACCTGTATTGTGTCTGGATCACCTGTGTGCACAGACCATTCTTACAAAGTGTCCTGTATATAAGGACTGCTGTTTACGCCTCTACACTTCAGAGTTCCTTCTACCTCTGAAGTGTAAGTGCCTTCCTCTTTACTCCTCACTACCTGTTACTCATAGATGTTCCTTAGAACTTGTCTCTCTAGGTGTGTAGTAGTATCAATAGAGTTCCTTCTACCTCTGAAGTAACTTGTCTCTCTAGCTCCTTGCTATTAACCTCTTGCTCATTAGTTCTGCACTTCAACAGACATACATGGTGATAAATACACTGGGGAGACCCAAAGGCAGCAGAAGTCAATGCATGATATTGGAAGGTGAGACACAAGTGATCATCACATCTTTGCATACTTCTGATTTGTTGCAAAATAATCAGGTTCACAGCACAAGACCTTTGTTGCAAGAAATATGCAAATTCTGGTCTTTGACTGCAAACTCCAAGTCTCGCCCCACCCAATGCTGCTCTCACTCCCACTCCGCTCCAGCAGCCAGACAATACTGGCCCATTCAAGCTTGGGGGCCTCAGCAACAGTGACCTCAAAGAAACATGCCTGGCGATTGCAGAAATTCAGTCTCTGGTTTCTGACAAGCCACCTCATGTAAATGAGGTATTGGTAGTCATTGGGAAAACCATGTATTTACTTATTCATACTTTTCCATACTTTTTCATTCTTTTTAGAAAACAAGTAGAAAAAGTAAGAAAAAGACATTCCTCTTTCTTTTTTTTTTACTTGCTGAGCTGCCAAAAAAAGTACAGGATAAGTAGAGTACCAAATGACCAGAAATTGACAAAATAAAATGTCTAAAAATGGAAATATTGGACCAAACTTTATTTTTTGGTCCGAAAATTTCCATATATGGTAATAAATTGGACCAAAATTTCAAAAAAATCAGACCAAAATCCAAAAATTCCCCAGAAATATGCCTAAAACGTAGGAAAAGTAAAGAAAAAGAAGAGGGGATTTCTTTTTTTAAGTAGTTGGTACTTTTCTGAAAGGGTCCTTTTTTCCCTTGCTAAAAGAGCAAAAAGAACAGAAAGTACAAATAAGTAAAACATGGGTTTTCCTGATGAGGGGGGTGTGGGTTCCTGATGACCCCTACCTATCTTGATACTGTATCACTGGAACCAGGAATTGATCTTTAAGTAAAAAATCTTGAAATAAGACTTAATTAAGACTCAAAATATTTATGTGTGACACATATTTGGGAAAGATTTAAAGTTTCTGAATCACATGCCCTGAAATGTGCCTGTTGCAGCTGTCATGTGATCTATAAACTTTAAATATATTGTCACACAAATTTACAAATAAATACTTTGAGTCTTATTTAAGTTTTATTCCAAGAATTTTTGCTTACAGATCAATTCTCGGTTCCAGTGTATTATATCTCAGATAATAGTCACGCGATGTGATGCTTTGTCATTGCATGTGATGGATACATGGGGCGAAAAGACTGTATTTATTTTTGGGGCAGAGGGGTGTTCGGAGACACGGAACGTCACCCCACGCCGGGACCTCATTCCCCCGACCGGGGGAATGCATTCTCACGTTGCCTGCATTCCCCGCCTCGAACAGGCCCTTACCAAGGCAAGCAGGCACATCGCTTCGTTTAACTGTGCCCGTACCCCTTTCGCGGAATGTCACCTCGTCCAGAGATAGGTCCAGTGCTCGTACTGCGAGAATGTCGTCGATCTCGTCTGGGGCTCAGCGCGACCTCCGCGCCCGAAGAACCCAATCTTTTCCCCAGACATTAAAAACGCTGGCATAGACCACGCGGCCAAGCTCACGTGCGTGCGTCAGGAGCTCGACAAGCAGAATGCCCGTGCGCTCGTGGTGGCAAAGCCCGACGAGGCCACACGGTTGCGCGGCGCCGACATTGACTTCAATCCCATCTCCTATGGCTGCAGTTATCACAGACAACGTGATCCTATCCGTCGATCTGGAGCGGGTCAGCCAGGACGTGCGGGCGCAGCTCGGGCAGGTAGTCCAGTTGCGTGACGCGTCCGGACGACGCATTTATCCCCTACCTCAAGGAGCTCGGTATCGACCTCCAGTGAGTTTATAAAGTCCACTTCCTCAACACTAACGGATTCATCACTACCTCACGCTGGACAGAAAGTTTTGGTTGGCGACAAGACTCCCGCGCAGTTGCCGAGGGGATTGGGCTTTCCTACATCAACACCGCGCGCTCGCCCGTCGAGGAGCTCAAGGCCAACGGACAACTGGAGAAGTTCCGCTCGTGAGTATCGACTTCCATGCCGGTAGTGAAATGCTCACTCTTGGCGGTCGCATATTGCGAACTTCCTTTATTTGAGGGCTTGTCGCTCACGACTATCTCTTCTACTGGTTCCAATGGAGGTGCGTGAACCGCCCTTACAACTCTTGATCTTTTCCGAGCTGGATGGCCAAGACGTTGACGAGGCTAGCTCTTGGTATATTGGGTACGTCATGTGAGTAACACACATTACTCCCTACGAGCTACCTCCTCAGAACGATCTCGGCGACGCATGGACGAGGAGGTACTTTTGGCGGGACGGTCTTCTGCAAATTTATTCTTGATGGAGGATAACACAAAGGGTACAAATTACAGGCACGGTACTGGTCATGGCGTTGGCCACTTCCTAAATCTTAATGTCCATAAAGGTGCTGTGGTATTCGCAGTTGGTTGACTATGCGGTCCGGTTGCGGTGATATTTTTTTACGTTTTCAGGTCCACAAGGAACCGTCTTTCCTGTCGTGGCGTTCCACGCACGAATTGTTCCATATTCCGAGCCTTAGATGATCCGCTGACCATTCGGCGAGAGTGCAATGGAAAAGACCTGGTCTCCATCATTTGAAATCACCATCTCCGATGGTGGCCAATCAGACAGTCGCCTACGTTCCACCCACAGGGTACGAATCGGAAGCCGAATTGGTGAGAGATCGCATGTACAATCATGTTACGGACACGAGGTCGCGACGTGCTATTCGCGAACTACACCATAATCCAAGCAAAGATCGTGCGTGCGTCAGCCACGATCCAACACGACGCGTGCCTACACTTCACCTCGTAGGGTACCTCTTGTTCGTATGCTGTATTTGTTGCGCAGCGTACAACAGCCTGTGCACCCCGTTAAAGCCGGGTATGACAGTTTCAAACGGTACGGGTTTCCTCCTGTCTTACGCCCAAATTCACCGAAAGGGCCGAGCCGGGCTATTACGCCGAAGAGGAATGCGGTATTCGGATCGAAAATGTGGTCAATGTGCGCGAGGCCCAGACGCCGAACAACTTTGGTGACAAGGGCATCTCCAGTTTCGAGCACGTCACTGTGCTCTGGTTTGTCTCACCCTGTCTACTGCCTGTCTATGGGCGCCGTACTGACATGGACTCGTGATGGTGGGCGCAACCTTATTCATGTGCCACTCCTGTCCGCCGATGGGCGCGGTTGTGTAGACACGTGTCATAAGGAAGAATGGGATGTGTCACCTTTGCTTGAGGGCGATGCAAGGGCCAGAGCATGGCCGCGCCGGTGCTGAGGCTGTGGTATTCCTGTGCATGTCTGTCATGCAATCCTGTGTTTTTACTCATGCGCTAGACTGTACTCACGAAATCCCTTTTGTTTATATCCATAACTGTCATTCCCGGGATGATGCAGATGCAAAAAGCCCTGTTGCTGTGAAGATAACACTCGGTCCGCACTTTCCCGATATCCTTTCTTCCCCCATTATGACATATAGTTATGATATCACAAAAAATTGGATCAATAAAAAATGGGGTCAAACAAATGGAGCAGCCGTGACACTCATCCGCACCCTGAGATCTACAGATAGCGACATTGCAGAATGAAGCAAGGAATGAAGTCTTTCATTGAGCTTCTCTTTCCAACGCTCCCTGCTGGCTCCCTGGCTTTTCGGCTAGTCAGTCACAAGGGATAGAAATGCCAACTCTCTGCATGCTTCTCCTTCTCCGCTTGTCGAACCCTGTCGTGGGTATGACATGATGACAAAAGTTTGCAGAGGTAACTCACGGGCAAACCTATGAAAGTCCGAGTCTGCTACGCCCGCTGCACTTGCGCGCAGTTCAGAAAAAAAAAATTCGCTCGATTTCTTTGCATTTAACAGTTTGAAGTACTAGATAAGTTGGTAAGTGCATTTATTGCCAAGGCCAGCCTGAGGGAACGAACGACCGTCCCAGTATCGAACCGAGTTGGAGAAGGATCGCTCTTTGACTAATGCAACCTGCTATACCCATTCTTTTCTATCGAACAGCCGAGTCGTTCGATTGGGCTACCCTGAGCTCCAGCCCGAGCGTGACGGAGACTGGATATAGTACTGAATGGTCATAATCACATCTATGGATTAGTCCACCTATTCGTACCTTGTACCTTGGGCACCGAAGTGATAACGCGGTGGTGCCCAAGAAGTGCCCAAGGAGTATGCGGGCGTTTACAGTTACAAGTTATGATTAGATCGCTGGATTTGTGGTCGGTGGTGTTTCAAGTAGTACTGGTATTAGTACCGTGACAACAAAGCCCGATAACCAACTGAAACTACTAGTGGTAAGCCCGCCCAGCACACCCACAACCCGCGGGTCATTATTAGTCCGAGTCCTCTGTATCATCTTGACTTCGAGTTATTGCCCGACCCGCCTTCAAGTTGGAACTTGAACGTCGCTCTTATTTCCATAGGTTTTTGCGCTTGTTTTGGCGGCGGACGTTTACGGCTATATGGGCACGCATTGTGATTAGACTCTTGATTAGAATGCTGTACTTGCGATTAATGTGTCCACAACGAAGCCCACATCCGGCAGGTACACCTGCCGGTTACTACTTATCTTATTCCCATTGCCGGGCACCGCATGAGAAGACTCATCGTATCCATGGACTCAGGCTTCCCTTCCACCGCACCGCATGAGAAGACTCATCGTATCCATGGACTCAGGCTTCCCTTCCACCGCCGCTGCGCTCCTCTGGGCGTCTTCACTTCGGGGAGCCGCCCAGGGGCACACCAAATAGATCTTTCCCGCTTCTCATTGGCCGGAGGCTTTTGCTTGCCCGGGACCACCTTCGCTCAGGGATCTACCACTCTCTTAGACGAGTGATCATATAGGTATAAGTAGGGTGATGAAAGTGACAAACAGATCCCTCGCCCCCTCTCCAGGAAGCGTAGAGACCACTTACGCGCAAGTATACTCCCAGATCTCCGCATATCCCAGGTGCTCTCGCTACCTAGCACGTGTGCGGCATACAGCCGCTCAGCTGTCTTTGTTAGGTGAAGGGAGTCCATGGGAGACCAATACCCTTCCCTAGGTCCAGATGATTGTCTAGTCCAGGTTGAAGTCCATCCTGTCCACCCGACGGCAAGGACAGCGGCGCCGAACCACTGGGGCCCATGTCCTCCTGACTTACTATGGTTGCTTTCCCATGTCATAAGTCAGGTACGATTCGAATGCACAGGGGGACATGAGCAACGGCTGATCGCTACCTACCCAACCCGCGCACAGGAAACGCCCCTTACTATTTCAGATGCGACAAACCCTCATACAGTGTGGCCGCAGAGTGTAGACGGACCGATGGGCTGGTCACCCATCCCTTCGCAGAGTCGGATCCCAGGAGGGCCATCTCCTCTGACTTTAGCTCCCGGAACTTTTAATGGAAGCTTCGGTAATCTGACTGAGAGCATTCCTGGTTGCCACGCTCGTGCTGGATATAACCAGGTGGGGAAACTCATGGTCTGATACCCAACTCTCCTGACGTCAATGCACAAAGCATATTACAATACAAGAGGAACAGACCCGACTCAGTAGATGTCAGCCTCTGGAGCAGGGAATTGACTCGTCGTCCAACCCAGGAGGACTATGTTGCCCCTGTAACGGAAATGCGGTTCCTAGCGACGTGTGCCCTACTAGTCAAGTACCGCGGCAACAGTGGGAAGGTACTCACATATTATTGGCTTCCCGACAGTACCCGAACCTAACTTCCCACGACTTTAGAACTTCAGGAAGCTCGACAAGACCCAGACACGGGAAGCACATGGAACTCTGATGCTCATAGCAAGGCACCTCAAGGGATGTATCACTGTACCGATTGCAGCAAAGTGTATCGACGACCCCAAGACTTGAAACGACATACTAGAGACAGACATGAGTGGCAGCGCAAGTGTCCCTTCTGTCGTGTCAGGTGGTCCCGCCCTGAGAGGATAAGAGCCCATCTCATAAAGAAACACGAAAGTCGTTTGACCAAAGACCAACAGCAAGAAGTTCGATTCCTGCGAGGTCGACGCGACACGATCCGCATTCTCGAGGAATATGGAAACACGACCCCGCACGGAAGCTACACACCCGATTAACTAACTCCTGGTGTATTTGGGACACCGGCAGTCAGCGCAGATTTGGTGGTGGCGAGACTGAACATTGAGATGACTTGCTTATCATAGATACATCTTTTCGAGTTACTGTTGTTGTATGTGGTTTATTGGTAGTGCCAGTGTGTGAATCACAGCCTAAATGTGTGAATTGACTAAGCGCTACTCCCAGCGAGTACTATGTAATCATGACCAAGAAGTCCGTACTGGGCTACGTACCGTACAAGCTACTGACACTGCATGCACAGCAGAGTTTTCAGACCAACTGGAATAAAACCCATAGAAATCCCTTAGAAATCTCTCGGCTTGCATCAGTGGCATCGGCTCCTGTGCCAGTATTGTAATAACTTTGAAACCACGGGTCTTTTCTCGTTTCTTTGAACATCTAATAGGCGCCTAGTCATCAGCAAAACCAGATTCAACTAGCTTAACTAGTGGTTACTAGGGGAAACTAGTGACAATATATTCGGGTGTTACTAGCCTCGGCTAGTGCCCACTAGTAACATTTTGTTTTCCTGATGTATCGTTTTTAGAATGGGCAGACGTCTCATCTCAGATGTTGAGCGGACTCTCTTGCCGTTGATCTACCCCATCGTCCGTGTACATGGATATACTACCCTCCCCGGTAGCTCTGCTGGCGTAGGTGCTCCCAACACGGTGATAGGTCACGGATCTGAAGGTAAAGCAAATACTGAGTTCGGCGTCTCGGACGAGTCCGTTGGGAATTCCGTCAGACCCTAGAGCTTGTCATCAACGAAGTCTCCGTCTATCCATCCGTTTCTTTGACGCCGCTCAGGTGAAGCTAACTGGGTGGTTCTGTGGTTTGGTGAATTTGCGTCTATTAGAGAAACCGCGAGTAGTTCGTTTTCCTTATGCACAGCATTTGCTCGCACGGCTCAGTGGGCGACCCCAATCCTTTCACTTATGTGCCAAGCGGAAGCCATACTCACTTCTCCCCTCAGGAAAAGGAAACTAAGGGATAGTCGTTACCTGGGGTGTCATTGCCCTCGTTAGGTGAACTTCCTGCGACCTGGAGGATAAAGCTGTCTGGTGCCAAGCTGTGGGTCAGTTGGACTTTGGAGACATCCTGCTCAGAGCTACGACCTCTGGCACGCGATGGAATCGTGACCCCTGACGTGTGTTATCTCCCGTTCTTCCATGTGTCCCCAATGGGGACAATATAACGAGCCTAGTTTTTAGGCGTGGTGCTATGGCGTTGGTCACATTGTTACACGTCCCCAAAAGGTATGTAACTTCCGAAGTTGGTCACAGTAACCGTACGATGCGATAGCGTTCGTGCCCTGAGCGCTTTGTTCACAGAGTACAGCTGCGCCCCACCAAATTCGGGTATAACAAATATCAAACTTTACGGATCTCCGCCCACCCCTAGTCTTACACGTAAAGTAACCAAAGGGCATAGAGGCAGGCCACTACGCAGTTAAGGAATATGGACTACGCATCAAGAATGTGGACATCGTGTGTGAGGCCCCGATTCCCAACAAGGGCTCCTCGGGCTCAGGTACATCACTATGGTAGGTCTCTTTTCACACTGTCATCTATCTCATGGCACTGCACCGACAAAGATTTGTGAAGACGTCCGTTCAGCTCAACCTTGTTGACGTGTCGTTCCTCTCGGCCGACCAGTACGCATATCCACCATAAAGAGGTATGGGAGAAGTGTCGCTCGTGTTCAACATTCAATATTCAATGCTCGGGCCGGAGCTTGGTGCCACCAAGCTCCGTTCGAGTCGAAGCTTGAGTTTGCGCCGGTGTAGGACTGAAGTACTGAAGCATCAGGTTGAGATTGCCTGTGTTTCGAGTTTCACACGTACAGTAGTGTCATGTTTGCACAAATATAATGCCTGTGCTTCTTTTTGCCGATAAGAACCAAGATAAGATCCAGACGACCTCAGACGCAGATCGTCAGGTCAAATGTCTCTTGGCACCAAAAACCGAACGAACGCTCCACGAAACGGCCCACCGCCCTACCTATCGCGTGCATTTTGGTACGGTCTCAGTATGTAGGAAACGAACACCACGTCAACAGATCCACGCGTCCTTATTTGTACCTCGGGAACCAATTCCGGCATTGGATTTTTTTTAAAGAAAAAATCCGATGCGACTTACTCAACCGCGTGCAAAATATTGCGCAGACAGTATACGCATTTTAGGATCATGGTCACACCGGCCGTTGATGACGAAAATGGCACAAGTTCCTCTGAAGTGACTTACCTACTACTGAATCAGTCATTTTCTATTGAGCTCAGGGGTGAACAAGGGGAGTCCTTGACACGGATACGCTGTCTGGAAAATTAGAATGCAATTCGAACCAAGGATAAAAATGGTTCTCCCAGCCACGCGCCAAAATGCCTCGATCCGGATCAGGGGTTGGCCTGGAGTGCCAATCCCCCTTACTCGGCGCTCGATTGACTTCGCCGCTGCTACCTACTGTATTGAAGATACAGTCTTAGCTGTGGTTTATGGCGCCTGAGAACAAAGCACGGCTCAGATGGCAACGAGTGGTTATGTAGCAATAGGTATCCTTCCCAGTCTTCGTTGGACACACAACCCGGAATTTGACCCCACAAAGGGCACATCAAAAATTGACGGATAAGGGACTTCGGTTACGCCATGCGTTTGATATGCAGACACGTTGCGATGTGCTGTACACCACGAGTCGCAGCGGGTGTTGAAGAATGACTGCGATATCAGTGGGGTGGCCCAGCGGAGACCCTCAATTTAGGGATAACGCCAAAGGGACGTTGGCACCCTGGCGACCTTTAAATCTACAAAACGTGTTGCGGTGTTCCCAATTCGACGATGAATAGGAGTAGCCTTTCTCGAGCACCGTTTCTGTCCCGGTGCCCAGTGGCCAATGTCCAAGTCACCCTGAGCCTCGGAGCATGTGACACCAAATGCCCCGCGCTGCCTTACAGCACAGCAACGTGCGCACACCCAAAGAACATCAGCTGATAACTCGTTAAGACGCCAAGAGGCTCTATTCTTGCGTGGTCGATCTCGGCCGTGATATGTGCCCGGGTAGGCCGTCGCCGACCAATGACCGTCAATCAACTCGCTCGCCTTCGCGTCCCATTTATGGTTGGCATATCACGGCCAGTTGACGAACGCCTACATACAAACCTTGATACAAACAGCTTGATCCGTCGCCTAAGCCCGAGACTACATATAGGTACGAATGTAAGGCCGTGAAACAGACAAACAAATCCCTCACCTCTCACCTCCTTCCTTGCATGAGTACAGCCTGTGTCACTTGCACCCAGATCTACTTACAGACCTCCCGTATCTCATTGTGCTCTCGCATCCTAGCGTGTGTACAACATAAAGGCATCCCCCAGTCACCATTAGCCGGAGAAGTCCATGACGGACCAGTGCCTCGCCTTGCCACAATGTCCTGGTAACTTGCTAGTCCAAAGCGGGATTTGTTCTGTGTACTCAATGACAATGGCAGATGCGTCCAATAGTCGGGGCGTGTGTCGTCACAGTTCGTTCTGGTGGCAATGGTCGTCTAATGTCTATGGTCAGGTGAGGTTCCAGTGTATAAGCGAACGAGCAACTACCCATCTATGGATTCTGAACTCGCACAGGCAACGCTTTCTAGTACTCCGTATATGACGAACCCTCATACAGTGTGGTCGCAGAGTGGGGAGGGACTGGTGGACACATCGTCCATCCTGTCGCAAAGGCAGGTTGTCGAAGCGCCACCTCCTTTGACTGCCGACAGTTTTGATCGGAGCTCCGGCGAGTCTGAAGCCATTCCTGGTAACCAACGTTCTGGGTATAACCAAGTAAATAAACTTGTTGCGGCGTGATACACAATTTTCCTGACATTGATTTGTAAAGCGTGTCGTCACACATGACGAACAGATAACACTCACTAGATATCGACCTCCGGAACGGGGGGTTGACTCCTGGGGAGGCAATGTTCAGCTGTGTCACTCTCGTGTCATTGACCCATTTTCTAGCAACATGCATTCTCATCAAATACCACGGCAACAGTGGGAAGGTACTCACCTTTTATAGTCTTCTCGACAATCTCTAACCTGACACCCGAAATTTTTAGCGCCCAAGGCGGCTCAACAAGATCCGGACCTGGGAAGCGCAAGGATCTCCGATGACCGTGGCAAGCCCCCCCGAATGTATTGCTGTACTAGTTGCAGTAAAGTATATTCACGACTCCAGGAACTGAAACGGCATGTTCGAGACAGGCACGAGGAGAGGCGCAAGTGTCCCTTCTGCTGCACCAGATGGACCCGCCCAGAGAGGGTTAGAAACCATGTCTTGACGAACCACGGAAGACTTTTGAGCGAGAACGAACGACGAGAAATTTACCGTCTGCGAGGTCTGGACGACACGGTCCGCTTTCTCGCGAAATGCGGAAAGATACCTTCGAGAAACTACACGATCGATGCCCAGGCTCCTGGCCTACCCCAGCCTTTCTAGGGGCGACTATCGGTGTCGCGTTGATAGAGTGTTATGGTGAGACGAGGGGCGCCGAAAAGGCTTTGTAGAGTGTTATAATGTAATCCGAGTCCGCTTGCCAAGTTACTGTAGTTGTAATTAAATTGTTTGTTGTTCTGGTTACCTCCGAGTGCCGCACTGTCTGCTCCCATAAAGCAAATGCGGATGACGCCAGCTTAGTTATTCGTTCTTGGTGGACGATATCTCATCGTAGTGGTAAGAACTGTAGAGTCTGTGAGGCGCAAATCCCGGATCAGATACGAATCAGATACAGTGAACCGAATGCGGCACCGGCGGGGGCCGTACGTACCCTGTCTATTCGCTCCGTGTGAGCGACCTAACCGAACTTTTGCCTCACCCGCACCCCTAACCACGCCTCGGCTTATGTACCACGAGTTGCCCTTGAGGCCGCTCCCTCTGTGAATCCTCCCGGTCGTGTTTTCTGCGTTTCCGCTTCTCGGCTCGGGGCCACCTTCTATTAGGACTAATGTGTTTCCTAACTGTAACAAATTGCACGGCCTCTGCCTGCTAGGGCAAAGGGCAATGACTTTGTGCAGAGGGGCGCTCGGGCTGTCAGAGCCGACATGGTACATCCGTCTGCCATCCGTCTCCGAGGATAAGGGTCAGTACAGTATGCCCAGAGGTGGGCAAGGCCAGGCGGTCAGTAGCGGTTTCGAACCTGCGAAAGTTCTCGTCAGGGGGCTACCGCTACCCCGACAGCTGCGCCTTCCGAGGCCATTTAGGGAGCCTACCAGTCCTAGGACCTACCAGGGGAGTTGGCCTAGCATAGCACGGCGTGGCGCGACCCCTGGTGGGCTGGTTGCAATTGGGGTGAGTGTGAGCGGGGAGGAGGGAGGCTTCCTGCTCGGCTTATGTAGCCAGCCAGCCAGCGCGGCATTGGCACTGCGCTCCCACACACACTCCGGCAGCCAAAACGGGCAACCCCTTTCGGGGCCCCGGCTGCACTTTTTCGACCCCATGTGGTCCCCATCAGCGAGGTCATATCGCTGTGGGACCCCTCTACCATCCAAAGATCCGATAGCGGCAAAGTCTCGTAGTTACGACTGGTCTGTGTCTCGGACATGTACCCCAGTAATAAACATGGATCAAAAAAAAAATGCGTCACCGGCGTGTGAAACAACTGACACAGAGTTCGCAGGGGTGCCTTCGGTCGAGCACCGAAACCGAGGGTCATGCATTCATCCAATTATCATAGATATCATCTACCGTGACTTTGCTTGAGTTTTATCTCTTAGAATGAAGGTTGCGTTTTCGCATCCGCTGACACGAAGAGGCCAGTGGTATTACTATGGTGCAGGGTGTCAACGTTGCAACGTTTGCCAAGTTGTAAGTTAAATAACACTCATTCCGAGTCGCACCAGATTCCATTGTCTGTCAAAGGAAGTTGGCAAGTGTCCAGGGTTCCACAGCTTTTGCTTGTTTTCGCGTGATTTTTAGGTTATAGCCTAGTGCACCGAGGAATCCGTGTCGCTGAACTGTTGCAGATAGAGCACAGCCGACGCCGGGATCCACATGCGTATCACCGTGACTGTCGCCGTTGCCCTCGCAGTAGTTTGGTGTCCGATCCACCATGCCCCTCTACCGTGATCCGATACACTCTGTTTACCTATTAAGATAAAGATAAGCCTGAGAACTCTTTTATCTATGACCCTTACTTATTTTTTGTTCCTGCCTCGTCCCCTTCAAGTTTTTTCTCCGCGCATCGTTCACTCGTCGTCGTCTCTATATCTTATCCCGTCCCTTCATTTCCCTGCGCTTCCCCCCCTACTATGTTCCTGCCTCACTATATGAGATCTTATCTGATACACTAATTATCTGCACGTGTTCAAGGCCGAGGAAACCCATCTGAATACAGAGCAATCGCATATAACGGATACCACCGGTTGACTGTATCAATGGCTGCCTCCAGGTCATATTCGAATTGAAGACACCTGCATCGAGATTCATAAGTCAATTGACGCCCTCGGTACTTCCAAGTCTCTTCGGGTCTCCCGACCTCGCGGCCTCTCGAGGAGGGTAGTAAATCGCGTTTAAGAGTTGTACGGACAATTTTTTTTCCTTAAGATTCGGGACACGTTGCAAGACGTGATAAGGCAACTGAGACTAGTGGCCTTCCGCAGAATTCTGTAGCTCGTCATTATCATAATTTCGGTATACTCTAGTACAGTGCAGTACTGTACTAGTGCACTACGGGCCTGCCCGGTCCTCTTACGATTATCATCGCACTCAATTTAGCGCCTTGTGGCACCATTTAGCGGCTGTGCCAAAAACACGCGCACCTCGCCACTCGTTCTTCCATTTACCATGGTAGCCTATTGCCCGACTGCACTAGCTGGGGGAACTTGTATGGACGGTCCTTGTACCAATCGCCACGACATTTCGCGGTGCGAGCCCTGCGGGTGTTCCTTTCCAGCTAGCTTGCTCGGACAACATCGCGGCGGGAAGAAACATCTTCGGAACGTTGCCGTCAATGGGACCACCAACCCAGTCACGGCTCACCAACCTCCCCCGCCAACGAATCTCCCACATCCTCAGCCCATGTCGCTTCCGAGCGCATCTTCACCAGCCATCAGCATACAAAACCCTATATCTCCTGACCCACTGGCGCGCGTCACGGTGTCTCACGAAAATGGCCTCGACTTCATTGTCAAAGGAACAGAAGAGGCGGGCCAGCCGTCCTTTTCTCCAGTCGAACAGACCATCATCATAGAGAAAACTCAAGTATTGTCTAGTCTTTCTTTTCCCGTCGTGAGACTCGTACGCCCCACAGGCACCCCAGCTTCATGGTGCGGGTTATTCGATGACTCGATTTGAGATTCTCATATCCTTCTTGGCAGTTTTACCGTGTCTGTACCCGGGGAGACGTCGGTAGTCCAGAAGGGAAAGCCGCGCAAAATCAACGTGTCCTTTCAGGCGCCACATGCTGGCACATTCCGCGCATCCTTGGAGATTGTGTTCAATGATAAAACTCGGCAGAGTGACAGAGAGTTTGTTGTGTCCCGTGAGCTACGTGGGCAAGCTACCCTTCCCAGTAGCTCTGCCCCTGTAGGCAGCGAAGGCGCCGGGATCACTGTCTCCCACGAGTCTGGTCTTGAATTCTCACTAGAACGCGCACGACCCGACGTTCCGTTTGCAGCACAGAGTCTAGAGCTTGTCATCAACAAGTCCTCAACCAATCCATTGGTTTCTTTGGAGGGTGTTAAGGTGCGCTCGGATGGTTCTGTGGCCAGGTGAGTCCACATCTGTTAATGAGACAAAAATCCTCAAATTCCCAATGCGTAGCATTTTTTCCGCTCAGCTCGTGGGCAACTCCAAGTGGATCAAGCCTAAGCGCCAACGCACAATAACTCTCACTTTCACCCCTCAGCAAGTAGGGAACTACGAGGCGGTTCTTGAGCTGACTTTCTACGACCGCGCACGCAAAGCAAACTTTGTAATTGAGCGAAAACTACGCGGGGTTGCTGAGGAACCAATTAACGACCCCGTAAGTGACTGGGCGGATGACCACGCAAGCCTTTCCACGGATGAAGAAGAGGAACTTCCTGACGGCGACGGCACCGGTATCTCTGTCTCGGATGAAGACGGGGTGAATTTTGGCATCGTCGAGCGCAAGCGCCGAAACGGGCCATTCGCGACCCCATCATCTTCAATCACCATCAACCTCGCAGAGGGCTTCCCAGCTGTCACGTTTGTCAAAGCGAAAATCAGATCACTGGATGGGAACGATTCTGGGTAAGCCAGGATTCTCTCTCAGTTTTGTCAGCGTTCATCAGTCACCGCAGTTTCATAGCGACTTTCGAAGGAGATAGCCCAACCATCCGACCTGGTTCGGAGAGCACGGTACAAATCATATTCAACCCGAAGTTCGAGGGACAGTTTGACGCCGCACTTGAGCTAATCTTCTCCCGTGGTCAACGATCGACTCGTTTTTCAGTTTCTAGAAGGTTACGGGCTATTGCAGGTTCACTCGAGGATCATAAACGTTTCGAATTTCTCGACAACGAAACATATATTCGACGGACTGGAACCGGTCGACAAGTACCACCACAAAGAGTGATACCTCTCTGGCCTTCAGACCGTCCCCGGA
Source organism: Lactarius akahatsu (assembly GCA_021524915.1). Taxonomy (NCBI): domain Eukaryota; kingdom Fungi; phylum Basidiomycota; class Agaricomycetes; order Russulales; family Russulaceae; genus Lactarius; species Lactarius akahatsu. The sequence goes on from JAKELL010000021.1 coordinate 318,079, forward strand.
AGTCCAGGAAACTCCCAGAATACGAGCTACCCCCATTGGTCCAGGCAGCGATGGAAAATGCTACACCTAAGCACCCTTATGACAAGGAGGCACCGCGACTGGTCGAGGCTCTGAGGCCGGGAGCGTTAAATATGGACACATACGCACAATACTTCAAGGCGCTGTTGAATGTTGAAGACGCGCACCAGCAGTACGGTTAATATCTCTCCATCCCATTGTCCCATAGTGATGTCGGAACAGGCGAGATATGCTGGACCAACTTCCCTTTGAGATTGACATCCAAAGCCAGGGCTCAGGATACTTGTATGTTCCTCTTTTTTGGTGCCTACAAACGCGTTTATCCAACACCGCCTGTGTAGTGTCGAGATTCAGAACAACGACGAGGATCTCCTCCCCGAGGTCATTGTAGGAGACTTCCTCTGGCTGGACGATAGGCAGGAAGACGTACGCTACGAAGCACGCATAACGCATGCCGATATCTTCATGCGACGCTCCGTTGCTGTGCTCAAAATATCCCTTCAAGTGCCAGCAAGTTTCGAACTCTACCGTGGAGCACAATTTCTACTGCGATTCAGACTCAATCGCATCACACTACGTCGTCAGTACCATGCGCTTGCATCATTGTTCTCACATCTACGTCGCCTCTTGTTCCCTTCTATTTCGGATATCAAACCAATGCGACGCCTCTCGAAGGCCGATATCGCCAAGCTTCCACTGGTCAATGAGAATATCCGCGAAGATGACCAACAGCTACAAACGGTGGTTTCGATCCTACAGCAACCAAAGGGAACCGTCCCATTCATCATTTTCGGACCGTGGGTCTATGTTCACGCTTCAACTGAGATCATTACTTACACCTTGCCTCAGCCCTGGAACAGGGAAGACTTCCGCGGTTGTTGAAAGTATTTTCCAGTTATTGAACCGCGATCCCAGATTCAAGATTCTGGCGTGCACACCGAGCAACGCCGCCGCAGATTTACTCGTTGAACGTCTCTCCGCCGGCGGTCTAGACGCGAACCAACTATTCCGCCTGAATGCCTATTCGCGCTACGAGGAGGACATATCCGAGGATGTGCAAGCATACTCAGTATTCCAAAAGCGTGCGAAGCTCCTGGCATTCCGTGTTGTGCTCTCTACCTGCTCCTCAGCAGGCTTCCTCCAGATGGAGAACTTTCCAGTTGGACACTTCAGCCACATAATTATCGACGAGGCTGCGCAGGCCGAGGAGCCTCTCGCGTTGATCCCAATTGCAGCTTTCTCGAACGAAGATACCAATGTTATCCTTGCGGGCGACCCTCATCAATTGGGTCCTGTCATCAAATCGAGCGCCGCTTCTGACGCTGGCCTAGGAAAGAGTTACCTCGAGCGATTGATGCGCATTTCCAAGATTTATGGACTCGACACCCAAGCCGGGAAAACGTGAGCAGGCTTATCTTTCGCGCTATTGAATCGAGTTTGTTGACTCAAGGCACGCAGGATCGTTTACCTTCAACGGAACCGTCGCTCCCATGGCGCAATCATCGCATGGCCGAATCGGTACTTGTACGAAGATATTATGCGCGCTCACGCGAGTGCGGACGTTTCACGTTTGTTGCTTCAATCGGACGTGTTGCCGAAGAAAGGATTCCCGCTTGTGTTCCATGGTATCAAGGGCCGAGAACGGCGCACTCGCCACTCTCCGTCGTATCTCAACATCCTTGAAGCATCGGTCGTCCGTGACTATTGTCTAAAGCTCACTCAGGATAATGAACACAAGATTTGTGAGTCATGAACATCTTTGATATCACAGTGGTTCCCTCAACTCCGGCCGTAGATGAGGAGGAGATAGGTGTCATCGCACCTTACAAGGCACAAGTCAGGACGATTCGGGAGTTATTGAAGCTTGCGAAGTTAGGGGATGTTTCTGTGGGCTCCGTCGAACAATTCCAGGGACAGGTTCGTGCAATAGCGCGACTTTCTGAGACGGGCGGTACTAATTCTTCTCACCTTAACCTAGGAACGAAAGGTGATTATTTTTGCCACAACCAGAAGCAACTCAGAGGTGGACAAGCGGAGAGCAATGGGTTTCTTACAAAACCGTCGACGAATGAATGGTGTGTGCTGCTTTGAGTACCTTGACTTTATTGGGCTAACGCATACCTCCTTAGTGGCAATCACCCGCGCGCAGGCGTTGCTTATTGTGGTTGGAGACCCAGAGGTACTAGGGAAGGACGAATTGTGGCGCACATTCTTAAACTACGCTTGCCTACGCGGAGGATGGACGGGAAAAATGCTCACTTGGAAGTCTAAGGAAGAGGTTCATGTGCCCGGATACGAGGTGATACCGAGGCCTGGAGGAGTAGTGTATGGGGAGAGTTGTGTGGATGGGAAGAGCGAGAAGATTTACAGGTACTCCTCAGACTAAGGGAAGTAGCAAAAAGGGAGGGAGGGAAGTACGGTGAGGTAGGTACTGTACGTGTATTTATGTGTCAGTCTGGTTTGCTTGGACGGGCGCAAGTCGTTTCCCTCCAAGTTCATGTTTGTTCTTTGCGCAGCGAAGTACTGTATATCCGGAACTTCACACATAATTGACTTTTTCAGTACTCTGGACTCTCGTTGGAAAACATGGCTTCCTTGACCCTCTGCTTCGAATGGTCATGGGTTCGTCCGCAGTGGAGGAGCAGATATATATATTTTTGTTTGGTACCCTAGCACCATTTCACCATGCTTCCTGTGGGCCCTCAACGGCCTCACTCAACTCGGCAGAGCTCCTGCAAGCAATGATCATTACAGTGCGTCTCATCGCATTGAAGGGAACGTGGAAACGCTGGGTCACATTCGACGCGACATTGTTCACTGTGACCCGTGCAAGTGCTTCGTCTTCCATTGTGAACTTGCGAAGTACCGCTGCGGAGAGGATCACACGCCCAACTGCGGCTTCTCACAGAGTGAAAGGCGTACCTAAAAGTGGCCAGCACGCGCGATCCTTCTGTTACCGTTATTTTCTACGTAGCTGAGTCGAAGTTGCCGAAGGGGCATACACGTAGATGGGACTCGGAGAAACCAGCGGAGTGGTGAACGCTTGTGAGGGGCGTTGAGGGAAGGCACCTCTCCGAAGAAGGCCTCGAATTCCTCGGAAGTTAGCGTAAGAACAAAAAAGGCAACATCACTATCATGATTGTCGTCCAGAAAATGACGTCAAGTTGACATTAATCGACGGGCAAGTGACCAGAGTCGGTTCACGAGGTTGACTCGGGACTCCTCAGGCTGCTGGATGGGTCAACGCAGGTTCTGAGGCCCGGCAGGTTCTCCGAGTCAGCGATAACAAGTAGTTAACAAGTCTCCTGACAAAGATAAAAGGGAAGGAAAGGGAGGTCTACGCAAGGATCCACGTGTTGTTTAATATCTCCACACTGGCAGTACCTGGCAGGCGGCACCAAGAGCCTGAGTGCCGAAAAGAACGAAGGCGCTTGCTCTGTTCCGAGTTGATGAGGCCATCAATGAGGTACCACATGTGCGTGCCGCGGCCTGCGGCTCACAACTGGCAGCTCCAAGCTATTTTAGCGCCTTGTGGCACCATACCGTGACAGCGGTTGTGTCAACAAGCACGATTCACATCACTCGCTCTTCCATTTACCATGGTAGCCCTATGTTCGACTTTTTCAACTGGGGGAACCTGTGCAAACAGTCCATGTCCTAATCGTCACGACACTTTACGTTGCGAGTCCTGCGGGTGCTTCCTGCCAGCTAGTTCGCTTGGACAGCATCGTAGCGGGAAGAGACACCTTCAGAATGCTGCTACCAATGGCACCCCTACCCCGGTCGAGTCTCGACAATCTTCTACCCTGCCGCCTGACCTTCCGATTTCTCCACTGCCGCCACCTCCAGGTGCATCTACATCGGCCATCGACGTACCAACTTATGACCCAAGCTTCACGGTGTCTCATGAAAGTGGCCTCGATTTCATCGTCGAAGGAACTGAAAACGCGGGGCAGCATTCCTTTCCTCCAGTCAGTCTTGCCATCCTCATAGAGGAAACTGAAATGGTGTCCCGTCTTTCAATTCCCACTGTGAAACTCTTTCCTGCCCCAGGTACCCCGGAGTCATGGTGAGGGTTATTCGACGACTCGATTTGATATCCTCATGCACTTCTTTGCAGTTTTACAGTGTCTGTATCTGGGGAGGTGGTTCTGTGGAATGAGCCACGTAGAATCCTCGTATCCTTTCAGGCGCCACATGCTGGCACATTCCGCATGTGCTTACAGATCGCCTTCAACGATAGGATGCAGCTGAGCGATAGAAAGTTCGTTGTCCTCCGTGAACTACGTGGGCGTGCTACCCTCCCAGGTAACCATGTTGGCGATCCACATCCTAGGGAGCCCTTCCCCAGAAGCATCCTAGTGGATGATGATGCAACCCTTTTCACAGAGGAAAGGGAAATACTTTCTGATAGCCATGGCACCGGTATCTCTGTCTCAGACGAAGAAGGGGTCAATTTTGGCATCGTCGAACGCAACGGTCTAAAGGGGCCATTCAGAGCTCCATCATTTTCGGTCACCATTGATCACGCGAAGGGCTTCCCGGCTGTCACCTTTGTTGAAGCCAGAATCAGATCATGGGATGGTAGTGATTCTAGGTGAGCCATGACACTTTATCAGTTTTATTGGAATTTATCAGCCAGAGCAGCTTCAAAGCGACTCTCAGGGGTCGCAGCCGGATCATCCGCCCTGGTATGAAAAAGACAGTGCAGATCAAATTTATCCCCGAATTTGAGGGGCAGTTCGAAGCGACGCTCCAGCTAATCTTCTCCGTGAGCCGACAATCGGGTCGATTTGCAGTTTTAAGGAGGTTACGTGCCATTGCCGGTTCACTCGAGGATCATAACCGTTTCGAATTTCTCGCTCAAGAAACGTATATCCCACGTTCTGGGAGTGCTCGACAAATACCACCAGAGAAGATTACGCCTCTCTCAAACCCTGCCCGACGGCTTGGGAATCTCCCAGAATATGAACTCCCCCCAATGGTTCAGGAGGCAGTGGACAGCGCTACAATTATAGATGCTTACAATAACAAGGCGCCGGATCTGATCGCCGCTTTGAGGCCGACGGAGTTAACCATGGGTACTTACGCGGAGTTCTTTACGGCACTGTTGAGCGTCGAAGAAGGGCACCAATTGTAGGTCTGACCTCCTTTTCATTGACCTGGTAGTGATATTCAAGCAGGCGAGATATTCTGGACCAACGTCCTTCCGAAGTTGAAGTTCAAAAGGAGGGCTCGAGATACTTGTATGTTCCTCTCTTTTGCCTGCACGCCCGTTTATTCCTAACCTCCCGCATAGTATCGAGTTTGAGAACTCGGACGAGGATCTCCTACCAGAAGCCCTTCTTGGAGATTTTCTTTGGCTGGAGGATAGCCAGGATGACGTGTACTATGACACACGTATAACGAAAGCTAGCGTCTTCATGCGAAGAGATCTTGCTGTGCTGAAGATATATCTTCAAGTGCCGACGAGCTTTAATCTCTACCGTGGAGCGATATTTCTGCTTCACTTCAGGCTCAATCGCGTCACGCTACGTCGTCAATATCATGCACTTGCTTCATCGCTCGTGCATTTGCGTCGCTTCTTGTTCCCCTCTACCCTTGATATCAAACCGATTCGACCCCTCTCGGAGGCTGAAATTACGAAGCTCTCACTGGTCAACGAGAAAATCCGCGAAGACGAACAACAGCTACAGACGGTAGTTTCGATCCTACAGCAGCCAAAGGGAACCGTCCCATTCATCATCTTTGGGCCGTGAGGACATCTTGAAGCTTTGATTGAGTCTGGTACTGACTATCTCGCCTCAGGCCTGGAACAGGGAAGAGCACCACTGTTGTCGAAAGCATTATGCAGCTCTTACATCGCGACGATGGGGCCAAGGTTCTGGCATGCACCCCGAGCAACGCTGCTGCGGATGTACTCGTTGAACTTCTCGCCCGCGCCGGTCTGACTGTGGACCAACTTCTCCGTCTGAATGCCCGTTCGCGCGTCATGGAGAGCATACCCGTTGGCGTGCTGGCATTTTCGGCGTCCCCAGAGCGTGCAAAAATACGAACTTACCGCGTTGTCGTCTCTACCTGCTCCTCTGCGGGTCGCCTCCTGATGCAGAAAATTCCAACTGGGCACTTCAGCCATATAATCATAGACGAGGCTGCACAGGCGGAGGAACCTCTCTCATTGATTCCGATTGCAGCCTTCTCGAGCACAAGCACCAATGTTATCCTGGCGGGTGATCCTCGTCAATTGGGCCCTGTCATCAAGTCGAACCCCGCCTCCAAGGCCGGACTGGGAAAGAGTTACCTCGAACGATTGATGGACATTTCCGAGATGTATGGACTCGACACCCAAGTTGCGACGACGTAAGCAGTCCTTTCTTATTACTAAATCGAGTTTGTCAACTCAAGGCACGCAGGATTGTCGAGCTTCAGCAGGACCGTCGCTCGCATGGCGCAATCATCGCATGGCCGAATCGATACTTGTACGAAGACAGTATGCACGCTTCTGCGACTCCGGACGTTTCACATTTCTTGCTCCAATCGGACGTGTTGCCAAAGAAAGGATTCCCGGTTGTGTTCCATGGTATTAAGGGCCGTGAACTGCGTGCGCGGAACTCTCCGTCGTTTCTCAACGTGCACGAAGCATCGGTTGTCCGTGACTATTGTCAAAGGCTCACTCAGGATCGTGAACACAAAATTTGTGAGTATCGGGCATCTTTGATATCGTATTGGTTCTCTTAATCCCGGTTGTAGACGCTGAGGATATAGGTGTTATCGCACCTTACAAGGCACAAGTCAGGGCGATTCGGGAGTTATTGAGGCCTGCAGATTTGAAGGATGTTTCAGTGGGTTCCGTCGAGCAATTTCAGGGACAGGTTCGTGGAGTGGCATGGTTTTCTAAGGTGGGCGGTGCCAATTCTTACTGGCCTCTATCCAGGAACGAAAGGTGATCATTTTCGCCACTACCCGAACCAACTCAGAAGTGGACAGGCGGAGAGCCCTGGGTTTCTTACAAAACCGCCAACGAATGAACGGTGGGCACTGCTCTTTGAGGCGTCTTGACTTCATGGGTCTCACGCATACCTCCTTAGTGGCCATCACACGCGCGCAGGCTTTGCTTATTGTGGTTGGAGACCCAGAGGTTCTTGGGAAGGACGAATTGTGGCGCACATTCTTGAACTACGCTTGTCTACGCGGAGGATGGACGGGGAAAATGCTCACTTGGAAGCCTAAGGAAGAGGTTCATGTACCCAGATACGAGGTGATACCGCGGCCTGGGGGAGTTGTGTATGACGAGAGCTATGTGGATGGGAAGAGTGAGAAGATTTACAGGTACTCCTCAAGTTAGGGGAGGCAGATGGGAAGCAAGGCTGGAATATCTGTAGACGAGTTTTTCTTGCCGTCCCGTTATCTTGGACTGGCGCAAGTTGTCACTCCCTGACTCCGTCCTTGCCTTTTTTTTTTTTTTGAATCCATTTTTGTGCGCCTGATGGTAGAATACCCTATGTATCGGTCCTTACCATCTTTACTCCTTGCGCAGTCTGGTGCTTCTGACTTTCCGGTGCTCAGTATCCCCAGTGGAAAATATGTATTTCATTGGCCCTGTACTTCGAATGATCATAGAGGGACAGGGCAAAGGGTATAATTCTGTCTACTTAGTACCCCCTCACCGACCTTCCCGTTGCCTCCCGTGGACCATCGACTTGTCAGATCGCGAGTGCAACGGCTGTCATCACGCGCCTCGTCGCATGGAGGGGTAGGGAAATGCTGGGATGCCCAATTCACCAACGAGACAACTCTGAGACATGCAAGTGCTTTGTCCGAGTCCTCGGACCTGTGAAGCATCGCTGCGGAGTCCGGACAGGATGACGGGCACAACTGCGGCTTCTCGTAGTAGGGTGGAAGGTGCATGCAACGCGTGCGCCGATACCCTTCCGTTACCCTGTCTCTACGTACCCGAGCTGAAGCCACCGAAGAAGCATGAGCATAGACGGGAGGAACTGGCCCGGGGAGTGGTGAAGTGCTCCTGAAGGTCGGGGAAGAGTGGCTTCTCTTTATCGCAGGAGGAAAACCCTGAGTTCCAGTTGGAAGTTGATGTCAACATTGGTGAGAAATATCAATAACATCCGTGTTATTGTCTAGAAAATGGTAGAAGGCGTCGGATTGACACAGGTTGATATGCAAGTGACTGGAACCGGGTCTATGAGGTAGAGCGATATGGTCCGGTACTATCTTTTGTTAGAGATTAACGACTCGGATTTGCTATAGGTTCTCTAGATCTCGGCGATAGTAAATATAGAGAAGGGTGGGAGGTCTACGTGTCGTTTCTTATGACAGCACCGGGAGAATAGGGTGCAAGGCTCGGGTTGCGCCTCCTTCTATTGGGGTAACAAGTTCACGGGTTCAAGCTCAAGTTTGCGACATGATGACTGAGGAGGCCGGAACGGTAGCGATAAGTTGCCCTTACTACGAGAGATGAGATTTGATGTGAGTTGAAGCGTTCGAAATGTGACGTACTCATACTACCATTGGCAAATACGCCACAGGTTGAGGAAAGGGGAGCTTGAAAACCTTGGGAGAACACAGCAACTTGAATGTGAGCACGTTTTCTACCGTATTTGAGCAAACCTCTGGTGGTCCTCCGAGTCGGACGTGACTATAGCAAGGTGACTAGGGTCATCGACAAGCTACGGACAGAGCACACTAATAATTAGAGCCTCGGGCCTTGAAGGTTCAACTTTTCGAACCTCAGTACAATAAGTACTACTGTTAGACGGCCTCTGGTCAAGCCTCTAGTTACAGTAAATTCCGTACCGGACCGCGCGTAGTATGATCTGTTCATAGGGCTAACAACACGAGCAAGACACTACTAGATGCTTGGGCTCTACGCTGCTCTGAGCTTTGGCTGAGAGGAACGACTCGACTGACTCGCCGAAGACGCGTACTCTATTCGAGGCCAACAACGATGCACCGGCTACCCGCCGGCCGTATCGGCTACGTTTACTGTAAATCGCCAAAGTGCTTGCCTTTTTTTAGCGCCTCGTGGCGCCGCCATGATATAGAGGTCGTGGCAACAAACACGCGACTGTCACCCCTTCCATTCACCATGGTAGCATATTGCGAACCTTGCGGCTGCAATGTCTCTCCCAACTTGCTTGCACAACATAACAAGGGGAGAAAACACCTTCGGAAAGTTGCCTCCATCGGAGTCCCCAACCCGCTCACACCTCTCCAGCCCCCTCCCCCTCCATCTAATCTCCCAAATGCCCGACCCGTGTCTCCTCCGAACGCATCTTCACCAGCCACCAACGTACCAACTCTTGATACTTCTGATCCACGCGTCACAGTATCTCATGAAGATGGCCTCGACTTCGTGGTCGAAGGAGCTGAAATTGCGCGGCGGCCACACTTTCCTCCAGTTGATCTCGCCATCCTCATAGAGAAAACCGAAGTAGAGTCCAGTCTTTCTATTGACAAAGTGCAACTCTTTGGCGCCCGGGACACCGCAGAGTCATGGTGCGGGTTATTCGATGACTCGATTTGAGATTTTCATGTACTTCTTGGCAGTTTTACGGTGTCTGTATCCGGGAATGCAGTTCGACGCAAAAAACCACGCAGAATCCTCGTGTCGTTTCAAGCGCCACATGCTGGCACATTCCGCATGCGCTTACAAATCGTCTTCAACGATAATACCCGGCCGAGCGGTAAAAAGTTCGAGGTGTTCCGCGAGTTACGCGGGTGTGCTACCCTCCCAGGCAGTCATGTTGGCAATGCACATTCTAGGGAGCCCACTCCTAGAAGCAACTTGGTGGATGAAAATGATGATGAGGCAGTTCTTTCCACGGAAGAAGATAATGCATTTCTTGATAGCCAGGACACTGGTATCTCTGTCTCGAATGAAGACGGGGTGGATTTTGGCATCGTCGAACGCAACGGTCTAAACGGGCCATTCGATACATCGTCGTCTTCGGTCACCATTCATCACGCAGAAGGCTTCCCGACTGTCACCTTTGTCGAAGGAAGAATCAGATCTTGGGATGGGAGTAGTTCTAGGTGAGCCACGACGCCTTATCAGCCTTTTCGGCGTTCATCTACCACAACAGTTTCAAAGTCTCTTTTAATGGTCGCAGCCGGACCATCCGTCATGGTACGACAAGCACAGTGCGGATCAAATTTATCCCCGAATTCGAGGGGCAGTTCGAAGCAACACTCCAGCTAGTTTTTTCCGAGAGCCAATTGGGTCAATTTGCGGTTTCTAGAAGGCTACGGGCCATTGCTGGTTCAGTCGAGGACCACAAACGGTTCGAATCTCTCACCCAAGAAGGGTATGTCCCACGTTCTGGGAGTGGTCAACAAATACCACCAGAAAAGATTATACCTCTCCCAAACCCAGCCCGATTTGGGAATCTCCCAGAATACGAACTGCCCCAATTGGTTCAAGAGGCAGTAGACAGCGCTACATTTAAGCGTCCTTACGACAAGAAGGCCCCAGGTCTGATCGCCACTTTGAGGCCGCCAGAGTTAACCATGGATTCTTACGCGAAGTACTTCACGGCACTGTTGAACGTCGAAGAGGGACAACAGCAGTAGGTCTGGTCTCTTTCTCATCTACCCGGTGGTGATGTTCGCGCAGGCGAGATATTCTGGACCAACGTCCCTTCGAAGTTGACGTCCAAATGCGGGGTTCGAGATACTTGTATGTTCTTCTGCTTGACTACATTTTCGTTTATCCGAACCGCCCACATAGTGTCGAGTTCGAGAACAAGGACGAGGATCTTCTCCCAGAAGTCATTGTGGGAGATTTCCTTTATCTAGAGGATAGGCAGGAAGACGTGTACTACGACACACGTATAACGAATGCTGATGTCTTCCTGCGGGGCAATCTTGCCGTGCTGAAGATATTTCTTGAAGTTCCGCCGAGTTTCAATCTCTACCGTGGAGTACAATTTCTACTACGCTTCAGACTCAATCGCGTCACGCTACGTCGTCAGTATCATGCACTCGCCTCGTCGGGCGGGCATTTGCGCCACCTCTTGTTCCCCTCTGACTCTGATATCAAAAAACCGAATCGACGTCTCTCGAAGGCTGAGATTGACAAGCTCCCACTGGTCAACGAGAACATTCGCGATGATGAACAACAACTACAGACGGTGGTTTCGATCCTACAGCAGCCAAAGGGAACCGTCCCATTCATCATCTTCGGACCGTGAGTCTGTTTTTACTTTTTGACTAAGACCTGTACTGACGGTCTCTCAGCCCTGGAACGGGGAAAACCTCCACTGTTGTCGAAAGCATCATGCAGCTCGTGCGCCGTGACACCAGCTCCAAGATTCTGGCATGCACTCCGAGCAACGCCGCCGCAGATCTACTCGCTGAACGTCTCGCCAGCGCCGGTTTAACTGTAGACCAACTGCTCCGTCTCAATGCTCGTTCGCGCGATATAAGGAGCATACCCGAGGAGATTCGAGAATTCTCTGCTTCCCCAAAGCCTGCAAAACTACGGACTTACCGCGTTGTGCTCACTACCTGTTCTTCTGCGGCCCTCCTCCAGGCGCTAAAGATTCGGGCTGGGCACTTCAGCTATATAGTCATAGATGAGGCTGCACAGGCTGACGAACCTCTCGCGTTGATCCCGATTTCAGCTTTCTCCAACAATGACACCAATGTTATCCTGGCGGGCGACCCTCATCAATTGGGCCCCGTCATGAAGTCGGGCCCAGCTTCCGAAGCTGGACTGGGAAAGAGCTACCTTGAACGACTGATGCTCATTTCCGAGATTTATGGACTTGACACCCAAGCCGGGAAAACGTAAGCAGTCATTTCTTTCGCACTGCTGGGTTGTGGTCCTTAACCGAAGGCACACAGGATCGTCGACCTCCAGCGGAATCGTCGTTCCCATGGCGCAATCATCGCATGGCCAAATCGGTACTTGTACGAAGACAAAATGCGCGCTCATGCAATCCCAGTGGTTGCGCGTCTGTTACTTCAGTCGGACGTATTGCCAAAGAAAGAATTCCCGCTTGTGTTCCATGGTATCAAGGGCCGAGAGCTGCGTGCGAAGCACTCCCCATCGTATCTCAATATTCATGAAGCATCCGTCGTCCGTGACTATTGTCAGAAGCTTATTGAGGACCGTGGACATAAAATCTGTGGGTATTTAGCATCTTTGTTACCACACTGGTTCCCTTAATCCCGGTTGTAGATGCGGAGGAGATCGGTGTTATCGCTCCTTATAAGGCACAAGTCAGGGCAATCCGGGAATTATTGAGACCTGCAGGCCTGAGAGATGTTACTGTGGGTTCCGTCGAACAATTCCAGGGACAGGTTCGTGCAATTGTGTGGTTTTCGTGGGGCCGGAGACTATATTCATTCTTGATTACCTTCACCTAGGAACGCAAGGTCATTATTTTCGCCACCACCCGAAGCAACTCAGAGGTAGACAAGCGGAAGGCAATGGGTTTCTTACAAAACCGCCGACGAATGAACGGTGTGTGCTACTCTTCAAGTATCCTGACTTTATGGAACTAATGCGTACTTCGTTAGTGGCCATCACGCGCGCACAGGCTCTGCTTATTGTGGTCGGAGACCCAGAGGTACTGGGGAAGGACGAATTGTGGCGCACATTCTTGAACTACGCCTGCGTACGCAAAGGATGGACTGGCAAAGCGCCCAGTTGGAATCCCAGGGAAGATGTTCATGTACCCGGATATAAGGTAATGCCGAGGCCTGGGGGAGTCGTGGAAGGGGAGAGCTACGTGGACGGGAAGAGCGAGAACATTTATCGGTTCTTCTCACGATCAGAGGAAGCGGAAGAAGAAGCAGAAGAAGAAGAAGGAACCATATCATGGTAAGGTTGGCGTCTCTGCAGATGATTTCTCTCTGGCCGTGTAGTTACGTGTACTGCAGTACGTGTGATTTTGCTTGTCTCTTTAGACGGTCGGCGTAAGTAGTTACTGGTTACCTCCCAAGTCCATGACAACTTTTTTTCACTGTTGTGCGCCTGCCAGTGAGGGCGGGTTACCTCCGTGTTTACCATATTCGCTCACTGCGTGCCTGGGACCTCGCACGTAATTGGCTTTTCCGTACTCACTGAAAATCAAGTTTTTTTTGACTCCCGCATTTCGAATGGTCATGGGTTCACCCACAGTGGAGAGCCTGAGCACAGACGATGTCTATTTCCACTTAGCACCGTAGCGGCCTCCCACTATACTCCTTGTTCCAGTTGTCTGTCTCTCAACTTGGCAGATCTCTAACGCGCAACTGAATGACTATGACGGAGCGTCCGATAGGAACGGGGAAACGCCTGGAAGCCCAGTGTCGCCTTTAGCACGACACTGTCCACTGTAAGCCATGCAAGTGCTTTGTCCTAGCTGCGAAGCACTGCCGCGGATAGGATAACAGGCGCAACTGCGGCTTCTCGCAGAGTGGAACTGTGGAAGGCGTATGCAACGTGACCAACACACCCGATCCCGGGCCTTTCGTTACCCTATCTTTAGGTACCCGAGCTAGAGCCGCCGAAGATGTGTGCATGTAGAACCAGTGGTGGGGTGCTATGACGCGGAGGAAAGGCCGTTCCTTGTGTCACGGGTGGGAGACCATTGCCAGTGACAGTCGGGAGTTGGTGTCGGCGTTAGTGGAACAGGACCATCAACAACACCTGTCACTCTCCATAAATTGTTGGACAGCGTTTCGATTCAAAGGGAAGAAGGCGGGAAGTCTACGTGCCAGTGGCGATTCTCTACTTCAAATTTTCGTGAGACAATGCATTAACTGAAGAGACCAGAGGCCCGGAACAATGATACATTGCCTCTACAGTAATGGGAGATGATTGATGTAACTTACAGTAACCGTTTGAATTTGAAATGTCGATGCATTGGCACTGGCAAATGCGGTCCCGGCGCATCACACCACACAGGCGATGTGAGCACGTTTTTATGCTCCACTCAGACCAGATCCTCAAACTGGAAATTGTTGAAGATCCTTTCGAGTAATTCATCCGTCACACATCCCCAGGCTTCTTACAGCCACTGAGGGTCATCCTAGTCGACAACTTGAAGCGACGCGGGCGATTGACACTAACTGGAGCTTTGGGTCTTCAAGCTTCCTTCAACTTTTCGAACTTCAGTACAACAAGTACTGGTAAATGGCCCTAGTTACAGTAAACTTCATACCGGACCGCGAGGACTGTAACCTACTTTCATGGGGTCAATGGCACAAGCAAGACACTAGCACTGGCACGTTTAGGCTCCAAGCTTCGTTGAGTCTTGGCTGAAAGGAACGAAGACGCGTTCTCTATTCAATGAGGCTATGCACCGGCCGTGTCAGCCACGTTCAACTTGCTAACTAATCACCTTTTTTTAGCGCCTTGTGGCACCATACAGCGGTTGTGGCACCAAACATGCGACCCATCACTCGCTCTTCCATTTACCATGGTAGCATATTGCGAGCCTTGCAGTTGCCGCTTTCCAGCTAGCTCTCTCGCACAACATAACAAAGGGAAGAAACATCTTCAGAATGCCACCGCCATCAGGCTCCCCAACCCAGTTACGCCTGGCCAGCCTCCCCTCCCTCTATCTAACCTCCCAAACTCTCAGTCTGTGTCGCCACCGAGCGCACCCATCAACGTAACAACCCTTCATACTTCTGATCCACGCGTCACGGTGTCTCACGAAGATGGCCTCGACTTCGCCGTCGAAGGAATTGAAGAGGCGGGGCAGCCGTCCTTTTCTCCGGTCGAACACACCATCCTCATAGAGAAAACCCAAGTGTTGTCTAGTCTCTCTGTTTCCTTTTTGAAACTCGTACGCCCTACAGGCACCCCGTCGTCATGGTGCGGGTTATTTGATGACTCGATTTGAGATTCTCATGTATTTTTTCGCAGTTTCACTGTGTCTTGGTCTGGGGATACGTCAGTAGTCCGGCAGAAGAAGCCACGCAGAGTCCTCGTGTCCTTTCAGGCGCCATGTGCTGGTACATTTCGCATGTCTTTACAGATCGTATTTAGCGATAATACTCGACCGAGTAGCAAAGAGTTCACCATTCTCCGCGAGCTTCGTGGGCGCGCCACCCTTTCTCGGGAGCCCTTTCCTAGAAGCAGCTTGGTGGACGATGACGCAGCTCTCTCCACAGAGGAAGAGGAGGCATTTCTTGATGGCCAGGACATCGGTATCTCTGTCTCGAACGAGGGCGGGGTGGATTTTGGCATCGTCGGACGTAACAGTCAAAATGGGCCATTCGATACATCGTTGTCTTCGGTCACCATTAGTCACATGAAAGGCTTCCCGGCTGTCACCTTTGTCGAAGGAAGAATCAGATCAGGGGATGGGAGTGGTTCTAGGTGAGCCGTGACGCATGACACTTCATCAGATCTATTGACACTTATTAACTAGAGCAGTTTCAGAGCAACTTTCATGGGTCGCAGCCGGACCATCCGTCCTGGTACGACAAGCGCAGTGCAGATTGAATTTATCCCTGAATTCGAGGGGCAGTTCGAAGCAACAATCCAGCTAATATTCTCCCAGAGCCAACAATTGGGCCATTTCGCAGTTTCTCGAAGGCTACGAGCTATTGCCGGTTCGATCGATGATCATGTTCGTCTCGAATCTTTTAACCAAGAAGGGCATATCCCACGTTCTGGGAGCGGTCAACAAATACCACCAGAGAAGGTCATACATCTCCCAGGCACCGCCAGATCGTCCAGGAATATTCAATATAAACTGCCCCCTTTGGTCCAGAAGGCAGTGGATGACGCCACGTTCAAGCATCCTTTCAACAAGCAGGCGCCTGATCTGATCGCCGCTTTAAAGCCGACGGAGTTAACCACGTATACTTACGCAAAGTACTTCACGGCGCTGTTAAACGTCGAGGAAGGGCACCAGCAGTAGGTCCTGGTCTCTCTCTCGTTGACCAGACAGTGATGTTTGATCAGGCGAGATATTCTGGACCTACGTCCCTTGAAGGTTGAAGTCCGAGAACGGCGCTCGAGATACTTGTATGTTCCTCCCTTCTGCCTACTATCCGATTATTTCCTATGACCCCCATAGTGTTGAGTTCAAGAACTCAGACGAGGATCTTCTCCCGGAGGTCATTAAAGGAGACTCCCTTTGGCTGGAGGATAGGCAGGAAGACGTGTACTATGACACACGTGTAACGAATGCTCATGTATTCATGCGGGGCTCTCTTGCTGTACTCAAGATATCCTTTCAAGTACCGAAGAGTTTCAATCTCTACCGTGGAGCACAATTTCTGCTACGCTTCAGACTCAATCGTGTCACTCTATGTCGTCAATATCAAGCACTCACCTCGTCGCTCGCGCATCTGCGTCGCTTCCTTTTCCCTTCTGCGTCTGATATCAAACCGATTCGACGCCTCTCGAAGGCTGAGATTGACGGACTCCCACTGGTCAACAAGAAAATTCGCGGTGATGAACAACAGCTCCAGACTGTGGTTTCGATCCTACAGCAGCCAAAGGGAACCGTCCCGTTCATCATCTTCGGACCGTGAGTATCTTCGCATTTCGACTGAGGCCTATACTGACGGTCTCATCTCAGCCCTGGAACGGGGAAGACCTCCACTGTTGTCGAAAGCATCATGCAGCTCGTACACCGTGACGCCAGCTTCAAGATTCTGGTATGCACCCCGAGCAACGCCGCCGCAGACGTACTCGTTGAACGCCTCGCTGCTGCCGGTCTAACTGTAGACCAATTACTCCGACTGAAACCCAGTTCATGCGATATGAGGAAGATACCCGAGGACGTGCGACCATTCTATGCATCCCTGAAGTCTGCAAAACGGGCTTATCGCGTTGTGCTCTCTACCTGCTCCTCTGCGGCCCTCCTCAAGACGGAAATCCCAGCCGGGTACTTCAGCCATATAGTCATAGACGAGGCTGCACAGGCGGAGGAGCCTCTCGCGTTGATCCCGATTGCAGCTTTCTCGAACAAAGACACCAATGTCATCCTGGCAGGCGATCCTCATCAATTAGGCCCTGTCATCATGTCGGGCCCCGCTTCCGGAGCTGGACTGGGAACGAGCTACCTCGAACGACTGATGCTCATTTCCGAGATTTACGGACTCGATTCTCAAGCCGGGAAAACGTGGGCAGTCTTTTCTTTCGCACTACCAGGTTGTGATCCTTAACCGAAGGCACACAGGATCGTCTGTCTCCAGCGAAATCGTCGCTCGCACGGCACAATTATCGCATGGCCGAATCGATACTTGTATGAAGACAGTATGCAGGCTCATGCAAGCTCGGATGTTTCACATATTTTGCTACATTCAGGTGTATTGCCAAAGAAAGGATTCCCGGTTGTGTTCCATAGTATCAAAGGCCGTGAACTGCGTACGCGGCAATCTCCATCGTACCTCAACGTACTTGAAGCATCCCTTGTCCGTGACTATTGTCAAAAGCTTACTAAGGACCATGAATGCAAGATCTGTGAGTGTTGGGCAACTTTGGTACCGCACAGGTTCCCCTAACCCTGGTTGTAGCTGCGGGGGATATAGGTGTTGTCACACCTTACAAGGCACAAGTCAGGGCGATTCGGGAGTTATTGCGGCCTATAGGCCTGAGGGAGATTGCTGTGAATTCCGTCGAGAAATTTCAGGGACAGGCTCGTACAATGGCATCGTTTCGCGGCGCCGATGTTAATTCTTGATTGCCTTTATCCAGGAACGAAAGGTCATCATTTTCTCCACCACCCGAAGTAACTCAGAGGTGGAAAAGCGGAAAGCAATGGGTTTCTTGCAAAACCGCCAGCGAATGAATGGTGCGTGTTGCTCCTTGAGGTTCCTGGCTTCATGGGGCTAATGCATACCTCGTTAGTGGCCATCACGCGCGCACAGGCGCTGCTCATTGTGGTCGGAGACCCAGAGGTACTGGGGAAGGACGAGTTGTGGCGCACATTCTTGAATTATGCCTGCTTAAGCAAAGGATGGGCTGGCAAAGCGCTCAGCTGGAAGCCTGAGGAACATATTGATGTACCCGGATACAAGGTGATACAGAGGCCTGGGGGAATCGTGAAAGGGGAGAGCTACATAGATGGGAAGAGCGAGAAGATTTATAGGTTTTTCTCACGATCGGAGGAAACTGGAGAAGATGGAACCACATGATAGTAAGATTGACCTTTCTGTGGATGTGGATAAGCCCTTTCTAGTCATATAGCTACGCTTTTGTACGTGCGATTCTACTTATCTCTTTAGATGGGCGCAAGTAGTGCCTCCACGTTTGCCATATTCGCTCACTGCGCAGAGCGTATCTGGAACCTTGCACGTAATTGACTTTCTCCATCCTCGTGATTCCCACTGGAAAACGCTTCCTTCACCCCGCATTTAGAATGATAATGGGTTCATCCGCAGCGGAAGGTTGGAACACAGACAATATATATTTCTACTTGACACTGTAGCAGCCCCACAACACTCCTTGTTTCCGTTGTCTCTCAATGCGCAACTGAATAACCAGGATTGTGTGTCCGCCAATGGGGACGGGAATATGCCAGGACGTCCAATGTCGCCTTCGGCACAACAAGGTCCACTGTAAGCCGTCCAAGTGCTTCGTCCACCACGGCGAACCTGCGAAGCACCGCTGCGGACAGAATAACAGGTACAACTGCGGCTTCTCGCAAAGTGGAACTGTGGAAGGCGTACGCAACGTGACCAGCACGCCCGATCCTTTATTTTTACACACCCGAGCCGGAGCGGCCGATGAAGCGTGCACGTGGAACCCCTGGCACTGGGTAGTGGTGGAGTGCTATGGCGAGGAGGGGGGTATCTCTTTGTATCGCGGGAGTATTCCATACGGAAGTCGATGTTGGCGTTAGTGAGAAATGTTATTGTCCAGAAAATGGTGGACAGCGTTAGGTTAAAAGGGAAGAGGGAAAGAAGTCTATGTGTCGTTTCTGCCGATCGCACCAGGAAAATCATGGGATGCACGACCCCGACTGTAACTCGTGTAGCGCCTCGTAGCACCTCCTTCATTTTTTGTTGGGGCAACGATTCCACGGGTTCAAGTTTTCGCGCGACAGATGGTAACTGGGGAAGCCGGAACAGTGTTACAGTAATGATATTTTGTCTGTAATATTGTGAGAGACTCGGATGTAGCCCGGCCAAGTCGAAGCGTGTGAATGTCAACGCACCACTGGCAGTGGTACTAATTGGCAAATGCGGTCGCGGAGTTGCGGAAAGGGGAACTTGAAAAACTTGGGAGCGGTCGATCACGATGGCAGAAGGAATGTGAGCAAGTTTTCTAATCCCCCGAGAGTATGCTTCGCTCCTCAAACCAGATCCTCGAACTTGAAATCCTTTCGACTTGGAGTAACTTGAATTCGTTCGTTCCCGGGATTCTTACAGCGTTGGTGATTGGACCTAACGGGACTTCAAGCTTCAACTCTTCAATGCAAGTTTCGATGCTACGAAAGCCTCAAATCCACGAAGATTTCAAATACCAGTACGGTGAGCACGGTACTGGTTGATGCCCCATCATAATACAACCGGACTCCGTACAGGACGGTGCGTAACCTGCTCTCTCATAAACCAAATCACTAGGCACCGAGATTCGCATGCTTGGGCCCTACGCTGCTCTGGGCCTTCTTACCTAGAGGAACGAAACACACTTGTTTTGTCCCGACTCGCAGTGTTGTACAAGTGGCCCCAGGCCAGCCTGAGGTCAAGTCGAGACTCGAAGTCAGTGGCGATCAATCGTGACGCGTGACGCACGGTGGTCGGTTTTGTCACGTTCGACCACCTTGCTTTTTTAGCGCTTTGTTGCACCGTTACTGTGACTTGACTCTGTGTCAACAAACGCACACACCTACCACACGTTCTTCCATTTACCATGGTAGCCTATTGCACGACGTTACTCGCTGGGGGAACTTGTATTCCCAATGGTTGCCCCAATCGCCACGACATTTTACGCTGCGAGCCTTGCGGTTGCTCCTTTCCAGCTGACTTGCTCAGACAACACAGTGGCGGGAAGAAACATCTTCGGAATGTCACCACTACTTCTGACCCACGTGTCACAGTGTCTCATGAAGGTGGCCTCGATTTTGTAGTCGAAGGGACTGAAGTTGCGAGGGGGGCATTCTTTCCTCCAGCCAATCTCGCAATCGACATAGAGAAAACTGAAGTGTTGTCCAGTCTTTCCGTTGCTGTGAAACTCTTTCCTGCCTCCGGTACCCCCGACTCATGGTGCGGGTTACCCGAGGACTCTATTTGAGACTTTCATGAACTTCCTGGCAGTTTTACAGTGTCTGTATCTGGGGAGGTGGTTCGACGAAGAAGGCCGCGCAAAATCCTCGTGTCCTTTCAGGCGCCACATGCTGGCGCATTCTGCATGCGCTTACAAATCGTCTTCACCGACAATACCCGGCTGAGCGGTAAAGAGTTCGTTATGCTCCGCGAGCTACGTGGGCGCGCTACCTTTTCAGGTAGCTATATAGGCAGTGCACATTCTCGGGAGCCTGTGTCGCTTCCTAGTGCATCTTCATCAGCCATCAGCGTGCCAACCCCTATTACTTCTGACCCACCCGTCACGCTACCCGTCAGTGCCGTCACGGTGTCTCATGAGAGTGGCCTCTATTTCGTCGTCGAAGGAATTGAAATCGCGGGGCAGCTCACCTTTTCTCCAGTCGATCTCGCCATCCTTATAGAGAAAACTAAGGTGGTGTCCAGTCTTACCGTTGCTGTAAAACTCTTTCCCTCCCCGGGCACCCCGGAGTCATGGTGCGGGTTATTCGACGACTCGATCTGAGACTCTCATGTAATTCTTGGTAGTTTTAAAGTGACAGCATCCGGGGGCGCGGGTCTGTGGAAAGAGTCCATCTTTGTGTCCTTTCAGGCTCCAGATGCTGGCACATTCCGCGCGTGCTTACAAATCACCTTCGCCCAGCCAGGCAGTAAAAAGTTCGTTGTGCTTCGCGAGCTATGTGGGCATGCTACTCTAGGCAGCCATGTTGGCGATGCACCTCCCAGTGAACCCTTTCCCAGACGCAACCTGGTGGATGATCACGCAGTCCTCTCAACAGAGGAAGTGGATGTACTTCCTGATAACCAGGGCACCGGTATCTCCATCTCGGACGATGATGGGGTGGATTTTGGCATAGTCGAACGCGAGGACATAAATGGGCCATTTGCAGCTAGACCGTCTTCTGTCACCATCAATCATGCAAAGGACCTCCCGGTTGTCACCTTTGTTGAGGCAAGGATCAGATCGTTGGATGGGAGTGATTCTAGGTGACCCACAACACTTTATCACTTTTTTTTGGTGCTAATCAGCCAGAGCAGTTTCAGAGCAACTTTCGAGGGTGACAGTCTGACCATCCGTCCTGGTACGGAGAGGACAGTGCAGATCGAATTTATCCCTGAATTCGAGGGACGGTTCGAAGCAACACTCCAGCTAAAATTCTCCCAGAGCCAACAATTGGGTCATTTCGCAGTTTCTCGAAGGCTACGAGCTATTTCCGGTTCAGTCGAGGATCATCAACGGTTCGAATCTCTTAACCAAGAAGGATATATCCCACGTTCTGGAAGCGGTCAACAAATACCACCAGAGAAGATCGTACTTCTCCCAAGTCTTGGCGGGCCATTTTCGTTTGGGAATCTCCCAGAATATAAGCTGCCCTCATTGGTCCAGGAGGCAGTAGACGGCGCTACATTTAGACATCCTTACAACAAGAAGGCGCCGCATCTGATCGCCACTTTGAGGCCGACGGAGTTAACCATGGATACTTACGCAAAATACTTCACGGCGCTGTTGAACGTCGAGGAGGGGCATCAGCAGTACGTCCGGTCTCTTCCTCGTTGGCCAGACAGTGATGTTCGCGCAGGCGAGATATTCTGGACCAACGTCCCTTCGAGGTTGAAGTTCAAGAACGAGATTCGAGATACTTGTATGTTCCTCTCTTTTGCCTACGTGTTCACTTATTCCGTACTGCCCGCATAGTGTCGAGTTTGAGAATTTAGACGAGGATCTTCTCCCAGAAGTCATTATAGGAGATTTCCTTTGACTAGAAGATAAGCAGGAAGACGTGTACTATGACGCACGTATAGCGAATGCTAATGTCTTCCTGCGGGGCAATCTTACCGTTCTGAAGATATCCCTTCGAGTACCGACGAGTTTTAAACTCTACCGCGGTGCGATATTTCTGCTACGCTTCAGGCTCAATCGCATCACATTACGTCGTCAGTATCGTGCACTCTCCTCGTCACTCGCGCATTTCCGTCGCTTCTTTTTCCCTTCTCCTTCGGATATCAAACAGATCCAACCCCTTTCGATGGCCGGGATTGCCGAGCTCCCACTGGTCAACGAGAACATCCGCGAAGATGACCAACAACTACAGGCGGTGATTTCAATCTTACAGGAGCCAAAGGGGTCCGTTTCATTCATCATCTTCGGACCGTGAGGACATCTTAATTCTTTTTTTGAGACTAGTATTGATGATCTCGCCTCAGGCCTGGAACGGGGAAGACCTCCACTCTTGTTGAAAGCATCATGCAGCTCTTGCGCCGTGACGCCAACTTCAAGATTCTGGCATGCACACCGAGCAACGCTGCCGCAGATCTACTCGTTGAACGTCTCGCCGCAGCCGGTTTAACTGTGAACCAACTACTTCGTTTGAACGCCCGTTCGCGCGACATGAAGAGCATACCCGAGCTCGTGCGAACATTCTCGGTAAATCGAGAGTGTGAGGACCTGCTGGCATTCCGTGTTGTGATCTCTACCTGTTCCTCAGCAGGTCTTCTCCAGATGGAGAACATTCCAGCTGGGCACTTCAGCCATATAGTCATCGATGAGGCTGCACAGGCAGAGGAACCACTAGCGTTGATTCCAATTGCAGCTTTTCTCGAATAAGGACACCAATGTTATCCTGGCGGGTGACCCTCAACAATTGGGTCCCGTCATCAAGTCGAGCCCCGCTTCTGAAGCCGGACTTGGAAAGAGTTACCTCGAACGATTGATCCACATTCCCCAGATTTACGAACTCGATACACAAGTCGGGAAAACGTAAGCTTTTACTCTACTGAATTAAGTTTGTTAACCCAAGACACGTAGGATTGTCGACCTTCAGCGGAATCGTCGCTCACATGGCGCAATCATCGCATGGCCGAATCGATACTTGTATAAAGACAGGATGCACGCTTCTGCGAGCCCGGACGTTTCACATCTGTTGCTCCAGTCGGACGTGTTGCCAAGGATGGGCTTCCCGATTGTGTTCCATGGTATCAAGGGCCGTGAGCTGCGCACGCAGCACTCTCCATCGTATCTCAATGTCCATGAAGCATCCGTCGTCCGTGACTATTGTCTGAGGCTTACGGAGGATCGTGAACACAAGATTTGTGAGTCTTGAGTGTCTTTGACATCGTACTGGTTCCTTTAATCCCAGTTGTAGTTGCGAAGGAGATAGGTGTTATCGCACCTTACAAGGCACAAGTCAGGGCGATCCGGGAGTTATTGGGGCCTGCAGACCTGAAAGATGTTACTGTGGGTTCCGTCGAGAAACTCCAGGGACAGGTTCGTGCAATCGCGTGGTTTCCGGGACGCCAGACGGTGTTGAGTCATGCTTGCCTTAATCCAGGAGCGACTGGTCATTATTTTCGCCACCACCCGAAGCAACTCAGAGGTGGACAAGCGGAAGGCAATGGGTTTCTTACAAAACCGCCGACGAATGAATGGTGCGTGCTGCTCTTTGAGTATCCTGATATTGTGGGCTGACGCATTCCCCGTTAGTGGCCATCACGCGCGCACAGGCGTTGCTCATCGTGGTCGGAGACCCGGAGGTACTTGGGAAGGACGAATTGTGGCGCACTTTCCTGAACTACGCTTGTTTACGCGAAGGATGGACTGGGAAAGCGCTCAATTGGAACCCTGAGGAACATATTGATGTACCTGGATACAGGGTGATACCGAGGCCTGGGGGAGTCGTCTATGGGGAGAGCTACATAGATGGGAGGAGCGAGAATATTTATAGGTTCTTATCACGATTAGAGGAGGAAGAGGAACGAACCATATTACGGTAAGGTTGGCCTTTCCGCAGCTGAGTCCTTTCTGGTCGTGTAGACGTATATGTACGTGTAGTTCTGCTTGTCTCCTTAGACGGGCGCAAGTACCTCCCCAGTCCATGATTACCATATTCGCTCACTGCGCAGCGGGGCGTATCTGGGACTTCACACGTACAATAATTGGCTTTTTCCATACTCGTTATCATGATTCTCGTTGGCAGACTAGCTTCCTTGACCTCGCATTTCGTCATGGGTTCATCCGCAGCGGAAGGCTGAAGCACAGGCATTATATATTTTTACTTGACACCGTAACAGCCTCTCTCCATACTCCCACTTCCTTTCAGTTGTCTCTCAACTCAGCAGATCTCTAACACGCCATGACTATCACCGTATGTCCCGTCGCATTGATGGGGATGGGGAAGTGCTGGGACACCCAATGTCACCTTCGACACGACGTTGTCCACTGCAAGCCCTGCAAGTGCTTTGTCCTCCATGGCGAACTCGCGAAGCACCGCCGCGGAGAGGATCACCAGCTCAAATGCGGCTTCGGAGAGTGGAAGGCGGGCGCGAGGCGGCCAGCACCCGCGATCCTTCCCTCGCTCTATCCCTACGTACCCGCACCGAAGCCGTCGAACAAGCGCGCACGTAAACTGGCTAGGAAGGAGGAACCAGCAAGTACCGGCACGGTTCCCGCGAGAGGCGTGGAGCACCTCTCTGTCTCAGGGGAGGAAGGCCTTGACTTCAAGTCCGAAATTGGCGCCGGCATTGACAAGAAGACGATCGCTGTTATCATCCAGAAAACGGCGGACAACGTCAGTCTGACTCTGGTTGATGTGGCAGTGACTGGAGCCGGGTCACGAGGGTAAGCGACCATCATGCTCGGAATTGCCCTTTGGATAGACCAATGATGGTGCTGCAGGTTCTCAGTGATAGAAAGTCTCCCGATGAAGATAAAAGGGAAGGAACAGCGGGCGGTACACGTGTCGTTTGTGCCCGCAGCATCAGGAGATTGGGATGCCCGACTTGTGTTGCGCTTCCTTCACGTTTCGTTGGGGAAAGCAAGTCACATTGGTGGTCACGCGCAGATTACACGGAGTGGCCACATCTGCGGTGGATAAACCACAAGCTCCCCAGAGCCCTGGTGATATAAAATGCACCCAAGGAATTCGCGCGAGTCAGAGGCACCCAGGACCTGATGCAACTCCGAGGCACGAGGCAGCGCCGTGACACGGAACGGGATAGCCCCAAATCGTATTAATTGGAGGATGATAGCGCACTCTTAGCGGCATTTCAGATTGATGCGCTCGATAAATACAGTAAACACGCTTTGGTGGCAACTTTTGCAGTCAATGACAATGGCGAGTCATGACCGATTTGATGACCAAATAAGGAAACTCTCGGGCCGGAGAGACATTGTTCGACGGGACCGAAAGGGAGTCACGGGACGTGAAACCGCGTATTTAAGGTTTCCCGCAGACGCGTTGGAGGTCTCCGTAGCTCTTATTCCTGACCGCGTATGTTCGCTGTTGGGACTGTGCAAATGTCATATCGCTATCAGTATAACGGTCCAGGTTTTCCTCAAGATTCAATGTCTCCAACTACACCTGGTGGAGGTAGCAATGCCAGTACCCCCGTGAACAATCAATGGGACTTCGACGTCACTACCTCCGCTCCCAATCAAGTTCAACAACCACAAGACCCCACCACATCAACTGGTATCACTACACTTCATCCGGCAGATTTTTCTTCACCGCAGGAGCTGTTTTCAGCTTCTGCTACCCCTGCTGTTTCTTCTCCGACTGTGATACAGCTCGAAGAGCGTGTGCCCGTTGTGCCTAGCCAGTATCATCGTTCACGCATTGGCACTGCTAGCGGTGAGAGCAGGCCTCGTACACATGTCCAAACGGACGTGTCAGGCGCTGGTGCAGAGCAGCCCACGGGCACTAATTCGGGCTCAGCTCCATCATCAGGGTTGGTGCGGGTCACCAAAGCTCGCACGCGAGCACATCCCTATGGTGGCCGCCCTCACAGCGCCTGCGGAGGACGGGCTGCTACTCACGCCTCTCATAGTGAGGCTGGGAAGACTCCACGCTCAGTGAGCGATCAAGCGCGTGTATCACCATTTACAGAGGACAATAGGTCTGGGCTGACGCGGATGAGGTACGCCGCGCCGCAACCCCCTTCCTTCCCTTTGCTTGTGTTCTTTTCCTTGCCCACTGGGCCCTAACGCTTGTGCCGGCCCTGCAGCCCTCCGCAAGTCGTGCCGTTCGATCAATCGACGTCTCCTTCCAAAACTTATTCAATTCGTACCGATATTCATTTCAATATCGACACGAACACTATGGTTGCCATGCTCGAACTGCCGGGTATTACGCATGGCGAACTCAGCGTGACGCTCGCAACGGAGCCGTATACTCACGCAAGGCAGATAACGGTCGCAGGGCGATCGCGTCCGCCATTCGCAGAACCCGCTCCCGAAGAACGGGAGAGGACCAAGCGCGAGAGAAAATTTGGAGACTTTCTCCGGCGGCTGCAAGTACCGCCGCATACCCAGGTTCGTCAGCAGTTCTTTATCGTCGCTCTTCCTAATGGCACGGGCTGCGTGTCACCGCCAGGTCGCCGACATTGAGGCGGAGATGAAGGACGGCATACTTGTCCTCACCGTTCGCCTTGGCACACCCGCCATCGTGGAAGCCCCGCAAGTCATCATGATCCACTAGATCATTGCACTGTATCGGTACTCTTGCTGTCTTTCTTTTTACCCATATCTATCCAAAAGGACGCTTTGCCCGTTCTGTGTTGTTTTGCTGCCACCCCCCCCCCCCATTCTTGCTCTTCGTTGCTTTTCGTTAATCAGTACTGTTTAAAGGTGATAGTTCCGTGTCTCACTATCTAATGTGTCTGCGCGAATCCACAGTATCATATCCCTATACCTATATCTTCGTTCCATACCTCCCTTACACCACTCCATGTACATATATATACCTTCATTCCGGCGTTTCCTCGTGTAGCATCGATTCCTCACCGCTCAGAAATTCAACTTGTTTGTGCATGTGCTCCTATGACTTCTTGGCCGTTGGTCTTCTCTTACTTCTCAGACCCACAGAAATAAGAAACGTGCGCTACGACGCAAAGTATGCATCTGCTACCGCCCACGATACATTCGGCGATTCATCATACAGCAGGAGCATGTCGGGCAACGAGACATCGACTCCCTACCCTCTTTTTTTTCTCTTTTTCGCAAGCAGGGTTGAACTGCCGCAGCCCTCGCAACGCGTACATTGACGTACATACAGCGAGAAAGACCTCTTCTCGCCAGCCATGGGTGTTACTACCCCTCTTCCCGTCCGTCCGTCTGTCCGTCCTCCCAGACCGCCACCGGTCAGAACAACCAGGGCCCGACTGCGAAACGACGTCAGCGCCTGTGGGGATAGATAGAACTGTGGAGGACAGACCGCGGCCCTTGGGGCCCTCGGGCTTGATCTGGAGACAGCTCTGGTGGATGAGGTTGAGGGCCTTGACGGCATCGCGGGCGTCGAGGACACACGAGATGTTGATCTCGTTCGCGCCCTGGCTGATCATCTCGATGTTCACGTTGCCCTGCGCGAGCGTCGTGAACATGCGCCCGGCGATGCCGACCATATTTCGCATCTGCTTGCCCACCATCGACAAGATTGCCATATCACGATGCACAGACACCTAAACGTACGCACGGCGTCGGTGAGGCAACGGCGGTTAGTCGGAAAAGAGAAGGGACGCACGGTGCCGATCTTCTCGAGATCCCGCACGAGACGCGCCTGCAGCTTCCGATCGAGCACGTCCTCGATCGCCATGCTGACAAAGACCTCGCTCGTGCTGATCAAGTCCACGACGACGCCGAAGCGGTCGAGGGTGCCGAATATCCCCGCGAGGAAGCCGTGCGAGACGCTTTTGCGGTTCGACTGCACGTTCAGTACGACGATGCGCTCCTTGATTGTCACGGCAGTCGGGAGCCGCTGCCGCTGCCGCGCCACCGTGCCCGTGCCGTTGACGTGCGCGTTCGTGAACATCCCATCGAGGAACGCCGCGCCAAAATCCGGCAGCGGATCGGCGTCCGAATCGGCGTCCGGGTCGATGACAGTACCCCCGCCGCGCGGGTTCTCGACGTTCTTGATGCGTATCGGGATCTTTCGCCGGATGACCTGCTGCCACGTTCAGAAACGGGGTTTCGTCGCGAGGGGGAAAAAGAAGGTTTGGTGCGTGCCTGCTCCATGGTAAACGGATGGACGACCTCGCTGCCGTAGTACGTCAGCTCGGCAGCCTCCTCGGGGGAGATGACAGGAAGGAGGCGCGCGGTGATAACTTTGCGCGGATCCGCGGTGAAGATCCCGTCGACTTCCTTCCATATCTGCAGCTCAGATGCACCGAGACCCGCTGCTAGAAGCGCGGCTGCCAGATCGGTGTACCCGCGGCCCACTTGTTTCAGTAATGAGCCTGGTACGGGACCGAAAAAGCCTGTGCCAAACACGTAAGAGCTTAGACGTCTGGGAGTAGATTACAGAAGAACTACCTGTAACGACTGGCACGCGCGCTCCGCATTGTCGCACCCGTGTGGCAAACGTGGAACCAACCTGGTCGTAAAAGTCTTGTCCAAGTGTACCATCAACCTGGTCGTAAGGTGGGACAACATTTTCCAACGATACATATTCCGCATCTATGCCCTGCGTCGAGGTTTTAGTTATGAGGGGCGAGAGCGGAATGTCGACCGCAGGAGACATACACGGTCCCGGAGTGTAGCAGCGATGATTTTGCACCCGAGTTTTTCCCCAAAGCCAACGATGCTATCTTTGGATCTAGGTGAGATTTCGTCGATGACCTGTAGTTTTTCCCGATCCTCAGCACGCCAAAAAGGCGCGTACATAGAGTCAACCCGGGAAACACGCACCTGCGCGGCATACAGAAACGCTCTCAGGTTCTCGCAATCTCTATCGATGTCCGCTTCCAGTTCGGAAAGATTCTCCTTTCCCTTCACGCAACCACGAGCCGCTGCTATATGTTCGGAACGAATTAAGTCGACCGTTTTGTTGAAGGAAGATACATTGTTGGCGTGATGGTCGGCAAGCAGGTCGGCGATGTGGGGTGGAGAGCCTGTGCGGGAGCCCCGAGAGATGGAGGAAGGTGTCGCTGCACCAGATTGCAAGGGCGACCTGACCTGCGGAGCGCGTTGAAGAGCTTCGGATGCAGCGCGTAAGAGGAGGTTGGTGGTGCCCAACGACTTGGTGGAACCAGAACGCGCAGAGCAGACAATGGCAAGCTTGTATCGATCCAAGTAGTCACTGGGTGTGTCGGGGGTACGTCGGTCTTAGTCCAAAACGGGGGAAAGGAGAAAGAAACTTTTGGCGTACGGGACGATGTTCTCCGCTATTTGTGCGGCAAACTTCCCAACGCTTGTGCCCCCGTATTTTTGGACGACCCATCTGGCCTCGGGGTGGATCGTGTTTTGATGCAGGTTTGGAGGTGTGCCCGGTGGTGGTGGTGTATCGATGGATGAGAGCGACGGCGACGAGGTAGGGACGGAAGGGCTTGATGGTTCTGACATAGCGCACAGCGCTTTTTTGGAATAACGATATTACAGTAAATATGCAAACGAGTGGTCGAGGCCGCTTCGTAGAGACGTGCTGAGGGTCGAGGGAGAGGTGAGTCGTTGCTTACGGAGGGTCCACAACAATTTTTTTCTACCACCGGACTTTTTGGTAAATCTCGCCGGAAATGGTACTTGGCGCCATACTCGTGCCCTCTTGAACGTATCTCGTGGGGCTTGCATGGGTACTAGTCGTGCTCAGTAGCACCAGTCGTAAGGACATAGGACGCTGCATTTTCTGAATTTGGTATGTAGACAGTGAAGTAGATAAGATACCCTGAACAAAATGTGGACGCGTCCGTGGGCAACAGGCGCTCACTTGTCCCCGCGCTAATTCACACAATATGCTCTCTCTATTATGGATGCAGCGATCCTTGTTGACAACGTTCTCCTAATACGCTCCCTCACGAAGTTTGACGGCACCTTCATGATTCAAATTCTTCTCATGATGATGGTTTCATGGGTTATACGATACAACAACAAAGCAGTCCTAGATAGTTTGGGAGAAATTTCGTCCGAGGTCAGGTTAGGGTAGTCAATAGATTTGCTAATCGTCTGTGTGAACTCAGTATATGCTACTTTTGAGGTCCTGACACTGACACGACGTGTATCTGTCAAAACTAGAGCAACCATCAAGTAAGAGGTCTCTCTGGAAGAGTAAATCAGTAGATTTAGAGGGACGAGTGTGTGGTCCGTGCCTGTGCATGACGAACGCGTGCCCATAGACACCCATTCGACATATGTGATCACGAGCACGGCACATCGAAGAGAAGACCACCGATCACGGATTCACGGAGGACAGGTACAAACCCACCTCGTTCACTTGACGGACTCTCCCCAAAAGTCCACCCGAGCCGAGCTCTGGAACAGAAGTCGTCATTACGTAGCGACAGAAAGCGCCAGACGCTTGGTTAGGGCACACTTCATGGGCCCGCCTTGGGGTCGGCAAAGGGACGATTTCGGAGGCCCACGAAACCACCGCCACTAGGAAAACCCGCCGCACCTGTTAACGCCCCAACGCGTTCCCGTGCGGTGATCGCCCCGCCAGTACATCGCTGATCCGCTCCAACTTGCCAAGAAAGAAAAGAACGCGATTCATGCAAGTCCCAAGAAGGATGAACAGGCCTGAGGTCGAGGTAAAGCGGATCTTGCCGCAGTTGGGTCGACGGAGAAGTGCCCAGGTACGTGATACAGTAATATACTATACCCGAGGAGTATTGCCTCGCGAAGATGCGACCATTGATTCCAGTCACAGATAGATGGAGCTCCGAATTCAAACGGCAGCCTGAGTGGAGAACGCGGGATGAGCAGATTGCAGTTTCAGTGACGAGATCGTCCATTTTTTTCGACCACTTTTGAGAAAAGGGTGTGCAGATGACGCAGGCGATCAAAATTGACTGAAGGGTCCGTGCCTCCCAATGACGAATATGACAAGACATGTGCCGTGTGCGGGCCTGGGTGCAGGGGAAGATCGGAGTCCACTTGCTAAAGGTCGGGGGAGATGGCCGAAGTCGGCTTACGACGGCCCTCCGGGCAGCTTTTCTTTTGTCCGAGTCGTCGTACAAGATCCACCCTCCGTTTGCCTCATGTAATGAGGTATCTGATTATTGTAGAGGGACAGGTCCCAAGATGCCCAGAGGCACAAGCAACTATAAAAAGCATCGGCCATCTTGATTGAGACTCTGGTAGTAGGTACATCTCCATGCAGACACCGTACAATAACGCCGTTCAATCTCGAGAGTCCTGAACCTACAGTAATTAATCAAATTTTCAGGGCTCGAATTTGACCACATTGTGAAATAATGCCCGTACTTCTAGGTCGTTGCCGTTTGCTCTTTTCATCTATGGGTTTTGAGTGGACCTTGGTAGCCCACGAGGTTGATTGTATCGTTTCGCCGTCTTGTTGACCCCTGCCACGCTTTGATGCCCCTGGTAATTTTGAGGGTGCCAAGTGGCAAACGTCCAAGATATATCACAGATGGAACCGGGCCCGGCCAGTCTGAGGTGCCTTGTTCCTGCTGGACGACGACACTGTCCTCACAGGGGGGAGCAAATCCGAGGTCACCAGGTACGAGCTTCGTCGGCCGATACTTTGAGCCTCCAGCGCATCGACTCTCATGCCATGTTCGGATCCGACACACGAGCGTGGCACGATACTCGAACACCTCTTTCGGTATCTTGTCGGGTACCGTCGATCCTCCCTTCGTGCGAGAGGTCGCGGATCCCGTGTAGCAGGTGCAGAAAACGTGTTTCAGGCAGAAGCGATGATCGATGACTAGGCAAAGCATCTTGCTACTGGCGATGGACCGCGCTGACCGGATAAGTTCGTTCTGCGATGCTGGCCTTTCATTTTCCGGTTTCTAGTACGTCCTCGGGCATCGTTGCGTCTCTCATTCTCTACGAGAGGCGTCCCTCTGTGGCGTGTGCCTGGCGAAGGCCTGGGCATACAACCGCGTATAAGACCTGTGAATGAGCATGCTCGCGGCATCCACCGCCACGGGCGACGTGCAATTCTAATTAATTCATACTTACACGGCGCTGTTGTCATATTTCCTGGAGGGCCAACTCGTTGGAAAATTCTCCGTACTGTGGTGGACTTCGGTCCATGGGGTGAGTTGCGTCTGAATGGAGCAGACTGTGCGTTCAGAGGTTCATAGTGCATCCCGTCTTTGGATTGGCCAGCCAATAGCGTAACGAGTCTCCGTCTTCATCTCGGCTAAAGCCGGGGCAAGTCTCCGCATTTTCCTGAAACCTGAGAACACAAGTACTGTAATGAACACCATGCCAGGGCCAAAGTCTGGCGCCCTGAAGATTCTCCCACTTGTCGGATTCGTTGATACGCACGCTTGAAAATGGTGGGGGAATGTCATACTACGACCTTTCCGCGGCGCAGGTGGATGTCCATATCGCGCGGACTGAGGCGCTTTCGCCTATCGGCTCTCCTGAAACCCCTGAGATATATCCGCGGTGGCGAGGCATTCGGACGGTGCTTGTCGGAGCGTTACAGCACCTTGGTCCCTCTAAGTGATTAATGAATTGCGCATGATCCCGGTGTGAGATAAGAGAATTCGTTTCGTTTCGTTTCTGGAAGCTGGGCCTGCGGCTGTATCTTCTAGGGCTACGTTTCGCGCTCGTCGGCGATTAGGGTATCGCACGGTGATGTTAAGATAAGCGGTTCCCTGGTCAGACATAAGTATCTGTTGCGAGACTACG
The DNA here is from genome assembly GCA_021524915.1 of Lactarius akahatsu. Taxonomy (NCBI): domain Eukaryota; kingdom Fungi; phylum Basidiomycota; class Agaricomycetes; order Russulales; family Russulaceae; genus Lactarius; species Lactarius akahatsu. The sequence continues at coordinate 350,921 of JAKELL010000021.1, forward strand.
GCTCAATGCCGATGAACGTGTGCAAATGCAGCCGTACCTACTGTAGGCCTGGTAAGGTACCCGCAGTTATAGATCATCTATGACTGGTCGGTAGGTTACCTATCTTTAGCGTCTTGGTGAGAATCGGTGCCACGAATCGAGGAAAGAAGGCGTGGGGAAATTAACGCAGTGCAAGGGATGTGCCTGGCAAGCTCCCTTTCGATCCCTAAAGGATTGCCCTGAAAGAAGGCACGGCGGAGACCGGCGGCGATGGACGCACAGAGATGATGATATCGTGGGATGATACTAGATAGGGCATTGGTTTGCTTATTGGGAGAAACAGGGTTGATTCGTGCCTGCCAGTGAGATACCGGGTGAAGCACGGAGGGTTCGTGTACGTATACGATGATTGAGGGGGCAGATGACGCAGACGAACGGAGTAGGTGGGTCCAAGGAGCACATGGGTCGTGGGCTGTGAAAGCACGGAAACCCTTACTTGGGCACCAAGTGGCTGAATGTTCTCTTCGTTTCGAGATCGTGTGCCTGGATGAGATTTGGACTCAAGTGATACTGGTGCCTGGCGCACGGGATGTGGAGGTGGTGTGCGCCTGTGATAAAACACCCATCGGTCTGTGTCTGTTGTGAGCGATCAACGGCTCGTTGGGCACCTCTTGAGGCGTCCACGGAGTTAGACCTCTGGGGTTACTGCCGCACACGTCTAATGGACTGGATCATTGTTTTTGCGGAATCACCACCACCACAGATTCAGTGGCGAGACAACTACGGCCCGGACAGAATAGGATGATCAGGGGGGCTGACGCGTGTTGGGCTGGACCTGATAATTCTGGTAGTCATGGCGCAAGTTGCTGTTCCACTGTATGGGAACTTGGCAGGTGGTCCGTAGAGAAGAGACACATGGGGGTAGGGGGCGTCTAGGATGGTGCCGTGCACTTTTATAGGAGGAAGGGACGGAATGCGGCGGGCGAGGCAGCGAGCGTGGGGACTAGTATACCTATCAGAGACCTGGTTCATACGGCGACTGTATTTGTCGTTGGCCTCTATACTGTTTGTTTGGAGGGACTCAGAGGCCCTGCGAATGCCCGCTGGACTCTAGGCGGCGACTCGGTGCCTGGCCCGAAGGTTCGGCTCGCTCGATCAGGGACGGGTCTCCATTATGCAAGGATATTTCCCAAAATGAATGTTTGTTCCGCCGGTCGGGGTCAGAGTCATTCTTTTTATTATCGGACTGGGTTTTTGCACAGGAAAATGGGAAAAAAGAGGGAAGTGTCAACGTAAGTAAGCGTGGTTTGATGCAAGGAACGGACCTTGGGAAACTCAAACTCACTTTATTTCTTCTTTTATTATTGGGCGCGTCCCTAATATCCCGTTACCTGTTCCTGCCAGTGCCCTGTTCTCTTCTTCATATCTGCCCGCTTCCTTGTCTCCTTCGCCCAATTACCCTTCCTCTGCATCTCATTCAAGTTCTCCCCGTGTAATGCGCGCCTCCGCAGAAGACGAAGACCCCCTCGCTGCTGCTCTCCGTCCTCCCCTGGATGAATCACCCGAGGCTAGAGCAATACGCCTTGCTCGTGAAGAAGAAGCCGCTCGTGTCTCTCAGGCCATCGACGAGGCCATCCGCGTCGAACGGCTGGCCAATAAGAAAAACAAGGTAGTTCGTGTACTCCTTCTGGGTCAAAGCGAGTCTGGTGTGTCCGTCTCACGCGTGTACCCCGCACCCATAATCTGCTATTGCTTACCTCGTCGTTAGGCAAGTCCACGACACTGCGCCGTGCGTAATGTCCCCTCGTACCTTCGTGTGCCTATGTAATCCTCGGCTTTTCCCCAGAGTTTCAGCGTATCTACACACCCACAGCATTCCGAGAAGAACGGATACACTGGCGCGTTATTATCCAGCTCAATGTCATTCGCTCCGTGCATACAATCCTAGGGGCGGTCACCGCCCATCGCCGACAAACCTCTCGTACTCGCGTCCGCACCATCTCCGGCCCACGCTGGGACTCACGCTCTCAGGTTACGTCCGTACGGACAGACGGAAAGGGCAAGGGTAAAGGCCGTGTGGACCTTGAGTCTGACTTTGAGGACGAGGATGAGAGGCCGATTGATCCATCTGCTCGCTCATTTTACGCCGACTCGTATTCTGAAGACGAGTCCCAAGAAGACGCTGAACTCGATGCCATTTCACAGCGCCTGATGCCCCTCCGGCGGGTCGAGGCGATGCTTAAGGAGCGCCTTGTTCCACCCTCCGAGGACGAGCCTGCCGATCTCGGAGGCGGTCCCCTGGGTTTAACCGTTTCTGCTCTCGGTCTCGCCAAAGAGGTGTTCGTGCGCCCAGGGAAGTGGCGCGCCGGTGGCGCAGGTACACGCCCCGCAAGTGCCGTGGCGGTCGAGGCAGCAGACGAGAGCCAGCGTGCGCTGTTCGAATGTCGGTTCGACTTGATGCAGCTGTGGTCCAGCATGCGCGTGCGTGAGATTTTGGCGCTGCGCCGCATACGACCCGAGGAGGAGAGTGGGTTGTGAGTGAACAGTTCTCCCCACACTCGGTGGGACTGACGAAATTCCCTGCTCTCATTCCAGTTTCCTTAATGATTTGGACCGTGTAACCGGGTACAATTACGTCCCCACGGACGGTGCGCGGCGCGATACCCTATCTTTGGACGCCAGTGCACTTAGATTAACAAGCTTTGAGCAGATGACGTGCTCAGGGCGAGGTTGAAAACAATCGGCGTTTCGGAGTACAAGTTCGAGATGGAGGCGGGAGATCAGGGAACGCAATGGCGAATTGTGGATGTCGGAGGATCACGTTTCCAAGTGCGCCTGCATGCATCTGGCCTGCCTCATGACCCAGACTACTGACAGCTCGACTGCAGCGGCGTATGTGCCCCATCCTTCCATCCGGCTGTCGCGGTCTCTTACATGCTTACGTTTTTTTTCGCGCGCTGGTGTACATAGCTACATGGGTGCCTTTCTTTGATAGTGGTGCGCGCATTTTTCTGGTGCGCGTGGCCATCACGTTCCATGTTGACGGAATACGTAGTGGAGGCCATCATCTTCCTAGCGCCCATCTCTGCATTCGACCAAGTTCTGTCAGAAGATCCCAAAGTGAACCGTCTGGTACGTTACTTGTACTGGTCGACTCCTTGGGCCTGATTCTTTTACGTCCTCATAGGAGGACTCGGTATTATTATGGAAAGGTATTTGCCAAAACAAGCTACTAGCCAAAGTCGATCTCGTGCTCTTCCTCAACAAGTGCGACATCCTCCAGCGCAAGCTTGATTCTGGTATTCGTCTCGCACGATATGTGAAGAGCTACGACGATCGGCCGAACGATATGGAGACAGCTTCCAAATGTGTGTCCGTCTCTCCTTGTGATCTTTTTTCACTGATTGCCGTCTCGGGTATACTAGACTTCCGCGGGAAGTTTAGCGCCATTCAAAGAACCTATTCGCCAGTGCCGAGGCGATTTTATGGTTATTGCACGTCTGTCACGGTGGGAATTTCTCTCGTCTACCCTACGACAAACTGCCTCCTGATAGAAACTACATAGGAAAGCACGACGACGGCAGGCATCCTTGCGAGTGGTAGGTTCAATGTGCCTGATTCTTAAATGATACCTCGCTGATTGTTTCTAAGTTCGAGATATCGTACTACGGCAGAACTTACGTTCGCTGAGACTCGCCTGAATGCATTTTGAGCGGCCAGCACAAAACCGCGAATCGCGATGGGTATTCCTTCTGTTGCCCTGAGTGTCTTTCAAGCAGACCTGGTGACAGCATTTACTCGAGCACTACGCGAGTGAACGGCAGAGTATCTTGCGATTGCGTTCGAGAGTGATATACATGACATCATCTCGTTATCTTATGTCTACATTGTTACAGTACACGGATACACTGACGCCATCATGCCGATGAAATGATTATAGTATTGTGCGGATAGCATAGTGTCGATTGCGTTGATTACTCAGCAACAAGCACCATTGACTCGACTCACGACGCCGACGAGTCTTCGAGACCTTAGTCAACTTACTATACCACTCACCTTTTCGTAGCGTGACCCATGGTTAAGGGCAGTTCAAAATCATCCGCGTCGTCTGCCACGCGTAAGAAGCACGCACGCAAGGCCGCAGGGGGCAAGGACGGCCCACCCGCTGATGTGTCGAACCTGCCCAAGGACAAGAAGCCCAAGGGCAAGGATAGGGGAAAGAACAAGGAGCCGCCGCGCAAGAAGGCGTATGTCCCACCTGCCAAGCCGCAGCCTGTGCAACAGGACCCGATCGACGCTCTCGGGCTGGCGCAACGCCTGCCGCCGGACTTGCTCGTCGTGCTGCGTGGGCTGAGCAAGAAGGACACGGTGACGAAAACCAAGGCGCTGGAGGAGTTGCGTGTGGGGTGGATCGATCGTGTGCGTCTTCTAAGCGATAACGATGATCAGGACGCAGACGCATATGCACGGCTTGACGCACTCTCGCTTTCGCTGCCGATCTGGGTACGTCCCATCTCGTCTCTCTCTTGTCGTCCCTGGCTTATCACACACGGCTGTTATTTTATTTTATTTTATTTTATTTTTTTGGTAGGTCCACCACGCGCCCGCGCTCTTCCTGCACCCTTCCCGCCGCCTGCGTGTACTCGCGCTCACGGTCCACGCCGAGATCCTGCGTGCGGAGCCCCTGCGCACCCAGATCCTCTTCCACCTCCGCGAGGTCGCGTCTGCAGAGCAAGTCGAATGCATCCTCGGCAGCTGGTGCATGGCCGCACGCGACGCCGAGAGGCAAGTCGCGCTCGTCGCACAGCGCTCCTGGGACACGCACATCCTCCTCCCCGTCGTACCTGCACCGCCCTCGCCCGTACCGACAGACGAGCCCAACGGAAGCGCAGACCGGCTCGTACTCGACGATACGCAGATGGCCGCTCTGCTCGCGTTCGCACAGCGCGCGCTGCTCGACCCCCTCGCACTGCACGCGTACTTGAACCCCGTGCAGGTGCCCGTTGACATCGTCGTGCCGCGGATCGTGCGTGGGCGGCCGGTCCCTCCCCCGGTCGCGGCGCAGATGCGGAAAGCGGAGGACGAGAACGGGGCTTCTGCGCGGGCGAGAGGCGGAGAGAGCGAGGAGGAGAGCGAGGCGGATCGGAAGGCACGGTTGCGGATCGGGGCACTCGGCGCGTTGCAGTGGGTTTTGGGTGCGTGCGCGCATTTACTTCGGATTCGTGGGGGGCTCACGAGCGACGCATGTTCAGATGCTTGTGCGCAGAGACGCAAGTTGCCTGAGAACCTACTCGAGATTTTATCTGACACGCGGCTATGGAGCTCTCTTTGTCATGAACAGACGTGTCCTTTTGCGGAGGGGGAGAGCTTTGGGTATGGGCAGCCCGGCGTTCGAAGTTATGCCTGGGCGTTGCTCCTCGCGCTACTAGAGAACTGGCCAGGTACGCCTCCAGCCAACCAGGACTTATCATTATAATTGACAAGGTAGGTATTCAGATGAGACTGCTGGCTTGGTGCCGTTACTCAGCGTCGCCGTTCTTCGCACCTCTTTTGCTGAGCCAAGCGTGCAGGTCAGAGGGGCGATGTGGCGGCCGTGGCTGAAGTTTCTCAAAGGTACGCTCTGGGTGAGGCTCTGTGGTGTTGATGTCACTCATTATATGGTAGAGTTCCCTCGCGCCTGGGAGATTGATGCCGCTTTTGAAATTCCCAAGGCGACCGAGAGCGATTCCGACGAAGAAGACCATGACTCTGATACGGAAGACAACTTAAAACAGCTACCAGCAGCTCCTGTAGTACAGAGCGGTCGATCACCAGGCTTCGTGGATTTCTTGCAGTTCTTAGAGCTCGGTTGTGGGGGCTTGCCATTACAAGGCTACCCAGCCGTTCTCGCCTTTCTCCACTCCATCCCATCGTCCGTTCGTGCCCAACCCGCCGCCCTTCCGTACCCCACCGTAATGCTGAATTCTTTCTCTCTCTTCCCACGATAGATCTTACTCCATTCCGACTCGGACACCCCCGCCAGCCCATTCTTCTCCTCATTTTGGGCCGCCATCGACGGGCGCGCGCTTAGTGCCCTCGATCGTGCCGCCAAGTCCGCCGCGTTCCTCAGAGCCCTGCTCGAGTGCACCGCATTCGTGGCACGACGCGTGCGTGGTTCTCGCGACGGCACGGGAAACAGTATGTACGACGACGATGCGGCAGAGGCACTCGTGCGTACGCAGTATGCGAGAGTGTTGGAAGAAAGCACGTCAAGGAGACTCAGAGTCGAGGAAGGCGTCGCAGGAGAATTGATCGCAAAGAGTATGGTCACACTGAACGAGATCGATCCAGGTATTCGTGCTTCTACTATGTTAACCTGTGCGTTTCTAAGCGGCTCGCGTCGGGTAGGGCTGTTTGACGCAGCTTGGGACACTTCCCTACCCGGGACGAAGGCACTTCTGGCTTCCACGGATGCACAACACGTGCACCTGCTCTTCTCATTTCTCAAAGCTTTCCGCACCGTGTTTACGAATAACAGTCACCCCCTCTCAGTCGCAGATAGTCTCTTCCAGTGGGTTGTAGAAGGCATACTCACCCAAAGTCGAAATGCCCTACGCTCGCCGTCACAGGACGAGGGGGCGCAGCGCACGCTAGGTGTATTACTTGGCATGATCGATACTTTCGGGGATTCACTTCTTGTCGGCTTTGAACATGCAGAGGTAGGAACGCCTATTTTCCAGCGATTTTCCCTTGTGCTTACATCGACACTCTATGAGGCATTGGATGAGATGATTTTGGAACACTCTAGCAAGATATTGAGTATCTCACCAAAGCTTTTAACAACCTACCTCTCGCGTCGCGATGACCAGGCGGTAACGCTCAAACTCTGGCGTTCACTTCTGGAATCGCTACCTACACAACCCGTCTACGCCGTCCTTCCACCTCTCTTAGATGCAACTGAGCAAGGCGCCCTTCCAGGGCATCTGAAGCCCGCCCAACAAGAGTTTGACAGATCGATCAGTGCGATATTCGCTGATGCCATGGCGTCCGTTAATGCGGACGCATTACCTCTGCTCCTACGCGTGGTCCGGTGCTCAGGTGCGCTCAGGCGCTAACTTGTTCCAATTTTCTGACAAGACCGGAAGGTTACTTTGTCGCGGAGAAATCGTTCGATGGGTTATTTCAGCAGGTGATCGTCACCTTTGGAGAGGTCCTCTCGCGTATCCTTCAAGGAGATGATGATGAGGACCCAGTCAAGTTGGCCGTGCTGATCGATGTTATTGCCGCTTGCCTCGAAAGCCGTCCCGAACGAGCACTTCATGAGGACCTAGCACTCTCCCTTCTTCCTGACGTTTTTGCTCTAGCATTCTTGCTGTCAAAGGCTCTACCGGCGGCCGTCTTTCCTGTGGCGCAGAAGACATGGGCGTCTTGGTTGGAAAGAGCGCCTGTGGGTTTACAAAAACAGTTAGGCGCGGCAATCTCCGTGCGCTTACAAGACGCTATCGTTCATACCTCAATCCTCGTAAGGTGAGACTCCAGAATCTTCTGCGACATACGACACTCACCCTGCGACGAGCCCTTTGGATATCCTGCGTGCCGCGACAGATGGTGGTGTGGACAGACTTCTTGGCGGATTGGATGAGTTGCTTCCCACGAAAAGGTCCCTCAATGACATGCTCTGCAACCTTCGGCTCGATCCAGCAACTGCTAGTCTTGCAATCCTCGACCCCCTCATTCCACCACAATCGTCCTTCGAAACCGCGGAAGGCCCGGACTGCGAATCCGACCAGCAAGGGCTGGGTGCATATGCGCGGGGCGTCACGGCACTGTTGTACACTTACGCTGATAACAGGGGACTAGCACGAGCCAACCTGTGGGCACTTCGGCACTTCCTCGCGTTAGCGACGTATGCGGAAGAATTGCTCGCAGTGCCGTCTCTGCCAAATCCAGCATTCTCAAGGACGGCACCCGAAAATGTCTTGTGGGACATTACCGCCAAGGCGCAGCAGCTGACAGCCTATCTCCTCATGACCGCCGCTGCGGACGACAACTGGCGTGTGGACGCGATCACGTCGCTGCTGAATGGAAGGCGCGCGAATTCTTTAGACGGTCTAGCTTCTTTCACCGTGGAATTAATTGAACACGCGCAAGACGAGGATGACGGCTTGCACGCAAGGATCGTTCATGCCGTACTGCGACACGTTTTACGTGACGCCACGAGGGATGAAGCCGACCAATGGATGCTTCTAGCTCGCAAGTTAGAAAAGACCTGTGCGTCTACTTATCGTAATTATTGCGAGGGCCAGTCATAATTGACGGGCCGAAAAGCCCTAGCGCTTTCGCTTGCCATCGTGACCTGCGTTACGCAGCTTGGTTCCGAGCCCACCCGTCTTGACAGATACCGAAATGAGTTAGCTGCAGGAATCTTGGGCATCCCTCCAAGCAAGGCGAACACGGATGGCCTCCTTCTGTTGCGTCGCCTGGTCGCCACTGCCCCGGACCCAGAGTCGGAGGTAGTATTCCTGCCACAACCCCGTGCCGTTAACTTTGTGAAGGCATGCCAAGGGTGGGTCTCATCGGACGAGGACATCGACGAAGACGTCGAGAGTGAGATCACGAACGTGTTCTTCCACCTCGTACCCATCTTGCAAAACGTGTCAGGATCGCACTGGGAGTTCATTTTTGATGTGATCGAGAACAATCTTGAGGTGAGCCGTCCCCATAGTTATCCTTAACGGGCCACGTTGATTGGGTTAACGCAGAACACCTCGTTCGAGGACGATACGACACTCACGACCCTCTGGAGGACTATCCGGCTCATTCAGATTATCCAAGATCAAGTTCTCTATAACAAGGCTCTGCGTGCCGACTGGAAGCAACGCGAGACAACGGTGCTCTCCCTCCTCCGGGATATCGTGGCATCGGAACCTAGTATGTGCTGATTTGCCCATCCGGTCTTCCGTCACTCATGGCTCACAGGGTCTGTTCCCGCGTCAACTCCTCGCGCGGTATGTCGTGAGGCGGCCCTATCAATCGTGCAAAATTTACCCTCTTCCTTGATGGATCACACAACCTTACCCAAGGCAAGTGTCCTCACAACACGTAACAGTAAACGTACTGATCATTTCGTTCGATGCTGTCTAGATGTCGCATCTTTTGTTCGATCCGTCTACAAGTGTTCAGAAGATGGCTTATGAGTTGTTACGGGAGGCGGCCCACAAACGCACCGAACACCTCGTAATCGAAGCAGGCGTGGACACGGAGTCCATTGTCAGATCTTCGCTGCCTCTGGAGCTGATATCACTGCTTCAACAAACCCTCGATATTGTTGATATCGAGGAGGACCCAAGCCAGGTACGCCTGGATGTAGTTGAAGCCCTCGTTAGCCAGTAATCAATGTCATCGCAGAGAACATTCGGGGCTTTGCTTGGCTGGATGATCACTCTGGACCTGTATACAAACGCGGTACGAAATCATCTTCTTATTGTCCACGTCAATATTCAAGCCAGATTATAGTCCATGAAGGTCAAGTCTGGGTATTCGGAACATCTACAGGAAGTCGAATTAGTTACCAATCATCTGATCCCATTGGTTTTCAACTTGCTTCAACTCTATGGAGGCGTTGGAAAAGCGGTTAAGCTGGACGCGTGGTCAATAGACCAATTTTATATCGAATGTAGGATATTGGAACACTCTTCCGACCCCAAACTCATCGATTCGTTAGTGTACGAACCAGGACACCCTCTGAGCATCCGGCTCCTTGCTGCTCACGTATATTACCGGGCACTCTTGACCATACCATCCCTCGTACGTTCTTGGCTAGTCGACTGCAAGGACAAGAACCTGTCCACATCCGTCACAACCTACACTGCAACGCACTTCTCCCCCGTCATAATCGACACCGAACTCGCTCACCTCAAAAGCCCCGAAGGCCTTGAAGAACTGAACGCTGAAAACCTCACGGTCAAAGTGGCTAGCGCTGTGAACGAAGTCACAGCATCGTACAACGTCGACGAGCACCAATTGGAGCTTACACTGAAAATTCCGAGTGACTGGCCTCTACAGCGAGTCACGGTGAAAGATTCGAAAAGAATCGGGGTCACAGAGAGCCGTTGGCGAGGCTGGCTACTTGGCGTGCAGCAAATCGTTTGGTCCCAGGTACGTGTGTGCGGCTCGCAAGCAGGCGGCCATCTGCTAACTAAGCCCATCAGAATGGACGGATTGTCGACGCGATCAGCCTTTTCAAGAAAAATGTCGCGCTGCACTTCGAGGGCCAGACTGAGTGCGCGATTTGCTATTCGTAAGAGCCTTTCCCCTTCCACTGCAAGCATTGGAAGAGAGAGAGAGGTCTGACACCCGTCCTGTCCCAGTATCATCAGCCTTTCTGACGGATCTCTGCCGCGAAAACCATGCAAAACCTGCAAGAATCGTTTCCACGCTTCCTGTCTGTACAAGGTATGCGTTTTCCGACATCCTAGGTCCTGGCCCAGAGACTGACTAATGTACCAGTGGTTCAATACGAGTCATTCTTCAAGTTGTCCCCTCTGTCGCTCTGAGTTCATGTAGCAGGCTAGAAGAACATACGGTGTAGCCTACATGCTTGTATTCTTACGATTTTGTGCATTTGACTACAAAAACTGCCACGAGTACCATTAATACAATATTGTTGGAATATAAGCAGCCATGCGGTTTGGAGTCTAGACGGGACCTATCGTACATCCACTGATCCTACCGATAGACACCGGGACTTCTCTTTGAAGCCGCTTCCCCAGCATGGCCGGAAGTGATATTCCCCAGTCTAAGGCTAGAAGGAAAGGCCGCATCGAATCAGTGGGAGTCCGCAGCCGATTCTAGCGCAGCGAGCCTGTCGACAAGATCATCCATGACGTCTCGCGGGTGTCCTCCCTGACCAGCAGCAGCAACAGCGTTACCGCCCATCCCGTCCTCCTTCTGCTGCTGGTCCAGCGCTATGCCCGCCTTAACGGGCACGAGCGGCGCGCCCCGCGGCTCGAATCCAGGGGCGATGCGGCGGAGGGCCTCGCGCTTGCGGCGCTGTTTCTCGTCCTCTCGCGCACAGAGGAGGGCCTCGCGCCGGGCGGCGTGTGCGGCGAGCGTCGCGCGGCGGTTGGACTCGACGGCGAGGACGTGCGGTTCGAGAGTGAACGGGTAGACGAACTGGAAGTGGGGTGTGTGTGTGCGCGGGAGGGGGTCACGGCGATGGTGAAACTTACGTATGGGTTTACGCTTTCGGGGAGCGGGTGGATGTCGGGAGGGAGCTCTACCTGACGGGCGTCACGAGAGGAGGAACGTAAGTTGGAGCAGAGCGCGCTCATGGGGCAGGCAGAGAGAGGTTGACATACGTGTTTTGGGACGCGCAGACTGGGAGATTGGATCAATGGCACGCGAGATGCGGCAGCATACTGAGATTTCGCTAGGTTTGGGTTGGGGATTACTTGTATTAAAGGTGGATGTCGTGGAGAACGTACAGTGTTCGTGCGACATGGACCGCAGACGGGACTTGTTGCTACTAGTAGCCTGGTATTGTTCGTGCGGCAGTTCCGAGCTTTCATAGAGAACACGTGACAAGCTATCGGCCATTTAAAGTGAATGGAAAGGTGTCCATTCAGTAAACACCATATCGACTATTTGGAGATCACAGAGTACGGAATTTATAAGGTAACCTAGATATCCTTGACTTGCTCTTCACACCACTCCCACAGCTTCTTCGCGAGCTCGGCGTCGAGCGCCTTCTCGCTCGGAACCACGACGCGTGCCCACGCTGTGAGATACTAGAAAGATCATAGACGAAGGACGTAAGGTGAGATTTCCCAGACAGAATGCCGTACCCACCTTGCCATTGAGCTCGCCCGCAGCGGGTGCAGTGCCAGCATACAGGGAAGTGATTGCACCATAAGAGACATCGTGTGTTCCCAACCGCATGAAGAATTGTACCAGAAAATTCGAATGGCGCGTGAGATCCGTGTGGATGGTCCCAGGGTGCAAAGAGGTCGATACTATGCCTTCGGCACCGTAACGCCGAGCGAACTCGTTAGAAAAGAGGACATTTCCCTACATAAAAATGAACATCGGGCGGCTAAGGGGCAGTATTCGTACACCTCACCAATTTGCTCTGGCCATATATCTTGGTCGCGTTAAACTTCTTGCGTGCCTCGAGCGAATCACTTCCGGGACCGAGCGTGGCCCAACTAATACCTTCGGGCGGCACATACTGATGACCTAGAGAGCTCACGTTGACAACGCGTACAGTTCCCGCAGGAGTCTTTTTTGCGGTCGCGGCGAGAACGGGAAGAAGTAACTTGGTGAGATAGAAGTGTCCTGCAGGTTCGATGTGTGATAGTGGTTGCAGAGTCCGTCCGCAACCTACCTAGAACGTTCGTCCCGAATTGCATATCGAACCCTTGTGTCGTCACCTTGTCAACCACTGCATATATGCCACTTGGGTCGGGTTAGAGGCGTGTCATATGGCGTGAACGCGGGTACAGTATGTCCTCACGCGTTGTTATAGAGCGTGTGAAGCTCGGTCTCCTTGCTGATGTACTCTTCTGCGGCGGCCTTGATGGAAACAAGGTCTGCTAGGTCAAGCTTCAGGAAGAAAATGCTGTCCTTTCCCGTCTCCTTCTTGAGCTCTTCGATCACCTTTTGTGACTTCTCCTCTGACCGCGTGGCGATATACACCCTGGCACCCTTCGCGAGTAGTACCTACGAGCGCACTTCATCAGCGAAATGACACGATGAGGCCAATGAAGACTTACCCGTGCTGTCTCCCTCCCTATACCACCATTGCCGCCCGTCACGATGACAGTCTTCCCCGTTTGATCAGGAACATCCGCAGAAGTCCAGGTTGGCTTTGGAGGAAAGAGCTGGCCAAGGGGCCCGATATTTTTCTCGGCCATGGTTCAGAGTTCAGAAAATGGGTGGAGGTAATGAGCTATCGTAGGGGGAAAGGGGAGACTACGACCGTAGTAGTGCTGCGCGCCGTGCCGTAATACACTGACCGTCGTGCGGGGCGTAATTTAATATATTACGGTCAGGGCACCCGTCAGAGATGTCAATGTTGTCAACCTTCATCAAATAGCACAGGTAACTTACAGAGTACACCTTCAGGTCGCCGTTGTTGATTACAATGTTGATCATTGTACCTGGCTCATGGGATCATGTGATACGTATTACAGTAAAGCCCTTTGGGGGCAATCTTTTACCCAGACGTCTTGGTGCATTCGCCCAGCTCGTATTGGCTTGTGGTACCAGCATATCATTATTGAATGTTGAGATACTGTACACTCACGCGTGCAACGTCTCGACGTTCGGGAATCGACCGCACCTCAATCAAGTGCGGCCTGGGGTACTTGCACGGCGTTCACGTGTTGAATATTGGTTGAATACGTTAAATGCCCGAGTACACCGAATCCGATCACGCCTGATGTGTAAAGGGAGAAGAGTTGAGATGCGAGTGACACGATCATTTAGTTTCTTAGGATACCGATACTTGTTTTCGGACACTTAGTTTATGCGTGTGATCAGGGGACAATCCCTGTTGTTCACTTACACATCTCCCTACTGGTCCTTACGATGTATCCAAGCACGCTTTACGCATACCTGGCACCCCAGTTGGTTATCTTACACCTGGGGTGCCAGATCCCCCTAATACCGCGCCGTTGCGTCATTGAACTTGTGCATGCCAATGGCCCATCTTGTGGTCCATCATTCCGGCCCAGATACTGTACCTGGCACAGCAGGGCACGAACTGCACGAAACTCACCTGGACCCGTCTACTTCCATGTATGGTCACAGTTGGAGTACTTGAATTAACATCTAGATAGAGCTGCTGCAACGATGTGCTTTGTCTATAAGTTTGATAACCCACCCTATCGATATGCTCCTTCTGCTGTTGCTACGGTTTTGCTACATACTAGTGAAGAGTACAGCAAAAAAAACAAGCAATGAGAAACTACTAGTAGTTTACAAGCGCGAAAACTTGTGAAGCAAGCCATTACAGGGGGTTAAACCACAAGACGGTCAGAAAGGTATCCATCCACCGACCGGGGGACTAGGGAAAGCATGGAGTTTGCAAGACAGCTTATATATCTTTGACTTGCTCTTCACACCACTCCCACAGCTTCTTCCCGAGCTCGGCGTCGAGCGCCTTCTTGTTCGGAACCGCGAGGCGTGCCCACACCGTGAGATACTAGAAAGGTCGCACACGTGGGTCAGGAAGTAAGGGAAGACTCCCAGACAGAATTCTGCACCCACCTTGCCATTGAGCTCACCCGCAGCGGGTGCAGTGCCAGCATACAGGGAAGTGATTGCACCATAGGAAACATCATATCCTATCATGTGCTCGATCCAATTCAAGAATGAACCGGAATAACGTCCGAGATCCGTGTTGATAACTCCAGGGTGCAAAGAGGTCGATACTACTCCTTCGGCGCCGTAACGCCGAGCGAGCTCCTTAGAAAAGAGGATATTTCCCTACAAAAATGAACATCGGGTGGCATCGGGTAGCATTCGCACACCTCACCAACTTGCTCTGGCCGTATAACTTGGTCGAGGTAAGCTTCTTGCGTGCCTCGAGCGAATCATTTCCTGGGGCGAGCGTGGCCCACCTGATGCCTTCAGGTGCCCCATATTGGTGTGCTATGGAGCTCACGTTGACGACGCGTACAGTTCCCGCAGGAGTCTTTTTTGCGGTCGCCGTTAGAACAGGAAGGAGCGACTTGGTGAGATAGAAGTGTCCTGCGGATTTGATAGGTGAGAGGTGACAACAGTTGCAAAGTCAGTCTGCACCCACCTAGAACGTTCGTTCCGAATTGCATATCGAACCCTTGTGTCGTCACATGGTCAATCGGTGAATTCATAACGCCACTTGCGTCGTGTCAGAGGTGTGTCTGTCGTGGTGTATGCGTGCGCGGGCCCTTACCCGTTGTTATAGAGCGTGTGGAGCTCCGTTTCCTTGCTGGTGTACTCTTCTGCGGTGGCCTTGATGGAGACAAGGTCTGCTAGGTCAAGCTTCAGGAAGAAGATGCTGTCCTTTCCTGTCTCCTTCTTGAGCTCTTCGATCGCCTTTTGTGACTTCTCCTCTGACCGCGTGGCGATATACACCCTAGCGCCTTTTGAGAGTAGCACCTATGAACGCTCTTCGTCAGCAAAATGCCACGATGGGGTGCCGATAAGCGAAGACTCACCCGTGCTGTCTCCCTCCCTATACCACCATTGCCGCCCGTCACGATGACGGTTTTCCCTGTCTGATCAGGGACATCTGCAGCAGTCCAGGTTGGCTTTGGAGGAAATAATTGACCGATGGTCCCAATATTTTTCTCGGCCATGGTTCAGAGAATGGCGGATAATGGTGGAGCCTTGGAGGTAACGAGCTATTGTAGGGGGAAAGCAAGGGGGTAAAGGGGAGACTAGGACTGTACTTTAAATTGTACGGCGGCGCATCGCTATATATTACGGTACGTAACATGTCAACGTGTCAACCTTCAATAGTCAATGTTAGAGGAAGAGCCAGTTCGGTTCGGATTCTCAAAGAATCCGATGCGAGCAAGGACGCAAGGCCTCGGCAGACGCGAGATGAGGTACCGACGCCGTCGCGTGAAAAAGATACCTTCGAGCATTACATAAGACATGGCTCGTGGATGCAGCCAGCATATTCGTTTCATCTGTTGTGTCTCTGGCTATGGCAGCCCAGATATATTCTGCCCCACTATTCACCCTATCACACCTCTGCACTTTTCGGGGGAGCTTGGCTTCTTGAACTCAACTTGGGCAGAAGTGGAGATTGCCAAGACCGGTCTTTGACAGCGTATGACAGCTTTGATGACCTCCATTTTTGCAGATGGAGATACTAGTATTTCACAAGCACGAGAACAAGCCATTATGGGGCGTTAAAGCACAAAACGGTCAGAAAGGTGTCCATTTAGCGAACACCGTAAACTGACTGTTGTTCGGGAGACTATGGGGAGTATGGAGCTTACAAGGCAGTTTAGATATCGACTTACTCTTCACACCGCTCCCACAGCCTCTGCACTTTCCGGGGGAGCGTGTGGCGGATGTTATGTCCGCCGGAGGTCCGAGCGGCGGTTGCGTCCGCGCGTGCCTCGGGGTGTTGTTTTGTACATGCAATTTATGGAGTGACCCTCAGGAATATTCTCGGCTTCGTTTATTCTCGTGCGTTCTGCTCGCTTCTACCATTCTACGATTTGCAGATTCGGAAAGCTGTCTATAGCGGCTATGGTGCGTATATGATACTGATATGATCTCATTCTCCTAATTGTTCTAGCGCAGACTTGATTTTCTTTTGTAGCCCCGAATAAGAGGCAAGCGTGACAGTGTCATGGTTTGGTGTCGTTCCCGAATGTATAAAAGAGCCTGGAAAAGCTTCAGAAATGGATTCTTGACCCGAATCGACTTCGCTCATCCTCGCCCACTTTCGCGTTCTCGTCGTACTATCTCGGTCACCGGCACGTGACCGTCTCTCGATTCCGGCGTCGTCCGTAACCTCGCTTCTTGAACTCAAAACTCAGTAGTGCTCAATGCTCATTGAGGGTCACCCTGAGCGGATAAAAACACAGCTTGGAATGCGGTGTCATGTCTTTCTTAACCTTGTGGACGAACTGCGAAGGGTAGGCCTTTCTGGCTCCCGGCATGTGTCATTAGAGCAGCTAGCTATCTTCAAGTTCCTCTATACTGCGGTAGCTGGCCTTTCTGTTTGACACTCACAAATGACGAGATAGAACTTTTCAAACTGAATACCGTTCTTCCGGAGTAGGAAGCATCTGAAGCCACGACACAACATATCGTTCCCCACTTGTTCTTGCAAGAACCCATTGCTTTCACCGAATCAAAAACACGCACATTTGCTGAAGCGCTGATGGCCGGCGGCGGCCTCCTCCCTTGCCTCCTCCCGGCACGCAAAGGAGAGCCCCGCGCCGGGCGGCATGCGCGGCAGGCGTCGCCCAGCGGTTGGACTCGATGGAGAGGGTGTGCGACTCGGGAGTGGACGGGTAGACGAACTAGAAAGGTGTGTGTGGGAAGGGCCGCGGTGCTGATGCAAGTGAAACTCACGCATGGGTCGGGAAGCGGGCATTGCAAGTGGGGGGGAATGAGAAATGGTTGCTTTGGAGCACGTGGGGCAGGTTGACATCCGTGTCTCAGTGGGCGCGGGCTGGGAGGTTGGGTTGGTGAGGTGCGGGGTGCCGCAGCCCGAACATGTGCATGTTGAGATTTCACTAGATTTTGGCTATCGTTCAGAGGTCCGTACGTGAACCGCAGACTCGGACCGACTGCTTCCACTGGTGCTGTAGAGTCCCGAGCTTTCACAGAGAGTCAGGGAATACGACATGTGACAGGCAATTCGGTGATGAGTACAGTAGCAAACAAGCAAGTAATGAGGAGATACTACTATTATACAAGCACGAGAACAAGTGAAGCAAGCCATTACGGGGGATCAAAGCACAAGACGATCAAGAAGATTTAGCGAACACCGTATCGTAAAGTATCGTAAAACGACTGTTGTTCGGGAGACTACGGGGAGTATGGAGCTTACGAGGCAGTTTAGATATCCTTGACTTGCTCTTCACACCACTCCCACAGCTTCTTCCCGAGCTCGGCGTCGAGCGCTTTCTTGTTCGGAACCACGACGCGTGCCCACGCCGTGATATACTAGAAAGATCACACATGTAAGGGAAGATTCCCAGACAGAATTCTGTTCCCACCTTGCCATTGAGCTCGCCCGCATCGGGTGCAGTGCCAGCATACAGGGAAGTGATTGCACCATGAGAGACATCATATGTCACTATCCGCCCGAAGCGTTGCAAGAGTGAACTCGTATGACGCGCGAGATCCGTGTTGATGGCCCCAGGGTGTAACGAGGTTGATACTATACCTTCGGCGCCGTAACGCCGAGCGAGCTCGTTAGAAAAGAGGATATTTCCCTAAGAAAATGAGTATCGGGTGGCACCGGGCGGCATTCGCACACCGCACCAATTTGCTCTGGCCGTATAACTTTGTCGTGTTAAGCTTCTTGCGCGCCTCGAGCGAATCATTTCCGGGGGCGAGCGTGGCCCACCTGATGCCCTCGGGCGGCCCATACTGATGACCTAGGGAGCTCACGTTGACAACGCGTACAGTTCCCGCAGGAGTCTTTTTTGCGGTCGCCGTTAGAACGGGAAGGAGTAACTTGGTGAGATAGAAGTGTCCTGTAGGTTTGATATGTGAGAGGAGGTGATAACGGTTGCAAAGTCAATTTGCACCCCACCTAGAACGTTCGTTCCGAATTGCATATCGAACCCTTGTGTTGTCACATGATCAATCGGCGTATACATAACGCCACTTGCGTCGTGTTAGAGGCGTGTCTCGCGGTCTGTGCATGCGCAGGCCCTTACCCGTTGTTATAGAGCGTATGAAGCTCCGTTTCCTTGCTGGTGTACTCTTCTGCGGCGGCCTTGACGGAGACGAGGTCTGCTAGGTCAAGCTTCAGGAAGAAGATGCTGTCCTTCCCCGTCTCCTTCTTGAGCTCTTCGATCGCCTTTTGTGACTTCTCCTCTGAGCGTGTGGCGATATACACCTTAGCGCCTTTTGAGAGTAACACCTATGAGCACTCTTCGTCAGCAAAATGCCACGATAGGGCGCCAGTGAACGAAGGCTCACTCGTGCTGTCTCCCTCCCTATACCACCATTGCCGCCTGTCACAATGATGATTTTGCCCGTTTGATCGGGGACATCCGCAGCAGTCCAGGTTGGCTTTGGAGGAAAGAGCTGGCTGAGGAGCCCAACACGTTTCTCGGCCATGGTTCAGAGAATGCGGATAACGGTGGAGTGTAACGGGCTGTTGTGGGGGAAGGGGGAGATGAGGTGAAGAGAGACGACAAACGACAAATGACCTTCTGTTAAAGGAAGGTCGGGATAAGACACGCTCTACATAGCAATCGCCTAGAATAACATGCGGCAAATTTGCAAACAAGCAACGAGAGGGCATCCATTGATTGCAGTTAGAACGACCGTGGCCATCTGGCAGCCATGCAGAACAATCGCACTGCCGACTCTTTGCGAGTGTTCTCTGCGCTTTTGACTCAACGGCCTTTCTGATTCATCTGAACGACAGTCGGCCAGTCTGAAATGGTAAAACTCAAAAGAAAATATGGCCACGATGACATTCAAAATGTCCTGGAACCACCGGGCGTAAAATGAAGGTCTTACTGGTACGAAGCGGAGCCTGAACCTGCACTCTGGGACCTGGTTGGAGTGGAGCTCATGATTTAAGAGTGAGTGGAGAAAGCTCTCGCATGACTTTCCGGTGTTTCAGGCCTTCAGGATGGTGGGCTAGAACCGACCTTGGAGCCGACAATCAACGTTAGTCGAGTTTATCGGTCAAGAAGGGCCTAGGGTTTTGGATCGCGGTGTAATGCACAGCCATTGGTTGTGACAGAAGTGATCACAGGACTAACTTACTGTGGTCTGTAGTCCCACCTATTGTTTTATATTGATCGGAAGTCGTCGCAACTGGAACAGGGCTTGGGAACAAGGAGCTGCGGACTCGGAGGCAGCCGTAGGTTGGATCGTCCTAAATAGGAAACCTAAAGCACCGACTATTCCGACTTCGACTAGCTCATGCCGACAAGCGCATACCCGAATACAGCCTATCAGCACAACGATGTTCATTTGGCACCGTACGTCCATACGCTGATAGATGTGTCATGCCCGTAGTCTAGCCACTTTTTCACATGCCAGTGGACGAGACTCATGAATTTATGTGATTCCTGTTGTAGATGACGGACGTTACCTCAACATCAACTGGACCTCCCCGCACCCTTGACAGCGGGATATGGAGCTCACTCTGGCACCTGAACTTGTCCGACCACCTCTCTACCTTCACAACTTGGCGGACCATTTGTAGCGCCACATTGGACTCCTGATTCAACCCTGACTGTAGTTGGTGGCTGTGGGCGCCATCGCGGACATTCAGCCTCGACTTTGGGTGCTCCGTTCCCAATCTCAATGACAAAAGACTTCGGTCACCTCCCCGAACCGTAATCTCGCCGTAACCCCATGTACAATTTCAGAGAGGGAGTTTTGAAATCATCGGTGTTGTCGAAGTCGTCCTTGTCATCGGCACTCAGCGCTCAGCGCTCAACCCTGGGATAGCGACGACCGTATCTTTGGCTTAATGGGAAAAGTTCGGACTTGCTGGTGGTGCTCGCAAAGGCCCCTTCTCGAGGGAGGTTCTCCAGCGCCGAACCCTCTGACGCCGCAACAACCCAAGGTAGTTGGGTAGGTGGGTGGAAGCATGTCCGGCAATAAGACCGTAGTGGCACATCTCTGTGTAATCCATCGGGTGTGATATGGCTACGCGACGGAGACCCCTGGGCATGACAAATTACAGTAGTAGAACACGACAAGTTGTGTGGGGAGCGGGGAGAACTCGGCTGGGTATCATTCTCTCTACAGTGTTCTCAATAGAGCCAATGGAACTTCCCTCGTGGTCGTGTGACCTCGTTGTCTTCAACATTCACTTCGTATGGCACGTGGACAGGAATACAGAACACCAAGTTAGTTTTGTTTTGGTTGAGTCTCCCGGCTTTCGCCGAAAGTAATAACCTCGTCACTGGCGTCATCAACAACTCATGTCATCATCGTGGTGCATTTAGCATCTATTTTTTGATTTGATCTGGCGTGTAGCGACATGGAATTGACGTGTCCCCACGAGTGACCCACGCGCAAGTGACTTCCACTGACCACGCTCGCGAGGACGTCTTGAACCCGTCCGTCGATAACGGGAATACCGTCAACTTATATCTACAATATCCCTGTTGCGCGGTGATATTCGGCTAGTTCAGGAAATTACCTTATCACTTGGACAAATGGAACAATGGAAGACCAGGTCCCCTCCACGATCACAAGATGTGTAGTTACCGCAACATCAGCTGAGCGCGTGCCACCGCTCCTTTGAGTAATTCGGCCGAGACACGCTCTGTTCAGACCCCAGGGGTCACGTACTGTATGGTCCGCCCGCTGTTACAGTAGTGCGCACACTGGCATCGTAAGGAGAGGTAGGGTTGTTTCAATAAAGTTCATCTACCCTTCTCGTTGTCTGCTTATTGCGGGGAACCCTCTAGCAAGGCTTCTCGACCCCCTTCTATCAATGGTCTGCGCCAGGCAGGCGCACAGTATATTTAGCGCATTTGCAAGATTCGGACTGAACGTGGCCAGGTCGTAGCGCGCCGCGGCATTAAAATGAGGTCTAGGCACCGTCAACAGATCTGTGCATTCCTCACCACTCCGGCGCCGCCCTCTGCTCGCCGGACTGATAAGATTAGGATCCCCACGCTGCCCTGGGGGGGCTAGAGTAACGCCGGGACCCAAGCTCAGGCCTGAGTGGACAATTTGAAATCGACGGAGAGAGGATGACACAAAGCTACAAAGCCACCCGTCGGATACCCGGGCTGAGAACCGAAAAGAACCGAAAAGGTTCTTGTTCCGATCCAGTGGGCTGTGAGTTTGAAGCGCACGTGGACGCTCGACAATCTGAGCGTGTTGTGCGTGTTTGATGCGATGCCATGATGGCCGTGCCCCACCTTTCTTTCTTTTTTTAAACGGCGGTGGGAAACGAGAAATCCGGGCCAAAGTGGACTGTCGGGTCTCTTCGGTCAAGAACCCCATTGCGTGTTACATTATACATTACAATTTTCTCCCCTATAATCAATTCCCTCTCTTATATAAGTACAACTCTCTCAGACGCTTGCTCGACTCAAAGCCCGAGGACCCCCTTTTCGGTTACTGTAAAGGTCAAAGCCACTTCTTCCACTTGAACGTTGAATAATGGCCACAGCGGTGCACGCGATGCTGTCTCCCTCCTCCACAACATCACCTCCACCCTCCTCCATCACAATGCAACCACGGAAGTTCGCGCTCGCGCAAGTCCATGACGATGTATGCCTCGTACAGGGTGCGTTCTCTCTCTCCCGCCCCTTTCATCGTGGCCTTCTAAAACGGGCGCCCCCCCTTTTTTTGTTCAGTGTGCTCCTCCCTCGCACACGAGAGCTGTCACTCCGCGCTCAGCGCCGTCGAGGCGCAGATATATGCGCACGAATTCATCACCATCTTCCGGTACTCACACCCTGCCGTACTCCACCCGTCGGACATCCGGATACTCGAGTGGCTCGACGAACAGAGCGTGTTGGACGAGGCCGACAAAGGCACCGTCTTTCTCGCACGGGACGTTATGGAACGCCTGCGACGGCTCACGGACCGGCGCTGGTCGATCGGCGTCGCCGCCGCCACAAGGCCGCGGTCAACGTATTACTCCCGCGGTGGCAGGAGGATGTCATGATGAGGATGTGATATGATGATTCAACTTTTTCTCTGCTCTGCTTTTTCCTCCTTCGTCGGAGTACCCTGTGGTGCTCGCTGTATACGCTTGCGGGTAACTTATTTTTCGAGTCTAGTGTAGTAGTAGGTTACATAGAAACCATGCATCCCCCCTTTCCCTCCCCTGCCAAAGAACCTTTGATTGATGCGATACTGTACATGCCGTAGTAAATTGAATATCCGCATCTGTTTTTCGGTGGATCGGACCGTATAGCATCAGTTGTAATCAGGACTTTCAATCACCCCTCCGCGCCAGTCGATACGAATACACTGTACTTCGGTTGCTTTCCGCAGCAGTTTCCGCAGCAGAAGTGATACCGCATCAGATGACCAAGCCTACGCGACCAGATTGGAGCACATAGCACGCGCTTGGAGCATAACAACAATTGAATACCACCTCCGATTAAACGCCGCTATATTACAAAAGCTACGCATTACCTGTTTTGTCGGCCATCCATGGCCCCACAAATCGTCATCACACCCCGATGTATGATGCATTAACGTGCGCCCTACAGTATGGTACCATACGAAGCATACTTTCTGATATGTAAATGTTCGCGTCAGCGATATAGAAAAGGCTCTTCCTAATGGTGTTCAGGCAAGATGGCGTCTACCGCCACCTCCAACCCTTCTGCACAACTCAGTGTCGTATTGAAATTTTACGAAGCCATCGCAAACTGGAAATTCGACGTTCTTGAGGCACTATTCTCGGAGGACTACATACACAAGACCCTTCCCACAACTGCGAATGATCCGCCGAAAAATAAGACCGAGGGCATAGAGTATGCGAAATCCCTCGGGAAATTAATTGGTCACACCAACTTAAAAGTACGTCAAGTCGCGCATTCATCAACTGGAGTCCGAGTCGTAATCATGTCCTGTGCCACAGTACGAGATCTTCCAATTGAATGAGGCTCCAGGGAGCATCTGGGTTCACGTACGCCCAGAACACTTTTTTCAGCGCATATACACGTGCATCACTGACATCTCTTGCCTCATACAGTCGAGGCTGTACGGTGATCTTTCCGATGGCGTCGCGTTCAACATCGAATCTATCTACATCTTCACGCTCAGTTCCGGAGACAACATCCAGATCACTGCCATCCAAGAATTTATCGACACCGTGAAAAAAGTGGCCGCAGAACTCGTTGCCGCCTCTGCTGCTGCCGCGCCCAAGTAGCTTCCTTTTTGCTTAGTCGGATACCGGTGTGTGTTATGTAAGATCGAATAGCTGGGATACGTTGCTCGCTTGAAAAGGTGATGTTACGGGGACGAAGATCAAAAGCCATATCGTGTGATCTACTATACTCAGGCTATCATATAGGCTTACACCTTCACAAAGTAACATAATTCGCGTCCGATCCAGGAGACGAACACACGAAAGACGGCTCATCATTCAACACAGGAGTATGGGAAGGAAAATTGTTGTCTGGGAAGCAGTAGCAACTGTCCCGGGGCGAGAACGCGGGTAAGCACACGAACACATGTGCGCACTTCCTCACGATGTGTTGGTATCGATGTCCCCTGGGATTCTGTTAAGATGCAAGGCTTCAAGAATATCGCTATGAGAGGGCGGGAGTGGGGGTCAGAAGGGGGTGGCCAGTGGGGAGGTGAGACGTCATCCGTGCATGAGTCAACCAGGTCAAGATGAAGGTGTAGAAATCACGGTACATGCACCTGGAAAGTGACTTGGCTGCAGCAAAGTTACTTTTTAGTCATTCCACCCTCCTCCGCCGCTGACGTCGTCCTGAAGCTGCCATACCCTGTACAATGCCCATGGGATCAGGCATATCTTGCATTGAGACAGCTAAAGGCGACAATTCAGGAAAGTCTTTGTCTTCCCTGTAGAAGCGTAAGCAGGCAGGACAAATGGGGGGGGAGGGAGAAAATCGTACCCGCTCTGGCTGTCTGGTATTCGTTCTGAAGGGCCGCAGTGCATCCATTTGGAACAACAACGGCCAGATCGGATAGACCAGAACAAAGCCACAGAAACACAGGAATGCAAGGGCGATACAAAAAAGATCATAGCCGCATGACGTACCCGCACACACTCCATAAATCTTCCCAGTCGACATCGAACAATTCCCACTAACGAATGCACCTAGAGGGGTATGACCAAACGAGAGGCTTCCGGATAAAATGTGTGCCACGTGTAGAACGTTTCGGCGTTTGGATCAACAACTGCTGATACGGATGGATCTTGGGCAGCTGTACAGTTGCATAAGATTTTCGCCGAGTGCCGTCCATGATCAGCGCTTAGCGTTTAACCATCCTGTTCCGAGACTCGGACGTGATTAGGGAATTGAAAGGCCCTTCCTTTTTTTAGAAACCAGATAACGCTGCTCTTCGATGACAAGCACCCCAACTCGGATCCAGTGTCAAGACCAGTGATGAACAAGCGGCTCGCTGATGACGAGAAACCGGGAGTCCCCAATAGACTGACCCCGTTAGTTGATCATTGCCGACACTCGTGGCTGCCCCATCGGGCCCCCATCGAGGTAGCGAGGGACAAAGTTGACTGAACGTTTTGCACTCGAGTAACAGCTCTTTGGATCATGGATGTCCTTGTGTATCTCGAGAAGTGAAACTCACCACCGCCCGTCTGATGGTTGATAAGACGATCACAGAACAAAAGTCTCGTAGTTTTGCGACAGTACACGGTAGTAACACAGCTTTGGGTGGAAGAAACACTGTGGGTCGTTGGTAGAGTGGCGCACGCACCTGGGCGTATATCGCACCGTTCTCATGGAAGCGTTGAAAGTCCATATATACAAGATGGAACGGAGGACGATGGGAACAATTCAACAGGATTCCGCAAGCTGTTAATCAGTAGAGTGCGAAACCTCGTACAAAACGCACACACCAATCAGTCCATTTCTATACAGTATTTCCGAGGAGGCCTACCTAGTTCCAAGGAGGCCTAGGGGGGTGGGAAAGAGCCCAGGCTCGCCACCAATGGATCACTCGATCACGTGGAAAAGTCTTAAGACCACCAACGGCAATTCCCGGCGATGCTGATGCCAGCGGACGAGCTAAAACGATTGCACTTTTCGAAAGTTCGTCTTGAACGTTGCTTGAACTTCGACGTTTTCCAAGAGACATTCTGATCCAGCGGCTACATCCATAGCTGTGCGTGCCCGTCGGCGCGCCGTTGGAACGAGCCCTTGGGTCCCTCCTATTTGTTCGCATCACGCGGCGGTGCCAGTGCCTTCTCTTCGGTTTTCGACATCCCCCTATGTCATGCCCGCCGCCAGTATAAATTCTAGCGCCTCTTCATTTTGGGGCTAGAGGATCGCCCCCCGAAATGGAACGAAAATACCGATCGAAGGATGGCCTTATAGGAATCCCCGTTTCATGTCGGGGATCCATTTCAGGTAAACCCGACCGTTCGGGCAGGGCGATATTCGTACTTTCGTGCACGACGACGATTATGACCCGGCCGTAGTTCTTTTGCACTGCGAGCCGGAATTATTCGGGAGCAGGTCGAGACATCTTCATTGCCTGTCTGCTGGCACAAACATTCAAGGGGGCGGATCTCTCGTCCATAGCTCGCGTCCGTGTTCGATATCGGAAACTTGACCCCTCTCGTCGGATCTCTGAAAGCATGTTCATCATTTTTGTGGTGCGTCCAAAATGGCTGTCGACCGATCCATGCCACCAAAGGGAGAAAAAAGGAGAGCGCCCTCGCCCGCGGAGTCAACACCGACATGGCGCAAGTGTCCTAATTATGTTCCGTCTTTATTTATCTACTGGGTGCAAGCACCGACAACTGTTATCATCCCAGACTGCTGCCATTTTCTCGGCTGAATGTTATCATTATTAGTTGCTGTTCACTTTAGACTCCAGAGCCCCAAGATCACATCACGTTTTCTTTTTGAGAAAGACTCGACAAATCCCATGGACCGTATTTGCCGTTTTCTGGTTGAGCCTGGACTAAGGGGACCCGGCTTCGGGGACCTCAAACTGCTTTGGGCATGCTTTGTGCCTGTTAACCTCCACGAGGTAGCCGCACGACGTCATCGCGTAGTGCATGCCGATAGATTTGGCGGGAAACCTCGTACATTCGTTTTCGTTTGCTGCCCTGGAGGCATGAATGCTGAACGTTGAACACGGGCGCTGTCTTTGCAGCTTGTTGGGTGACTCAGGCTCCTAGCTGTCACTGCCCCTGGCCATTACTATACGGTATGCGGCGGCTGGATGCCATAGGGGGCATGATCGCTATCCATTTTCCGTGGAAGACATTCATAGGCACACGTATGCGAATGCGATATCGTTTTTTAAAGCCAAAGGTTTTCATTTCTAGATCCGGTGGCTGTGATGATGATGACCTCACCCAGTATGATCTCGGTCGCAGTTCGCAACGACTGAGAATGGCGAAACCAGTGCGTACGCCGCGTTGGACCTCCGAGGTGCGTTTCAAGCCTTTCGCCTCGTGTTTGAACAACACGTGTATCGATCAACACGTGGATCCGCTATGCATCATTGGGAAGCCCACTGTTCGCCGTGGACAATTTCGCGGACTATTCGGTCGCACGCTGGGGTGAAGCGCCCAGTCACAGCATGTGTGCTGGTCTCTAAGGAGTTCTCGGCAACTTCTTGTCGACCGTGTCTCCAGCAAGGTGAAGGACTTAGCCACGAGTCGGGCACGGGCAACACCCCGTGGTCACGGGGTTCGTCGCTATCATGGTTATGAGTTGGGCACCATTCGGACTATTGGAGAAATAGGTGGAGCAATGGCAGTTGGCAGGCGATATCTGTGGAGAAGCGAGACGATAAGTTGTGGTCAATTGAAGGCATTCGCCCAATCCTGGCTATAACTGGCGGCCTGAACAATTTCGGGAATACGAATGGCCTGAAGCATAGGCGAAGCCGTAACGACACCCCGGCTAGATCGTTTTAATGATCGGGCTTCACAGCGTCTCGTGTTCCCGGCGATGAAACCGTGCGCACAGTGGGACTTAAGATGTTAGGGCAACGGTCAATTCTGTGATATCTGGGTAAATCTTACAGGGTCAACAAAGCGTGTTCGGATTGAATTTCGCCTGGTAATCGATTAGTGGCCCTAGTTTCAAGCCTAATTATCTGCCCAGGCCCTGCGCCCATTCATTAAGGGTGCCACCCTCGCCGCCATCACACCGTCACGGGTAACTTCAAGTTATTAGGGTCAATCGTGGCACCTAGCGCTCATCCGATAGTATCGTTTAGGAGTCTGATACGGTTATCAAGCTTTCTAGCACCGTAGCTGTTAGTTGTAGTCCAAGGAGCGGGCGTGGCCAAGGAGGGAGGCTGGACCCCGAACTTCTTCATCCCCGACGGAGGATATGGCAAGAATGGCACGGAAGGGTCGTCGTGACTTGTAGGAACTGCATCCGTAAAAAACTATTACAGGCACTGCTGGAGGCAGTTCTATTAGTGATGGTTGGGTCAGAGTCGGCGTGGGACTCATGTCTGCCACGAGGCCGATGGGTGATACTCGATACGGCACTCGGGGTCGTCATCCCTTTCTTTTCTATATATCTCACCTCTGTCCCCCCCCCCGACCGCCGATAAGCCCTATTGTGTCCCGCAGTGTTCGTCCCCACCCCTTACGAGCTCTTCCGTTCTCTCTCCGACGACTTCCTGCGGTTACACCATTCCCTCTTTCTTATCGGTCGGACTCAGCGACGTCTTTTTTCCCTTCCACCTTTCTCACACCGTTTCCTATCATCGATGTTCACTTACGCACCCAGGCTGGTCCAGCGCGCCTCCCCGCCAGTTCATGAACGAACTCCGTCGCAAGCTTCTTCATCCGTTCCCCGCTCTCACACCCCATCCCTTCATCCCTCCCCAGCTGTCCCGATTCCCACGCGCCACTCCCAAACGCCATCACCTCAATCCATCCCTATTGTTGCACCTCGTCATAGCCCAGAGCCGTGGGTCGATGCGCTCAAGGAAGACGTCGAGGCCGAGTTTAACCTTTCCCTCGTCGATGACGTGAAGGCAGTAAAGGACGCTTCGCTTGCCTCTGCGACTACGCCGGAAGAGAAGGTGGCTATCCAACGCGAGTTTGACGAGAGCATGGCCGACATCCGTGCGCTGGCACGCGCCGAGCTCCAGCGCCGGGTCGAGGCCGAGCGTGAGCGCCGCCTGCTTGGAAATTTTCACGGCAAAGACGCCCTCGTTGCAGAGCAGCATAACATCATGGACAATATCTTGCGTGAGAAGATACGCAGAGACGTGTCCCATTCTCCCCCCTCGAGCTCGAGTTCTTCTCTTCCGTCGCACCTAGCGCAGCCGCAGCCACACCTTTCCCGGCAATCACAGCCCATTCCCATTCCGATTCAACGCAACAGCTCCCGCAACGGCATTCCCAGGGGAAGCTCCGTGGGAGGGCGGTCCGTCTCTATCGGAAATGGGCCGATCGCGTCCTCGTCATCATCTTCGCCTCGTGCGTTCCCTTCGGTACGCCGTGATTCCATCACGCAGCATGCCTCGGCCCGGCCTTTCCAATCCCCGGTCGCCTCACCCGCGTCCTCACTTCCGTCCGTCTCGAGCCCGTCCGAAGCATCATCAGGTCGGTTCCACGCACGACAAGGAGATGGATCGGCGCTACGAGGAGCACCGCGCCGCTGTGCAGAAGCGGGAGCAGGAGGTCCAGCGGAAGGAGGCTGCCGCACTGCGCTACGCAGAGGAGGCCCGTCGGCGGGAGGAGGTTGCCGCACGCCACGAGGAGAACGCCCGGCGCAAGAACGAGGAGGCGACGCGGCGCATCCGTGAAGCGGAGCTGCGCGAGCAGCAAGTCCGCGCATGGGAGGCTCGCACCCGCAAGGAGATCGCGCAGAAGGAGGCGGAGGCAGCGCGCACACGTACACGGGCGCAGAGCACCGCTTCCGCCGCCGTCCCGCGCATGACCCGGGTGTTCTCCGAGGAGTGGCAGCAGCAGCAGCAGCAGCAGCAGCAGAAGCTCCGGGCCGGCGCTGGAGTAGCAGCAATACCGACGCCGATAGTGGTTCCCCGGGGGGAGGTCAAGGTGCGTTTCTAACGCTCGCCACCCCCCTCGCATCTCCGGGCCAGTTGAACTGGGGACGGACGGACCATCGGACGTAGCGGGTTAGCAGGGCACTGCGTCGGTCGTCATCGCAAGCGTCGTCACTGGGGGTCAGGCGGGAACGCTGGTCTCAAAAATCTCGAGCTGTGCTTGTCGTCGCTCCCCGCCTCGTGTACCCCAGTGGTGCTAAAAACGGCCCTCCCAGAGACGGACGCGCGCAGAAAGAGGGAGGTTTGGGAAAGCGGTGGGTGGAGGGCATATCGGCCATGCGTGCGGGATGAAGCGGCAGGACTGCTAGAACTGCGCGGAGCCAAAGGCGCTCTACTTTACACCCTTCCTTCTTTTTTTTTCTTTTCTCTTGGGGAGCGTGCGGCGGGTGAGCGCCACGGGGCGCACATTCATGGTTTTGGCGCACTCACGACTACTCCACTTGTCACCCCTGGGTTCGGCCCTTCGAGGCTGCGATGGGGCAACAGGAGCGGGAGCAGCTGTCGCTGCTACTCGTGGGGTTCTTTGTAACGCGCGTCGTCTGCCGTGGCCCGTCAGAGCTCCTCCCCGAGACGACGATTTCACAAAACGATTGTTCCCCGGAGGAACAACGGATAGATGACTTAGGTCGTCACGGATCTCTTCGGATTTGTAATTGTCATTGTCACCTGCATATTTTTGTACATATAAACCCACATCCATACTTCATGATGATCCACAATGCTTCAGCCCTACCTTGTATCCGATCCGAGTGAAACTGTCTAAATGCGTATTGCCGTTGAAGGCAACAGATTAAGAAAAATAACACTACGCAGATCTCCTGGTTCCGAACAACTATATTTTAAGATGAGTAGTCGAGACCTCGACCTGGAACCACACTATTTCGACGACTCATTTAGAAGCCTCCAGACTCGCAATTTTCCGGGCCTCGGTGAAGCGAGCTCGATAGTTAGATAGGATGATAGAACATCCTGTCTATCCTTTGGCTGGGCCGTTCGGGGTTGCCCACAGAGAACTGCGTGACCAAGTGGTCAGCCACGCCGACAACAGCCCCGGCTGGGCGGGTATGAAATGAATGGTACCCACCTCAAACAGCACGACCACGTCCTCACAGAGCACGCAACGGACACTATCAGACCCCAGTCTCTCCGGTCTCTCCGGGAGTGGGACGTTCTTCATGTTATACGGGAATCGACGTGCCCGGCGGCATCGACGGTGGCGGCACACGCTGCAGCTCTTGGTGCTCCGCTATGGCACCGTCACTGGAAGAACCCGAAGTCCGCGGCTCATCGGTGGCGCTGCCGTTCGGCAAAGGAAGTGCTTGTTCGTCACGCGCGCTGCCGTCTGCGGGCGGCGGCGCACGGGGCGGGAGGTAGTCCATGATGCAGAGTATGCCGTCATCGAGGAGGATGGGCGGCTCGCAGAGCGCTTGCATGCCACAGACCTTGAACAAGCCGAGGTAGCGGCTGTGCGCGACGTTCGGGACGGTCACGAGGCGGGTGTGGCCGGGGCCCCACGCCTCCCACGGCACGTCGATGAGGAGCGGGTCTCCGGGTTGCTGCTGGGGTGGTGGGGGCGCGGGGTGCGCCGCAATGTACGACAGGAATGCGTCGTGCGGGACGTACAGCGTGTGCAGCGTGAACACCGCCGTGAACCCCTCGACCGTGATCGCGCCGACCTCGAGCGCCAGCAGCTTGCGGCGCGGGTCGGGGTAGAACAGCCCGCGCCCGTGCGCGCCCGGCGGGCGCGGCGGCGGCGTGTTCACGTGCAGCTCGGTGAAGTACGGCGGGGAGTGCATCGGCAGGTCCAGCGCGAAGCGGTAGGAGCTCGGCGGCGACGGGCCGGTGTTGTCGCTTTCGGGCAGGGTCGTCACCTGGAAGCTGATCGTGCGCGGCTCACGCGTGGGGTTGTAGTGCGTAAAGATGATGTGTCGGTCGTCGAGGAATGCACAGCACGGCGCGCTGGTGGTTAAAGGCTACGAAATAGTCAGCGAAAACCGAATCCTTCGAAAGGGACACGAAGGAGAGACGCTTGCGATTTCTGCCAGGCGATCACCGGTCTTCCAATTCCAGACGAGGATGTGCGATGCTCCGACGAAGGAGAGGAGGTCTCCATGGAGGTGCAGATCGAACGCCTCGTGGTCTGAGTGAGAGCGTATAGTGCCAGAGGTGCTTGTTAGAGGGTGGACTCCTCCGGTGGAGAGCGTCCGAATGTGGATGTAATGTGAACTAAGAAAGATGTTCCCAGTGAGTGCAGAGACCTGATATTTGGGGAACTTACGATGAAAAAACAAGGAGATCTTGGGTATCGTCTAGGCAGATCGATTCCAGGCGATCGCAGTCCAGGTCCAAGTACCAAAGCTGCTCTGGAATGCCACGCAAATCAGAAGGAAATCGCAGCATGAGCAGCTCGCCCATGCGACTCCTGTCGCTCCGAAATGCTATCAGGTTTCCCGATGCCGTCACGGGGAACGGGGACATCTCTTTCGAGTAAGGGAAGTGATCTACCGGAGACCACGAAGAGCTCCTCCACGCAGTCTGCGCCCTCTGTAAGCTGGTTAGCCGCTCTGCAGGCCCAACGGCACTCGGCGCCCCATCGCACATCCTGGCAGCGCTCAACTCCACGAGGTATTGAAGGGTCGAAGAGTCATCCACTATGTCTTTGAGACGGCGGCATGACTAGCGATGGCTTAATGACTGCAAGGGAAGGAGGCGAGGCGGGCCTACTCTTCGACAGGCAATCACTGCCTTGTAATCAGTGTGCTCCAATATGTACGAGATAAGTTCGTCAGGTAGTGGGAGGATACGGTGATCATTTATGTTCAAAGACATGATCGAAGGTTCCAGTTTTTGAAACAAAAAAAAACGCAGGCACGACAGCCAGCATTATAACTTGAATCCCCGCAATCGGGGCAACCACGGGGCGGGGGATTACTCTATCCCACCAAGGGGTGCTGTACGCGGCGCGGACGCAGAACGGAAATTTTATCTGACATATGAAATAGGGGTGCTTACATAGGTGGGTGGCAAGCGGCACATACTACTTGCCTGCAGTATATAACGAGCCGACATCCAAGGGCTTGCCCGTATATCCAAGTCCTGTAGTCCCATGAGACGGCCCTTAGCCTGAGCGATCATGCACCCTTGATCACAATTGCTCTGGATAGCCTGACCCACGTAGTATTATTGGTCAAACTTCACCAAGCTTCACCAGTCAATGGTCACGTCCTATTCATCACAGCCTAAAGCAACCCCTTGCCTCGGACCTGGGTCGGTCGCCATCGCCTTTACCTCGGCCCCCGGATGGTTCTGTTCTCGCGAAGGTTCTCGCGTGAAATTGCATCATAAAAGCTCTCACATTGCTCCGACCATTTCAGCACTTTGGACTTCAGGCCCCTCACAAACTCATGGTGTCGCAGACACCGTCTCGCTAACCTCCCGTAATCATGCGCTACCGTTGTATATCTGTGCTCTCCGTCCTTGCCACTGGTCTCCTTGGTGGTCTTGAGAAGCTCCTCTCACCACCTTGGGATGACATGCACATCAAGCACTCATGGAACACTGTCCCGAGGAACTGGGAGAGCCTAGGTCATCCACCTTCTGGCACCACAATCGACCTTTCCGCTAACGCATATTCTCACGAGTGCATACCTGACTAAGGAGCAAGTGGCCGAACTCGTCGCACCGCGTCCAGAGACGCTCCAGCTCGTGAATTCCTGGCTCAAACACCACGGCATATCCTCTCTTTCGTCCATTTCAACGCGCGGCGGCAATTACACTGATGCTCAAAGACGTGTCCGTGACCCAAGCCAACACCCTCCTCGGCGCATCGTACAAGCTCTACAGACACATTGAGAGGGGCGAGACGATTGTCCGCACTGTCGGTTATTCGCTTCCCATGGCGCTGCACTGGCACGTGTTGACTGTGTGCCTCCGACGTCCTTTGTTTCCCCGCATGCGCAATGGCAGACTCCGCGGAATCGCTCTGACAGGGCAGTGAAGTCGACATACATAGGGAGAACCGTGATGATGCTATCGAGCCGTGCAATAGTCAATTACGTCATGCCATCGTTCCTGCGCTAGTTGTACGACACGGAAACCTATATACCCGATACCCGGGGCGAGAATGTGCTCGGGATCGTGGGATTCTTAGGGGATTACCCGAGCCCGGCGGACCTGACGGCGTTCATGCAGAAATATCGCTCTGAAGCAGATGATGCGACGTTCACCGTCGTAAAGGTCAACGACGGGGGTACGACCCGACCCACCCACACGAAGAGGCAAATATGGACATCCAATACACTGAGGCTATGGCGTATCCGACCCCTCACATCTTCTACAGCACTGGCCTTGGTTCGGACACCGAGACGGATGACGATCTCGTGTCCTGGCTGATATACATCCTACCTGGAGAACATCCCTCAGATCATCAGCATGTCGTACAGCAATGAAGAAAATTTCACCCCGAGGGAATTGCAATGAGAAACTACTAGTAGTTTACAAGCGCGAAAACATGTGAAGCAAGCCACTACAGGGGGTTAAAGCACA
Organism: Lactarius akahatsu; assembly: GCA_021524915.1. Lineage (NCBI taxonomy): Eukaryota > Fungi > Basidiomycota > Agaricomycetes > Russulales > Russulaceae > Lactarius > Lactarius akahatsu. Next base: position 384,827 of record JAKELL010000021.1, read on the forward strand.
AGACGATCAGAAAGACCGCCAGCTCGGGGGACTAGTAGGGAAAGCATGGAGTTTGCGAGGCAGCTTATATATCTTTGACTTGCTCTTCACACCACTCCCACAGCTTCTTCCCGAGCTCGGCGTCGAGCGCATTCTCGCTCGGAACTGCGACGCGTGCCCACACCGTGAGATACTAGAAAGGTCACACACGTGGGTCAGGAAGTAAGGGAAGACTCCCAGACAGAATTCTGTACCCACCTTGCCATTGAGCTCACCCGCAGCGGGTGCAGTGCCAGCATACAGGGAAGTGATTGCACCATAAGAGACATCATATCCTATCATCTGCCCGATCCAATTCAGGAACGAACCCGAATAACGCCCGAGATCCGTATGGATAACTCCAGGGTGCAAAGAGGTCGATACTATTCCTCCGGCGCCGTAACGCCGAGCGAGCTCCTTAGAAAAGAGGATATTTCCCTACAAAAATGAACATCGGGTGGCATCGGGTAGCATTCGCACACCTCACCAATTTGCTCTGGCCGTATAACTTGGTCGAGGTAAGCTCCTTGCGTGCCTCGAGCGAATCATTTCCTGGGGCGAGCGTGGCCCACCTGATGCCCTCAGGTGCCCCATACTGGTGTGCTATGGAGCTCACGTTGACGACGCGTACAGTTCCCGCAGGAGTCTTTTTTGCGGTCGCCGTTAGAACAGGAAGGAGCAACTTGGTGAGATAGAAGTGTCCTGCCGGTTTGATATGTGAGAAGTGACAACAGTTGCAAAGTCAGTCTGCACCCACCTAGAACGTTCGTTCCGAATTGCATATCGAACCCTTGTGTCGTCACATGGTCAATCGGTGAATTCATAACGCCACTTGCGTCATGTCAGAGGTGTGTCTGTCGTGGCGTATGCGTGCGTGGGCCCTTACCCGTTGTTATAGAGCGTGTGAAGCTCCGTTTCTTTGCTGATGTATTCTTCCGCGGTGGCCTTGATGGAGACAAGGTCTGCTAGGTCAAGCTTCAGAAAGAAGATGCTGTCCTTTCCTGTCTCCTTCTTGAGCTCTTCGATCGCCTTTTGTGACTTCTCCTCTGACCGCGTGGCGATATACACCCTGGCGCCTTTTGAGAGTAGCACCTATGAATGCCCTTCATCAGCAAAATGCCACGATGGGGTGCCAGTAAGCGAAGACTCACCCGTGCTGTCTCCCTCCCTATACCACCATTGCCGCCCGTCACGATGACGGTTTTCCCTGTCTGATCAGGGACATCTGCAGCAGTCCAGGTTGGCTTTGGAGGAAATAATTGACCGATGGTCCCAATATTTTTCTCGGCCATGGTTCAGAGAATGGCGGATAATGGTGGAGCCTTGGAGGTAACGAGCTATTTATTGTAGGGGGAAAGACTACGACTTGTAGGGCGTAGGGCGGCGCGTCATAGCGCTATATGTTGTTATGGTCACGCATTTCAACCTTCAATATTCAATACTCAATGGCAAGAGCCTGTTCGGTTCTGATAATCAAAGAATTCGAGGCGAGCAAGGACGGACGCCGCGGCAAGGACTCGGACGCGATACGAGATACTTTTTTTGAAATTAAATGACACATAGCATGTGATTCAGCCGTTTCATCTGGCTAAGATATACTATGCCCCCATATTTAATAAAAACCTTTCCGGGGAAGCTTGACTTCTTGAAGCCGCCTAGTTCAAGCCGCCTAGTAGTGGACAAAGTTTCTAGACCACCCCCTCCGAGGTGTTAGAGGTGCGGGAAAGCGCGACTCAGTCTTCGGGAGAAAAGACTAATAGTATTAGTTAGCTACCTTTTAGAGGTGCGGGAAAGCGCGACTAAGATACAATCAGTAAGGTAGTATACGGGAAGGAAAGTAAAGTACTGACCTCAGTCTTCGGGAGAAAAGACTGAGGTGTCGCTACTGTGACTACGAGTATATAAGTTCGATAAACGGAAAATTTCTACGCTAAGTCTATAGAGGTATAGTAAGGCAGCTGTGCTCGACTTGGTCGTTTCCGACCTCAGCCACCTCGGAGTTACCCGACGCTTACTCAGCGTGTGCGGCTGAACTCCAACACGAGGCTCACCTTTGTCAATTTTTCATGATCATAATGTTGCTCTGATCTGACCCTCATTATATCGTGTGATCTTACATCCATATGTGCTAGAGGACGTAGTGTATTTATTTTGGGGAGAAAGGATGCCAGGAAAGTACTGATCTCCTAAGATCTTTCGGAATTCGCAGTCTTTTGCGGATATGGGTTACATTTGCAGAGCTAGCCTCGACAATGCCTCATTCTGCCATGGTCCCGCACCCTCGATTCTGAACTTGGACAACGTGGGCCAGAGCCAGCGAAGCTGTCGGGTGCCTCAGGTGACTCAAGGAATTCAGGTGTTGTGCAGGGAAGGCGTCCAGTTTGGATACCAACAAGGGTGTCCTCACTGTGCTGGTGATTGCAGATTCATTGCACCGCCCGAGGGAGACAGTAAATTTTGTCTGCAGCACCAGCTTGATGAGGTCGACTCGAAAACTCGGGTAGGCATATAAAGGCCTCAAGTGAGTACGTTTTCCTCACCCTCTTTATTGGCTCATTGCTCTTCTCATCGAATATTATTGGTATTATTGGTGAGTTCGTCTGGGGCTACCAGATCATGAGTTTGGCGTGGACCATGCCCCTCGGACGGCGATGTCGATTTGACCGTCAATATTCCCGTAGATGTTTCAATCATGTTTGTATCTGACCCATACCGGAACGTCCCTTTGTCAGTTTTGTGACCTTGTCTCGCAAGACGACCACGCTTGGTTACTCTCTGGGGTTTTTTTTTTGAGTTACTCTCTGGGTTCCATTCTAACTTTAGTTCTGTTTCTCTGCTAGCTCGTATCTCCTGTTATCTACTTCTCCAACCCCAGCAAATCTTAGTGCTTCCCCTCAGGGCTTCAGAGCTCTGTGGGGGCCCAGTTCCCCTCGTTCCCTGCGTTCTCTAGCGTGCCGCACCCTCGCACGCCCTTAGGGATTTTAGAGAGACGTTTCCCCGGTCTAGGCGGACCCATGTACGAAGTTACGAACCCCACGAAGGCGACTTCACGCCTCTCTGGACCCAGGGCAGATCGGGTTGTTTGGGCAGTGTCCCAACGTGCAGATGCAACCCAGCTCGTTACCGACGGTAATATATTGACTGTATTCCCAGATTTATGCGTGGACATGCGTGACGTTGGTGACAGATTGTACCTCCGTAAAGGGATTCCACCGGAACAGCGTATGTAACATTTGCTTTGTCGACATTCCCTAGTTTACCTAACTGTTGTACAGACCCACCAACGAGCCGTGTCCATGCGTACCCCGACCTGTGGCTGCTTTATGAAGCGGCGTGAAGTTATCTCGAGATTCTACAACGCATCGTCGGTCGTTGGTCAAACTGCTCAACACCCGCATCGAGGTGCTACAAGACCTGCTACAACTCTTGAAAGAGTCTGTGTCGAGTCAATATTCGGAACGCCTCGAGAAAATCATGACCACCCTCACATTGATGATGATGATGCAGCCGCAGGTGACCCCGGCGATGCTGCCCCGACAGCAACCCTGACGTGCCTGCTCAGGGTCATGAAACATGTGCGACCCAAAATGACGATGGTGATGACGGCGACGACTAGAACGATAGGGCTATCGTTTAATCCCTGCATGCGCCCCGACGGTGGCGACGCTACCCCGATTGGAACGATGTCAATGACTTGGATGACTCCGGCGCGCCTGCACAGTAGCGCGCCACCAACGCAAGTCACGCACCAGGTGTGCCCGGTCCTTGTGGCTTGATTCTGGGCCTAAAGCCCCCAAAAGACGGGCCGAATAGCAGGCTTTTAGGCAGAGCCGGGCCCGCAAACCACTAAATTAACAGTTTGCTGATTAGAGGAGGGGAACTACGGTCACGATCGAGGTGCTGCCAGGTGAGAGGGAGTAAGCACACCACACGGGAATGGCCACGCACCACTCCAACCGCTACTGTCGGTCCACTGAGGAAATCAGAGGTGGGCTTCGTAGTACCTAGCCTAGCATCCAGCCGATTGACCCGAGTGTGATTTGCGAAAGAAAAATCCAGCAGAGTGTACGTGCCAGCATACAGCCCACCATGGGAAACAATGGAACGATAACCAGGACGGAATTATTTGTCAGCATTTGCCCTTTTTGGAGGGTCGGTGTAGGGTAGCTCTAGCGGCGGAGCCGGCTCGGAGTCTGTGCATCAGCTCGCGCTGGCGCTACCGAGCAGCCTGCGCGAGCTCGGATTTCTCTTCTCTCCCTCCCTTACCTGCGATGTCTCTCAACGAGTTGTTGGGCTTTCTTACCGCCCTTCTTTTTTTCCTGTGGCGATTGCCTTTCATTCTCAACTCCTCGTGGTTTTGGAAGAAGACGAGTCAGAGGATATTGGACGATGCGTCATTGCTTCAGCTGGCAGAAGCTTTTGCAAGAAAAATGGATCAGGAGAGGCCCTTAATCGCAGAGAGGATCAATCATCCAGAGACAACTCGCAACGTGAGTCGGTCACAGCTTCATTCCCAGACTAACCTCAATCCAAATTCAGTTGCTCGAGGTGGAAAGGGTTCTTTCACCCGCCTACCACTCCTTTCTGGAGATGCTCAACCCCCTTCGGCCGGCACATCGTCTACCAAGGGAAATATTGATACAGATCTTCGGCCTCGTGGGGTCAGGAAAGATAATCCTACCCGTCTCGCATGTCTGCCGCCGGTGGCGAGACATCGCCCTCAAGACCCCCGAACTTTGGTCGTCTTTTCATACAGACGACTTCACCCACATGATGCCAGTAGCTCTGGGACGTTCCGGTGACCACCTTCTGGACGTTTCCTTGCATACCAGCTGTGATGAGATCCGGCGGCTCGAGCGCCTATTGGAACTCCCCTTCTCGCGCCTACGCTCGCTGGACATTACCGTCACAGGACCGTTCACGGACGAGGTCAAGGGTATATTCTCCCGTTGCCGAAGCCATGCGTCCGTACTGAATGAATTTTCGCTTCGGTTCGATTTTGACGCTACAATTCCTCAGCCGGTTCCTTTCGACGAAAATAATTGTTTTGCCATGCTTTTCAACCGAGAAGTGCCAGCTATTTCCAACCTGTTCCTCCGGAATTTACATCCATGGCCACCCCTTCTCTCTGAACGGCTTAAATCCCTGACACTCACATCCATCTTTATCTCAGCCGACGAACTATACCCTGCCCTTCGATCCGTCCCCAATCTTGAGACCCTCGCCCTTCTGAACACCATCTCAGTTCTGTCAGAAAATTTCTCTGGACCTGATACCATCATTTCCCTTGACCGCCTGCGCGCACTATATATCCATCAGCCACGTGGGGCTCTGAAACATCTAAACCATCTCCTAGGCCATATTACAATTCCGCGCCTCGATTTGGCTTGTGTCTTCATGTCTGACAGCGCTGTTGTCGATGATGATATACCCGAGAGCCCAGAAAACTCGTACAGAATGTTCAGGACAGTCACCGAGTTGGTCATGCACCTAGACAGTCTACCAGAGTCTCAGTTCTACTTATACGGAGCGCACGAAGACAGCCTCGCATTCTCCTTCTGTCTCCCGACCACCGCTATGCCCCGTATTTTCAACGCCTCGGGCCTCTCCGTGGGCACTCTGTCTGCCAATATCTCTCAGGTGACCCGATTTATCTTGCGTGGGGACGACGCCAATTCTACAGTCTCTGCGGACAATCTCATCCACGTTTTTCGATGTTTACCGGAGTTGGCAACTCTGGTCGTAACAGGGATGCCCTTGGACAATGTTGTTACCGCCTTGAATCGGTTGCGGGACGAATCTGAGCGCCCTGTCCTTCGACACCTGCGCAACTTGTATACCCGCGGGATCGGAGACAACAGCCTAGCCCTAACCCGCTTCCTTGGACAGAGGCTGGAACCAGAGCTTCCTGTTCCACAGGTTGTATGCGCGGCGTCGCTGAAGAACACCGTCGGTACTAGATATGGAGATATCAGGGCGATCGAAGACCTCAAGTCTGGAGAATTTCCGAAACCATTTGCAGTTCCGGAGCCTATGCAACAATTTTTCAAGACGAATCTTGAAACGGTACGCGTTGTTCATCCAGTCTTGAGACCAGTACACTTACAAGTTCGAGGTAGAGTCAGATGGACTGGATACTCAAACGACGCAATTGGTCTTGAACAAACCATCTCATTGTAGCCTATGGACGCACATGCTTCGCAAACGCGAATCACTACGTGGATTTTGTAATCATCCTTCGCTACTCGCGCCAAGGTGACGCATCAAATGGGTATGCCAAAAGTGCACACCATTTCGATTGGTTCCAGGCACTTGCGAAACTATATTACGTCCCCCCGTTGTACCATTTAGGGTGTACTCGTACATAGTCCAGAACATGGATTGAAGTGAAATTTTTATCATCGCGTCTCGTTGGTGGGTCCAATAAAGGTGCTCCAGTGTCCCAACTCAGCAGGCGGTGAAGACAGCCCTATTCATGCCGGAGGAGTCTTGAGAAATCAGTTCCAATTCCAACGGTTCCTCTCCATGAGCCAATCCAGTTCATTCTATACAAGAGAGTCAAGTCAACTTCCCCGAGAGCGGGGGCGGCGCGCACTCACCCATCCCAAGTTCAGCTTCAAAAACCCTTGCATGGACTCGGGGACCGTTAACGGCCTGGGGAAGCCCTCGGCACCCAAGTCCTCGATGGCCTCGACCTCCCCAAATCGCGACCCAACCGAGCCCTTCAAAGACGCAGGGCAGACGATGCGTGGGTTGGGGAGCCCCGGCTCCAGCCGCTGGCCCATATAGCGCATGAGCGCGAGGGCGTCCGTGCCGATGCCGCGTACGTAGAGGCTGCGGAGCTGGGGGAGAACTGGGGTCTGCAGATCGTCGCGGAGGCGGGCGAGCGCGCTGACGACGTTGTCGAGCGGCATGCCCGTGACGACGAGCGTATCTATCGCGGGGAGGGAGCGGAACACGTGCGTCAGGTTGTCCGCCGAGACGGTCTGGTTCTCTCCGTCCGCGCGCAGGACAAACTCGGCCGTGGTGGACGTGTCGACTGAGATGGGCCCGAGGGAGATGGCGCCCGCGCCGAATATCTGTGGTATGGCGGCGGTCGGGAGACAGAGCGAGATTACGAAGGTCTCGCCGTGCGCCCCGTGCAGGTAGAACTTGGACGCGGGCTCGCCGTCCAACTGGAGGGTCAATCTCGTGAGGCGGTGAGACAGCCGGACCGGGTGCGTTAGAGTCGATATGAAGTCGTCGTCTAGGGTGTCGCACTCCCCCATTAGAATACACGCGAGATCCAGTCGCGGGAATTGTAGGTGGGTCATCAGGTGGCCGAAATGCTTGAAAGGGCCCCCAGGCTGGTGTATGTACAGAGTATCCAGCCGGTCCAAGGATATCGGATCCGAGGTACCCGCGTAGTCGTCTGAGAGGGTAGAGATGACGTTTAACAATGCGAGGAACCTCAGGTTGGGCACGGCTTGGAGGCAAGGGTACAAGTCATTCGCCGACAGAAAGAGCGATGCCAATGTGAGGGTGGTCAAAGTTTCAGACAAAGGAGAAGTCCACGGACGTAGAGACTTGAGGGACAGAGCGGATAGCATGGGGTGTTCCCTACCAAACAGACTACTGAAGGCATCTCCCGCCTCTGGAGACTCGGGAGCAGGAACCTTGGTATCATGATCGAATCGGATTGAGAAAGTGGTCAACAGCGGTGCGGGTTTGTGAAAATGAGAGAAGGCTTCCTTGACAGCATCTGTGAAAGAGCCTGATATCGTCACGTCAAACGAACGTAGATGCGAGGAAGCAGCTTGAAGATCGGTAAGGAGCTTCAGGCGGTGTGTGTCATCAGAGCTTATGGACACGGAGATATCGAGGGGAGCCCCCTGAGACCGTTCAATGAACATGGGGAGCATATTTGTAAGATCGCGGTCCCTCAAGGACGTCCACAGCTTCGGGGTGCGCAGTGCGATGTGCCTCCACCGACGACACGTATGCGTCAGAGGTACAACCTCCGCCCCCGTCCCGACGAGTACGAATATTTTTGTCAGAATGTCTCGGGGAACCCGGTGCACCTGTCGGGAGGGGGACAACAACTCCGAGACGGCATGGAACGCCGGCGAAAGTACGGCCTCTGTGGCCTAGCAACTTTGCAGGTCAAAGTCACCACTTGAGTCAACTTTATGAGTGAACGACACACACTTCCTGCGAGACGATGGGGTCTAGGAGCCTGTCCTGTCCCATGGCTGCGCGATCGCGAGCTATCTTCCGAGAGATGGCCTCCGCGAGGCTCAGTAGGGACGCATCATCAAGCGCCGTGCCGACTCGGGTGGGGCGAGGACTCGTTCGTGGGGCCGTACGCGGGTAATCCTGCCGCGACGGCAGCCACACCGCGACTATGGCCGCCCAACACCTGGAAAGGAGCGTCGAAGTCATCGCTGCGTTGCGGGAACGTGGTGGGCCACCCCCGACCGTGCGTGGGAGTCTTGGAAGACCAACTCCATTTTTGAAATATCGCGGATCGTCACAGCTAAGTCGAATGATATGTGGTGAAGGTAATGTGGATCCCGCAACTAATACAAGGTAATTCTTCATCGCCCGAGGCATATCTGCTGGAAATATGAAACCTGCCTCGGTCTTTCGACTTCGTACATGGGCAGAGTTGGACATTTACACCTAGCTAGAACCACTACAGTAATCTGTGAATTTTCTTTAGGCGATCTCAAGTGTAATGTGGACGTGCTTCAGGTTCAGTCACAGGCAAGTGTGTCGATGCTTTGCCACAAAATAATGAGAGTTGGTGTTGTCGAGCGATAAAATCGCCGACGCACACACGCACACAATAATTCATTACGACCGACGCCAACGGCCATCTCCCGTCGCCTCTCATGTGAACCGGATGACAAAGAACATCCCCAAAAACGCGATCGCTACGACGAGGACACTCGATATCGTCAGACAAGTCGTTCCGAGTGCCTTCCCGCGGTGATCCCGCAGCCGCAGCCGCTCCCGCTTCATCACGTCCAGGTTCGCGCCCACCTTCTCCTCCGCAACGCTAAGCACTCCCTGGTCGGCCGCCAGCAGCGCCGGAGAAGTGCTCCGCGTTCCGCCGCAGCTGGCCCGCCATCTGCACTAGCTGCGCCGCCAGCTCTTCCTGCAGCGCCGTGCTGTTCTGCAGCAGCGCAGATGAAGACGCCGCGTCGCCCCCCGGGTCGCGTGCGCCAATTGCAGACGGGGATCCGATCCGGCGGCAGAAAGGCAGCAGACTCGTCGGCCGAGCCAAGGAGCAGGTCCACGTCCGCAGCTGCGGAAGCCTCCGCATCCTCAGTGGTAAGAAGACTCGACGTGACGTGTGAGGGTGGTGCAAGGCGTTGGAACAGTTGGCAGCTCAGGTTTTCGGATGACGGATGGGGATGGGCGCGGTACGGTAGGAAGGAACGGCTCTAGACGCGAAGGCTCAGGAGCGACCCGCTGCAAAAGAAGGAAAATTAATAATGGCATTCCGGCAGTACACATGGCGACGTACCTCGTTGACTGATAGCATGGAGGCGTCCAGCCTGTCCAGCAGGCCACGAATGTCCACGAGGCGCTTCCCGAGCTTTCTGCGCATTTAGCTGGTCAGTGCCAAAGTTCCCTTGTATTTGGATTCTGGGAAGTGGTGAAGAGCACTCACACCGAGGGTTGAATTTGATTGTCAAGCTCCACGTTTCCCAGTAGTTTTCGGGCGTGCTTCAATTGCTACAAACTATACATTGAGTTTCTTGCAACGAGGCAGGGCTAAACAAGGGACGAACCTGTAGCACTCTCTCCGACTTGAGCCATTGCGTCCAGCTGCGTTCCGCTTGGTCGATCCCAGTCCGCTTCGTTGACGGATTTTTCGAGACGCCGCACAAGGCGGACGAGGTTCACCCGGTCAGTGGACGACCTGTTCTTTGACTGTCATTTGGAGAGAAATTACGGGATGTAGAAAGATATTGTGAGTCAAGGAGTGCAGCAAGTAATCCTTGCCTGTGCCGCAGCGGTGGCGGTTGAGCGTAGCGTAACGTAATCACATTAATCACCCCGTGACCTAATGCATCATCCCGCCGTTCCTCCAGCGAGTCTACTGAATAACTGCAAGGGATGCCGCATCGCAAGTCGCGAGTGTTCAATAACGTTCAACGTCCAGCGTTCACCCACATCTGCCCCACTCTGCCGCAAGTCCACCTCCTGTCCTAGTCCCGATCCCGCAATAGGTTCATGACCGCGGCTGATGTTGGAAGTCCAAGAATAAAGACAACATGGGGGCCTTGGACCTGTTATCGTTGCGATAATCTGATTCCGACCGGGACATTCGATCTCTATCGCGTTATTTGTGAGTTCCCGGAGACAAGCGCTCGTTTGTGCGCAATACGACAGGTAAATACCCTGCATGGTATAGGCCCATCCATGTGTGGAGATCGATTGAAGTACTGTATGTCTCACCTTATTCTAGAACACAAGGTTATTTTTGGACGATCGAAAGGTGTTCCTCTGCGCTATGCCCAAACGGTAGGCGTTGCAAATCCGTTTCTCCAGGAGCTTCATGGCACAGCGCTCGGCGCGGGGAACTATGCCCGAAGGGCTTACAATGACAGGAACGCTGCGTTCGTCGACCCCTCCATCGCAGACACGCCAAGAAACGCGCTCAACCGGAAGCAGTGCGGGAGCTGTGACATGTGCCTGCAGGGCCAATCTCATCCTTACTGGTAATTGTGATTAGTAATTCCAATTGGAGACCAGTGGCGTGAGTGGACAAAAGACCACAAAATCTTTTGCCTGAGTGGGATATCAATTGGCGATGAATGTGGAGACGGTGCGCAGCAGTAGGGCCTGAGATAGAGACGAAGTTGCGACGTTGTGATTGAGAGGGCGCGGCACCATGGAAACATATGCCATGCAGATTTTGAGGGGCATAGCCTTGACAAGAAATGGCTATATTCAAGGTACAGGAGTAGGTTTTCCACGCTTGGGGCCATCCAATTAGGAGTGTCGCACCGAAATCGATTGTGAGAAGAATACATTGTCCTTCACTAAATGAGAGAGTGTTTGCCAATATAGCAAACCTAATCTACCGGCGCGGGCCAAGAAACTGTGATGGAGTGACAAGGCGACTTGTGAGAAATCCACATCACCCAGTGTGCGAATTACAAGGACCAGGAGGTTGTCCTGGCAAGCGCTCATCTTCAGATACTGTACTCGTAACTTAAGCAGACCCGAGGACTAAGATTACCCTGTGGGGGGCGAGGAGACAGAACCACCCATGAGGGACCGCATTTTGGGTTGAGAGCGAAGCGTTGTCGTGGGACGCGTAAGAAGCTGCGCGGCCTGCGCCCGGCGGAGAATGCGCACGCCGACTTCCGCACCAGTAACCCAATGAAGCTGGAGTGGTTGATTCTATCAACCCTACACCCAGCGATCCATCTAGAAGGTGTAGGGGCAAACTTCCTGGTTGAAGGTGAGCTGACGTGGTATTAGACGATGACTCGGATCAAGTTGGACGTCGCTGGCAAGCAGTGCATCATGGCATCCTGGCATCCGATGATCACCCGGCCTGGGCGCCACTGCCACAAGAACCTTTCAAGTTGTATACATTAGCGGATCATGGTGGACCCTTGTACTTCGCATGGTAAACGTGTCGTGGTTCGTTCGAGTTCGGATGCGAATGCGATCAATCGGATGGTGGAGCGACGGTTCAAAACAGAGAGAACTGATTGAAGAGAACCGTAGTTGGCAGGAATACAGTAGGTCGAGAACTCAGATTCAAGTCATGGCTACTGCCAGCATAGTGTCGCCGCTCTGTGTAGAAGGTATCAATCATCTGTCAGCAACATACCGGCGCAATACCGTATTCGGCGGCAACAACTGCTCAGTAGCTTGATTAGACACTTTGGACGGACCCTACTTGGAGCCTTGTAGCACTCGTGACAAATATTCAAAAATTCGGAAGCAACGTATCTTATCTTTGGGGCTGAGGCAACGAATGTCCGAAGCAGGTGACCGTGACCAACACTGTCCGCGGACGCTCAGGTGATACACTAGTCTACGCGATGGCTCGGGTACCTGCTGGCATGTCGCACAAGATGCTCGGTGCCCCCCGAACGGAATCGAACAGTCATGTCAGCTGGGTCGCGCCCTTTCATGACCCAACAATTGCCTTAGGTCAAGACGTAGTGATCATGTCATGTTCTACCCGCGGGAGTGGAAATTAGTCGAAAACACGGGCGCGTGTGGAGGGCAGATGACCCTATCAGGTGGGCACGGACTCTTGTGGAGACGAGGCCCCTCCAGTATTTATGCAGGTCACTAGCGGTGGGGAAGGCCCATTTACCCTGCCAGTGAGCCATGTCGATATAATTTTGCCCCTCCCTGCTCTCCTCTTCCCGCCACTCGCGACGACGTCCAGCTATCATCTCGTACAAACCCTTGGGCTTGGGAACTCCCGCCTTCTACTCACACCCTAGCACGTCCCATTTGGGACTCGCGTCGCACGTTTGGTTCAACTGTTTTTCCTATGTCCCGGGCACAATCGGATGTTCCACCACCAGCATTTCTCCACCCTTTCGTGGCACGCCGTCCCGCCACCACTCCCAGGGTCGGCCTGTGACCCTTCTTCCCGAATCGTTTGCTCCCCGATCTCACCACGGATCTTCGTCATGTCCACGAAGGACATTGCGGTAAGTCCATCGGTTCATCACTCCTTCGGCCGCGCGGTGGTTCTGTTTTTGCGATACTGTCGTCAACGCAACAATTTTTCGCAATTACTTGTGGGTCTTCATCAGTCGGGGAAGCGAATGTCCAACTTCATCCGAACACTGATTTGGATTTAGATATTTGACCGAGTCGTCACCGAGGACCGAGGATCGTCAATCTGACAAAAACAGGACACATCCGCTGCGCAGGCCAGTAAACGCTCCAGACGAGTGTCCAGGGGTCTTCCCTTGTCCCTTCGGCTCGTAACTGCTCCCGGCCGGTGTCCCATTGTGGAATACCCCAGTCTGTCAAAAGGCTGTGGCCCTGTCGGGTGTGGGGCTCCCAACAAACAAACAACCACCAATCTAATCAATCTCCAATCAATTTTCAATCTCGCTCAAAACCAACAACCCTGAGCGCTATTATGGAGTGCTCTAGCGAATCAAGTCTCTACCTTGCACTGCCGGTAAAGCGGACGGAACCCCTGCCTGATGGCAGTCAGTAGTCAGCGCCACCATGTACTCCACCAGCACCCGCGCTGGCGGTTCCTCGTTGGCTACCAAGGACCTTCAAAAGCAAATTTCCGCTCCCAGAAGTATAGTGCGCCCTGGGACCAGGGCGTAGACCGTGACAAACCCCCCGGACCTTACGGCCGAAGACTGCACCTATTTTTTTTTTTTCTTGCGCCCAACCCGATCTGAGGTGTCGGCCTCGCTCGGCAAAGCCCAATTACAGTAGACAAATGCGACGAGAAGATTGGAAGAAGTTGCCTGGATGGGGCAGTGGACCGCGCAAAGGTAGGCCTGATCCTTATGGACACGGCCATGCCGACCGCGATGCCGGCGCCACAGTGCATGTGCGCATGTGTTGTCCAACTGAGCTAGTTATGTGTCCGCGGAGGCATTCCCGGTGCTTTTACTCTCGGTAGCCTGCTGGCGCACAAGTGTGGGTGCCTGCGCGCGTCCGTGTGACCTCCCCGACTCCTTCGCCTGTTAGCTAGTTCTGTTCGAGTCTTGCGATGTTCCAGACCTTCCAGCGCTAGATGACATATTCACGCTCAGGATCTGACTCGGACGCCTGGCGCCTCTTCTGCAAAGTCTGGCCGAAAAGGCCTCGACCGGCGGCGCTGTATGGCTGTTACTTGGTGCATCAGAACCCCCTATTACGTGCCGAACACCATGCCAAGTGGTGTTGGTAAGGCGTAGCCCCACCGGCCCTACCAGGTCCTATCTGTCTGTCCTGTTACCCTTCTTTATGACCCGGCGCATCAAAAGAAACACCTAGCTGTAGTCGGCAATCGCGTTTTAAATTCCAATTTGGAACTGACAAGGACGGAAGAGGGTGATGTCCTTCCTGTCGGTTGCTCGATCTTCAAAACAATTCTTCCCGTCTTCGTTCCTCACTTTTTTTCTCCGAGTCGGTGCCGTTTCGTCATATTCTCTCCGTATTTACCTCTCAGGAGGGAAACCATGAAGAGTCGCAGAGGCCTTCTGATAAGCGGGTTCCCAGATTACCGTGTAACTCTTTGCTTGACGTTTTGACCTTGCAGGCCCGTGCAATAGTGTGCTCTCTCGTCTTCGTCTTCGTCCTTGTCTAGCAAACGAAAGTACGATTCTTTGGTCGCCACGCGGCGCTCTCCCCCAGACTTCTGCGCTTCGCGTCTTCGGCTGGCTTCTGTCCAATCAAAGGGAGGTGCGTGTGTATTGCGCTGAGCCACAGCCGTGGTGTCTGAGGACCGCCACATACAACTTGCTCGGAAGCTTCTATAGATGTGTGATACGCCATAGCCCAAGTACGGACAAAGGCACACACCGCCTGAGGTAATGAAATGTAACTCCTGGAATTGTAGCCAGTACGGTTGAGGCGGTATGGAGGAGAAACCCTTCCTTCCTTCGATGCGGTGCCGTGATATGAAAATCGGTTGGGAATGAGGCGAACGAAACGGCAATGTGCGCTCTCGCCTTCACAGAAAGGCCCCACACAACTCCACAACCTTGGCGCTGGGGTGGATCTGAATCCACCTTGCACTGGATTGCACAATGACAACCCTGGTGTGAAGCGAAGTACAAGGCAAAGGCCGAAAGGAAAAATAAAATAAAATGTCAAATCTTACGCAAACATTCGCACTTTTTTTGGGTCTTGTCGTGGGGTCACCTGTAGCCGAGTGTGAGTCGAAGTTTCTGGCCCCACCAAACCAAGGTTGCCCCGCAACTCGAACCGGACGCGTCTCCCCTCTCCACTCTCCGAACACCTCTCCGACCTGGATATTTTCTTACTACGTACAACCCCGCAGTACGTACACGGGTGGTCCTAACGCGGACTATGCTCACCCTTTGTCCAGACTCCGAACCCCGTATCCGACTTGCCAAACCTAGTTCTGCTCCGCTCCCACCCCGCTGATTGACGTCGCCCGCACCCGAAACGCATGCATGCCCACTATCCATGCGTGCGCACAGGTATGTGCGTTGCGCGTGCGTGGGTGCCTCGTCTTCTTTCTCGCACTTCTACATGTGACGTCGTCGTTTCTTGTCGCTTCTATTCGCTAGAGTGGAATAGGGGAGGTGTGAAATACGGCCAGAGGTTCTGGTGGGAGGACCTAGAGTGCTTGAAAAGGGCGGTCGCGGGCAGAGGCACGCACCAATCGCCAGCGGTCGGGGAACACGTTTGTACGTCCTTTCGTTCATTGTTTGTTTTGCGTAACTAATTCCCTGCATCAATCGGCCGTCCCCACCTTTCCCTAGGTACCAAGCGGACAGAGAGAGGGAAACAAATTGCCTGTCGTATCGTACGTTTCACTTTTTTGTTTTTTTTTGTTCTCATTTGTACATGTGCAAGCAGCGCCAACGTTTGCATTCTTCCCCCTTTTGCTCAGCGCGTGCCTTAGTTGTCTATCACATCACACCGGGAACAGAAGAAGCAGGAGACTGTCAAAGTTCTGTTTGAAAGTGTCGTATGTGTGTAAATGGGAAGGTCGTCCTTTCAGTGGAGAGCCAAGCATGCCGTCGGCAGCTTTAGTTTCCCAGCCTGAGGCAAGGCATGCGTACGTATCGATTATGGGACCTCTCAGGTACAGCACCACTGGACCGACATCGGGTCTCCTTCCACGGCACGCGACGACGTCATTCGGCATTTCCAGAGCCACATGTCGTTCAGGTTAAAAACTTGAAGCAATCAACTTGCAACAAAAACAAAAACACCATATTTATACGGGGCAATCCCAGGGCAGGGAAACAAAAGTGACCAGTTTACCACATAACGTGGCATCTGTTGGGGATCGATTAAATGGTACGGGTGCGGTAGGAACTCGGATATAGTAATTAAGCGGCTGAAGAGTGTTGTACGTACATCACAGTACGCGACTGGAGGTCCTTGCGGCAGGGGACGGTGCCGGGGCCAAGATAGTGGCGGGCCCGACGTCATTGACTCAAACAGCGTGAAGGACGGGGGATCTTCGCCGGGCGCGGGGTCAACCGGTCAACCCGAACGACATTGTCCAAAACCTGAATTATTTTAGTCTCTCTAACATATACAATCCCTCTCTCATCCCTTGGCACAGGTCAAGGCGACGAAAAGATGGTGTAACGTCAGAGGGTCGGCTATAGGGTTCGATCGTTGCTGTCATGGTATCGAAATGTGCGTGGGGAGGAGGTAACTTACGAGCTGATCACTAAGAGCTGTCGCCGCAAGGGGCGTCACGTAGAGCGTCTCAATTGGGGAATTCTGGGACAGCGTGGTTCGATTGATCTGCTAAATAAAGTGGGGAATCCGGGGAGGGTGGGGAAGACCGAGGAACAAAAACTCAAGTGAGATAAGTTATTTGTCGCGCTGGCATTAGCGTGGACCGGACTGTGCAGTGGTATATAGACTAAACGGGGCGGGGAGAAAGCGGGACTTAGCTGGAGGGCGGGGTGGCGTCGGCGAAGGGGGATGAACTAAAGTAGAAGGACGAACGGAGGAGTGATGATCCGGGCCCGATTACGGGAGAGTGGCGAGGACCCCGGATGGACGAGCGGACCGGTTCAGCAGGGTAATCGCAGTATGAATTGAATTGAAATATAATCTCGCTCACTACTGTTTTGCGATTGCGCCCCCCACCGTGGAGGCCTCCAAACGCATACATCTTCATTTCCCTTGGCCTACCCTTTCTCTTTTCCTTTCGCCCTCTCCCTCTATCCCCTATCAACTTAAAATCCTTTGACAAATTTTGAAAATAAAAATAAAAACTTCAATCGGAAAGATCACCGATCTTAATGGCCTTTTACCAGGCTTCGTCGTATAAACCTCAAATCAGACAAGAGGGCTTTCATCTTCCATCCCCTCCTCCATCTGTACCTTCCCCCCCTCCTCAATCCCAATTCGACCCAAACACTATGTTCATGCCGCACTTCCTCCCTGATTCCTTCCGAAAGGCACACACAGACTCGTCTCAACCTTCCATGGATTTTACTGAGGAACTCGCCAGTCTAATGGCTAACTCTCCTCAGTCCGCCCACCAGCACCACCCTCATACTCATCACCACCAATCTCATGAACGTTCCACTCACTCCCCGGACGCATCTGAACGATCCTCTCACAGCCAATCTCACCAGCAGCAGCAATATCGCCACAACATCTTCGACATCTCTGCGCCACATTCTTCTTACCAGCAGCACCAGCAACCTCAGCAACCACAGCAGTTCTCTCTCCCGACCCAACTCCCCCCACTTGCCACTCCCTTCCACGAAGCTTACTCCAGTTCCAACCCGAACTCCTCCGGCCAAGCACCGCCACACTATAGCGGTGGCCTCCCCGCCATTTCCTCATCCCTCAGATACGACCCACGAGAACCCCCGCCCTCCGCATACCATCACCCTGTTGATTATTCTCGTTCCGAGTCTGCGGATGCCCGCTCTCGGTCTCGGTCTCGTCCACCTACTGCCACCGAGCCACCGTCTACCCACGGGGGTCCAACACGCACCGCTCGTCCGAAACGCGGCAGTGTCAGCTCCGCCTCCCCTCCGCGGCATGGCCCGCACCCACATGCGATCCTCATCCCTTCCCACCGCCAGTCCTCCTCTGCCCTCCCTGTTTCCCCTCTCTCTGTACACTCGGCTAGCACATGGCACCAAGAGTTCTCTCTCCCGACTCCCGACAGCCTCGGAACTGGCGCCTTTGGTAGTTTCGGCACTCCCGGTGCAAGCGGCATTAGCCCGAAGGACATTGGAACAGATCCAGCTCAGGATGCAGCCGCCAAACAGTGAGTCATACCCATACTTCTTTTCTTTTTGCTCAGGATGAGAGACAAACTTGTTCCGTCCCCAGGGCGATAATCGCAAATGAAAAACGCCGACGGCGCCGTGAGAGCCACAATGCGGTTGAACGACGACGTCGGGACAACATCAATGAGAAGATCAGTGAGCTCGCGACCCTCATTCCTGAGTGTATCCTAGACCCTGGCGGTATGCCACTTTATCTATTTTTGTCCCTTTGAATTCATTCTGAATGAATTGGCCCCGCTCCAATTCAGCGTCCACGCAAACTCCGACTTCCCCCACACCAGACGATGTCTTGCTAGGAAATCTGATTCCGGAAGGCGCCGCCCAGACCGCAGCAGGCGAAGACTCGGGAAAAAGCGAGGGGGCTGGAGAGACGGTCGTCAAAGCGAACAAGGGCATGATTCTGCGCAAGAGTGTGGAGTACATTCGGTGTGTCAACTCTTTTTGCCTTTGGGCGCTACTTGTATGCTCATGCAGAGACTCGTACAGATACTTGCAACAGCTCGTTATGGCGCAGGCAAGCCGCAACCGCGAGCTGGAAGCGCAGATCGGTGCGATGCGTCCGGGAGAGTCGTCTCCTAGCATCGCCTCTTCGCATCACAACGGTGCCCACTCATCCATCAACGGCAACGGAAGCGCGGCAGAGGGGCTCGTTTTACATGACGACCTACACCATGTCGGCTCTGGCAAGTGGGAACACGGACTCGGCTCCCTCGCAGAAAGTGAGAGTGATGATGTTGACATGGAAGCTGAGAGCGTAGCTTCGGCCGAGCGTGGCCGACAGCGGCACCGTGTGGGTCTTGGCGAGGATGTGCGCGTCAAAGAGGAGGGCATGGAAGTTTCATGATGTCCCTTGGCGCTACCTCTCTCTCTGGACGGGTCAACCATTACGCCTCAAAAATTACCATCATTCATCTTGGTCTGTGCTATTTTCCTACGCGGCCGGCGACGCTGCTACTGTACCACCACCGCCATTATCAGCAAACACGTTGTACATTAATCTCTTTCTTTCTCTTTCTCTCTGTCTGGCTTATTTATTCCCTCACGTCATCGCTGTGCTATTAGTGCTACTGACGGATCTGCTTGTTCACTCTGCTTACCTTTCCTTACTGTATGACCTTGAATTGGACGTCGATTATTACCCTTGCGACGCATACTTGGCAACCTCCTGATTGACTAGTGATATCATCTTCATTATTCCATTACATGACCTCGATGACGCGCTATCTAACCTATTTTCGGCACGCGGAACGCTGTTTCCGCCAGGGGAGGGCTGAGGGGAGAGTTGATCTGGGCGAACATGAGCTACCCCCGTTGTTGTACGTATCATCCTGAAAATCAATAGTTTAATGATTGATGAAAGCGAAAAGGAAAGGAGAAGGGGGGGAAGACTGCCCTGACCTGCTTGATCGCGATCGCGGCAGGTTTTTGGGCTCATCTCATGTTGCGACTGACTGCATGCGTTGCGTGCGTCCCTTGCATCGCTAATGGTCGCCTGACGCGATCTGACGCACCAACCCTCCAGAGAGATTTGATCCGCGCGGAGTAGTCGCTTGCGAACCAAAAAAAAAAGAAAAGAAAAAGAGAGGAGCATATACGGTAACGTCTTGTCGGCCATGGTACTTACTCGTATGATGCTCTACTGATGCAGCGCTGTATTTAATTTATTCTCTCATTTTAGTCTCGGTCGCACATGCTCAGGCGCCTCGATTCCCATCTGGTCTCTTCGGGATCATTTTTGAGTAGACGAGGGAATCAGAGAGACGACCCCGGTTCTGCAACTTGGTTCTGCGAACGTGCAGACAGCATTTTCATTATTTTGTGTTTAATTTGTGATCGGCCAGACGGTTGGACGGGTGGGTCGGGTCACTGGGTGTTAGAACAGAAGCACTAGCCAGACAGAGAGACCCCAGCCTTTCTCTCTTTCCGCAGTCCGCGGGCAAACGGGTTCTGAGGCGCTCGTTTAGACATACAGCACCATCAAGATGGGCAAGGGCGATCGAGTTTGTGGCGTTTTATTGCGTCGCGCTTAAATTTGTCCATGCTGTCTAAAAAGTTGATGGAAGCGGCTGAAAAGGACCGACTTTGTAGAGATTTTTCTGATGTGCCGCACCTCGGATACCGTGGTACTAATTTACTGTTGTGTTGGTGGTCGTCGGTCGTAATATACTGCAGTACAGGCCGCGTGCATCTTTGATAGAAACAGAAGAGCTGCAATTCCGGGACCTTTTCCCTCTTTTCGGAACCAGGCAACAGTTTTCCCGGTCAAGCGCAGCAAATCAACTTTCTTTGGGAGGTAACTCACTGCAAAATGGAGATTTTCGGACCTGATAAACCGAAAGGTGCTACTGTATTGAACTTGACGCCCACTGTAGCGCCGGTACAGTACAGTTTGCACGTTCGGAAGTTTGGTCCGCGGGATGCGTGGCTG
Organism: Lactarius akahatsu; assembly: GCA_021524915.1. Taxonomy (NCBI): domain Eukaryota; kingdom Fungi; phylum Basidiomycota; class Agaricomycetes; order Russulales; family Russulaceae; genus Lactarius; species Lactarius akahatsu. Next base: position 405,227 of record JAKELL010000021.1, read on the forward strand.
GTGCGTGCGGGGGTGCGTATGGCGGCTGCACGTTGATTAACCGATTATGACGACAAGGCTGCTATAATGGTGATAACTCCGGGGTCTCCGGGTGAGCGAGGCACCGGAACATGTAGAGAGAGTGTTGTCGGAATGCTGTGGTTGTCGTTATTATTGTGGTCGGACGATGTGTGTGTTTCAGTCCTCCTTTTGTGGCGTACTTCTCAGTTCGATCTCAAGTTTCCATTTCTGCTTTCAAGTGTTTCGATCGAATGGCTTCGGCTGACATCGGTATGTATCAGTGACGTGCAGGAGCAATACAGGCATGATGATGCAGGCGTGAACCAGCGGGGCATGCGCAACCACTGGCAAGGGTTACGCATCAATGAACCACCGGTAGAAAAAAGATCCGGAAACCGTGACGTCTTTTTCCTCTCGAGAGCAGTGCAATTTATTTATTACGCGCCTGCGGTTATCTTCTTGGCGCGCGACATGCTCGCCTTACAAACAAATCCGGCAAAGGCGCGGTAGGTCACGATGGTCTCTGTCTGGAGAACTCCTAATCCTGATCCCAGAGTACGCCGTTGGACGCGCCCCCGTGCACCCCCACACCCAACAACTCGTTGCGATATGCATTGGGCACGCGCTGGCGGGACCATTCCGCAGAACGTCATGCACGCACAAATGGAGCGCATGGAGCGCATGTTAATGAACACCGTTGGTCATGCGCAGCACACACGTACCGTAATCTCGAAGAAAAATTGTACAACCGACAGTTGTCGATGTCCCTCGTGACCGCCACTGAGTTAAGTTGAAAGGAGGAGCAAAGGCCTCGAGGAACGATTGAATGGGGGAATGACGTGACACGGAGTCATCCATTTCCCCACTCGTTTTGATTTGTGATACTAACAAGGGTAGGCGTAGCCCATTGCACATCACAGACTCAACTCATCCCCGTCTGCATTGCAGAAATCACTTGGATCTGCCGGCGCTCGTGGTGCGGAGCCCCGCACCTTCCTCGCATCACCTCACAAAATCTTTCTATCGCCCTGCACTACAGTACCCCCTCCACAGATTCTACAGGACCGCGCCCCAACACTCACACTACTCCTGGGGTAGAACAACGCATAGGTACAACGACATCTGGCCAACCGGCTCTTGTCAAAGGCACAAGGCACAAATCGCCCAGCTCATCGGGGCTGTCCAACTAACTCGAACCCTGAGTGCTTCTTCTTGCGGAATGGACGTCGCTCGTCCAAGGGGCGATCGCCGAGATAGGCAGGCGGGGCAAGTGGGCGTGCGCGGCGAGCCCTACAAGTCGAGGCGTCGCTCCGACCCGGGTCCGACCGACACTCTGGACGACTTCAATCAATCGTTTCTTTTCCGCCTCTTTGCCCATGACACCAGCCGTGAGAAGAAGGGCTGGTATGTTGCGAAAAACGGTTTCGCACGGCGCGCCCGAGATGCCCGCGTGAATTCATCGGTGCATGCGAGGAGGGCTGGGGGGACTCGCACGTCCGCACCCTGGATTTCGAAATCCCCGGTTCTTCCGAAGCCTCTCTGCACGCGCCCTCGCTTGGGGGCAAAAACCTGGGGTGGCGCGCGGTGTCTGTCTGTCCGTGCGCCAGGCAACGAATGGTCCAATGGATGGCGATGGGTCGTTTGTTGCCCAGGCCCCCGGCACCAGCTTCCCTAAGTTTGGTAACCTACTGGCTGTCGGTTGTTTTGTTTTGGAAGAAGCGTTGCAAAAACACGCTGGGCGTAAGGGCGGGGCATCTGAGATACACGACGTGATCCATTGATCCTGTCTTTCGGGTAGGTGCATGGTTTTTGATGGCTCTGCGTGTCCGGGGGAGGGGGGCAGGAACTCAGCTTCTCCCCCCGCATTTCGGCTATTTCTTTTGGGACTTTGCCTGCGCAAAAAGTTTTCGTGCAGGAACTCTGCTCTCTGGTTTTGGCGGAGAAATGTTACTGCATTAGCTCTGGTATGGAAGCAGAAGCAAGAAAGAAGCTCGAACAATAATAACTACATAACCGACAACAACAACAACAACCCGAAGCACGACGAATGGGAGCTACAGTACACCACTTGCAGGTGATTCTTTTACGGGCAATGTTGGCCCTGATCCCCCCACCACTCGCGCCTGGGCCGAGCACTGGCAACTACTAAGGCACCACATCGAAGCTCGCTGTCCTCATCATGGACATCGGCCGACAGAGCGCAGCGTCTATCAATCACCCTCAAGCCCAATCGCGGGAGGTTTCATACAGAACCGACAAACACGGTGGGCCGCGGAACGCCCAGCATGTAATACTACGGGCGTAATTGGACCCTGCTTTTCTACGAGTCGTACGTCGCGTGTTCATTGGAGCGCCTAAGTCCCCTCCCCAGATATGCACCGCGCCTCATCGGTTCCGTCTGGCTGGTTATTAGACCCTTGGCAGACGCCCGCCCCGTATCGACCCGGTCCTGTGTAACCCCACCTGTACAGTACGGTACATGTTTTGCGTCGACCGAACTCGTACTGGCGCTGTATGGTAAACAAAACGAAAGCCGAAATTAAATCAGCCAGTCCCGTGCAGGGACCTCCTACAGCTCACGTTCCCGATTGTCGTGATGACCTCATCGTCATCAGAACAATGCTGCAAAACTGAATTGTTCGAAGCTAGCAATGTGCTCGTAAGCGCAGGGTGCACGCGTGCGTGATGCACCAGTGTGTTACAGCCTGCTCGAGCCCAGGAAAGTGACTGTCATCGTATGTGTGCAGCGCAGGTGATCTGATCTGATGCGACTGGTCGCACCCCTACAACCACCAACCCTCATCAGATCTCACCTGTCAAGCGGATGAATTAGTTGGACTTTAGCTTCACACCGCCGTCCCCCTGGAAAGTTATCTCCCTGAAGGGTACGGCTCCAGACCGACAGCGCCGTTCATCACTGAGGCACGACTCAGCGGGCGGGCGGGCTCCTGACAGCGAAATGATGGATCACGCGGTCTGAACACCCAGACGAAGAAGTTGCGTTTTAGTATGTTTGCAGAAGCACACTTCAGTAAGAGAGGAGAGATCTATCAGATGGAAACTTGGATCATGCGTCAGAGAGTAACGAACCTTCTTACTGTTATGGCTGTCCTTGCCCGATACTCTAGCTAGCCAGAAATGATTTCGTCGCATCTTTGAGTGGCACGCTGTCAACATCAATGCTTAAATGTTGCGAGCACGCGGTACCGAATCCACGGGGTAGTGGTAAGACACGTCGTCGTCGGCAAACCAAACCGGCCCGGTCCCTGTCCCGGCATCCCGGGTGCGACCCATTTCCGAAAGTAGCCTAGTCTGTTAGTGTCACTCCTCAAAGGTACGTGCCATTCGCGTCTATTTTGGCCTGACCGCTAGTTTGCTTACACGGGCCAAAGCAAAATTTGCTTGCTTGTAAGGTAGCCTGCTGACTGGTTAGGGGGAGCGGCTGCTTCCGTGCGGCTCCAGTAGCGTACATGACAAAGGGGTACGAGTCCTCAAACGTACAGCTGGAAGAGTAAACAAAGCCACTGATGGAAAAGGAACTTGGTGGAAAATACCGCGGCTTTTAATTGACGTATGTCTCGGATAAACCATACCGTGAGAGTGGGCGAGAATATCGGAGTGCGATGGGGCGACCGAACAGGTCCGAACAAGTCTTCAATAGCACGTCGGGACTACGAATCAACAACGAATCATCCCCACTACGTGGCGTGGACTTTGTATTGCGGAGGGAAATTAGGTGGACGAAGAAAAAAAGGAAATCGAGGAGAAATGGTCGGGTCTTGGGCCACACGAAATGAAAAGGACGCGTTTTGATAACGTGTTCGGATTTCGCGCAAAATGGGAAGAGGGTAAGGAAATGAAGACCCCGGATGACGCTGAAAGAGAGGACTTTTACGGGATGATTGGGCCTCATGGCAGTCGGCTGTGGTGGTGTTTTTGCGACGATGGCTACGTCAGAGTTCGCTCTGGGAAACGAAGAAAAAATTGGATTTCCAAGAAAGACGTCAGGGTGCAACTAGCAAGCGCTCGACAACTGGCGATAAATTTACGTCCACAGGGGCTTTGGCGCCCTGGGGAAATTAGACCCGGCCAGGGGCTGGGGTTGGGCATGATGTGAACCGCCGGAACAGGTTGAAAAAGATGGGGCCCATGTGCATCCGGATGTATGTCAGAATTTGGAGAACCTTGCTGGCAGGGGGAGACCGGTTCACAGGGGATAGTATGGATTTGGAGGGAGGTATTGGCGACAATGGCATCGGTGAGTGGGCAGGAGTGCACGTTGACACCTAGGGCGTAAAGCTAACTAACACAGGGTGTCTGATGGTGTACCGAGTTTCACCATTGGTGACTCAAAGGGAGCCACATAGATCAGGAGGCGAACAAAGGGGGCCTTTGGTACTCCACAGGAACAAGGTGGAATCGGATGGCCGTGAAACAATACGAGAATTTATCCCAGTATAGCTACGGCGCCGTTTGCGGTGTGCATAATTCTACCTAGTGTTATACGCATGGAGGTGTACCGTGTACGAGGGTGAAGGGCGTGTCAAGGATCAGGGGTGTGGACCGTGTGGTAGACCCAAGGATGCGGTTGCAGCATTCCCCACCGAGAGCCACTTGGGAAAGTTCCATGAAGAAAGCCGCAGCTAGTGGAAATACGGAAGTACCAGAAGAAGAATAAGAGGGAACGAGGCAGATTGTTGAGAGTTGCTGCGTTTTCGATCTGAACTGAGGCGACGCACACGGTGCACGTGATGTAATCAGACGCGTCAATGCCAAGTTTGTCACAGCCAAGGTCGGTCAGTCTTTCATGCCAAAACGTACATTTACTCAGATCGAGTCATCTTCACCTCATTTGCCGTTGAAGAGGATTCACACCTCTACGCCTGCACCGCGATCTGTTGCCAGTCCTAGTTCCGCCTTCTCGACCCCGTACACCCCATCCGTCTACTCCACCCCCGCCGATTCACCCACGAACCCTCTCGGCCTTAAACGACGAGTGAACAACCTCACACTCCCAAAAGCCACTCCCTTTTCCAAACACGTCGCCCTCCGCTTCCAGCTCATCACCCCCGCGCCAGAATGCGTTCCTCCACCAAAACCTTCGCTCTGGAACACCCCTCCGGATTCTTCTCCTGCGACTGATACAGTCTATTCAAAAAACCCTGCGGCCGAAAAGTATGCGCGCGAGGGCACCTACCGCGTCGTACAAGCCCCACTCTCATATTCCTTCCGCCTCTTGCGCGCTGTCATTTTGTTCATATTCTCCGGCGACCCTTCTGCGCCTCCCCGTGCGCCGGGCCACCTCTTTTCGGTCCAGCACGGAATATCCATCGGCTCCCCAGGAGAAATCACGCGTGGCAGGGTACGGGTCAAACTCTCGCGTGCTCGGGACCCTTATTACTCCTCGCGCTCCCTCGCGGATCTCATCGCCGCTGCGGACGCACAGGGGCAGGACGAGGAGGACCTGGAGGACGAAGAGGAGGACGCGAGCTGGCGGTGGGAGGGCGAGGACGATCTCACCCTCGGGCATGTGTGGGACACTCGTTCACGCGACCCGAAGCGCGGTATCATTTATGTGCGTTTTACGCCCACTCTCCTCTGCATTCACTGACGCACCAAATACAGCACCACGACGACCAGACCAGCGTGCACATCACGCTGAACACGCAGACCGTGCCGCACCGCAAAGGCGTCGGGAACATGCCCTTCGTCTTCCGCGCCTACGGCACAGCGCACCTCGATCCCCCTCGCTCGCCTCCCTCGACGCCAGCACCAGGAGCAGGATCAACCTTCAACCCCATCCCTGCCTCCCCGGCGCATTTTCCCGACATACAGGCGCCGCGTCCCGAGCCCGCCACAGCGCGCGCGGCCAGAAAAAGCGGACGCTGCGGGGCGAAGGCGACACGGACCTCGACGGTTCCTCTTCCGACGAGGATGACTTTGACGGCGGGCTCGACACGCGCGTGTGGAACCGCACAGGCGCGTTCCCGCGCTTCCTCTCGCTCGTCCGCGCCTCCACACACACTTCCTCCTCCTCCTCGTCCTCGCGCTCGCGCTCGCCGTCCCCTTCACCCATCTGCCCGCCATCACCCTCCTCGCCAGCCCGCTCCTCGTCAGGCGTCGCTAGCGGGTCACGCACGGCATGCGTCCGCGCCGCGAACGATGCCCTACAGTAGCGCGGGCCCGAGCAGCAGCGCCGCGTCGCTCTCACTGCCTGTAGGATCCGCATCCTGGGCCGCCATGGCATCCTCGTCGCCGGTGCGCAGCCTCCCGAGCCTCACGCCCGCCCCTGCCCGCCCACGTACGCGCTACCGCGTCGCGCGCGCGGCGCGGCGCCTGCTTGGCCTCACGGAGCGAGGATTGGAGAGCGAAGCGGCGGAGGAGGCGGATGTCGTTGAGGGGCGTGTGCAGGGACAGAGCAAGAAGGGCCGCAGGGTTGACGCGCGGAAGAAGGACCGGGCGAGGACGAGGACGAGGACGACGCGGAGTGCCACTACCGAGGTGTGGAACCCGTTCGCGCATCTGAAGGATGTCTGAGGAGCCGTCGCCGTTTTTTTTTTTTTCTTGTTTTGCTTCTTCGTGGTGAGAAGACATTTATGATAAGTAATCACATACTCGTAGAATATTACTCCCTTTTGCAATCAAACTGCCCCCGTCTACCACTCGACGCGCATGATTCGCCGCCCAACGCCCTCCCGGTGCTCCCACACCGTGTGCACTGATCCGCCCTCGTCCTCCACCACACGCACGAACTCCCGCACGCCGCCACCGACGCCAAAATAGAGCACCTTGGCCGCGACAAGGCACAAGCGTGACGCCGCTGCCCGCGACAGCGGCGCGCAACACGCCCAGGAATGGGCGGAGCGCTTCGGTGCGATAGATCGTCTCGCTGGCAAGCACGACGTCGTACGGCGGCGGGCTCCCCGTGCGGGCCGCCCAGTGCGCGCGCAGGGACGTCCAGCCGCCAGAGAAGAAGCGCAGGCATACCCTGTGCGCGTCGAGCGAGGTCGTAAAGGCCGCCAGCAGTGCCGGAGTCACCGTGAGCCCTCCCTGCCTCCGCTCGTGTCCTCTGGTGCGTGCGGAGGCGCTGGCGGCGCCATCGTCCGAGTCCGAGTCCGCGTCTGGCGCGGACGCACGGTACTGCGCAGAGAGCGGGGAAACGTCTGTGGAAGAAAGTTGCAGCATCGGGGGAGTCGACGGGGCGACGACGGAACGTACACCACGCGAGCAGGACGTTCGGGAGCGTGACGAGCTCGAGCACGGCACGGTTATAGTCCTGCAGGTGTATCTCCGTCTCTGGCCGCTCGCCGTCGCTCGCTGCCGTCGCGGAGGCCAGAAACGCAAAGAGGCGGCCCAAGAGGAGGAGCGTGGGCGCCGCCGTCCCGCAGCCCAGCTAACAGCGCCATTCAACGAACGACGTCCATCCGTCCGTCATCACTCACCTCGAGCACGCGCAGCCCGGCGTGGGCGCCGAGGGCGTCGCGGTCGAGGTACGCGGCGAGGTCAAGCGCGCACTCCCACGTCTTGAGCCCGCCCTCGTACACGCCGGGGACGAGGTCCGCAGGGGCGTCGACAAGGGCGGCCTGCGCGTCGCGCCCCTGCGCTAGCAGCTGGAAGCGCGCGTCGAAGAGGTCCCGCCGCACGAGGGTGGTGCCGTTGGCGGGCAGCGCGAGCGGCGAGTACGAGAGCGCTTCGGGGAGCGCGGAGAGCTGCGCTGCGGTGAGGATAGAGTCGATGTGGGGGACATGGGCTACGGACCAACTCGGAGAGCGGGATCTCCTCTGCTGGTAGCTCTGCTTCAGATAAGCCCTCCGGGGTGCTGGCTGCTGTTGGATTTTGAGGGGGGATGATGTCGAAGGATTCATCGAGGTCGTCTTCGAGGTCAAAGTCAAATGTAAAGGCAGACATCGAGAGAATAGATACGACAGATAATATTTTGCACAAACACACAAAGCATTTCAGAACCACCTCGATATCGCCCGCTTCCCAACAACGTCCCACGATTGCACTTTGCTGTCTCCTCCCGCCCCCAGCGACTTGGCGTCAATGTCGACTTCACACTGTTCCTTCCAGCATCCCTTCCCCCCCGCTGTACGCCCCAGCCAATCCCAATAGCCCTCCTCGAACCCATACGCATTATGCCGCGGGCCCGGCGGCAGAAACACATACATCGCCGCGTCCTCCTCGCCATGCGGCACGAGCGCCTCGCGCGCCATCTCACGCAAGAGGCGCGTCATGTCGTCCACGCGGTAGTACCCGGAGCAGCAGCCACAGAGCTCCTCCGGCGCGGGGGGGAGCTGCGCGGGCTGGACGACGAGACGGCGGAGGGCGTGCGGCGGCGGGAGGAAGCGCTCCCAGTCGACGGACACCGCGCGGGGCTCGGCGCTCCACTGGCGTTCGCGGAGGCGGGGCAGCCGCGCGGGCACGATGCCGCGCTCCGCGAGCTCCGAGTGCAGCGCGCGCGCCATGTCGTAGTCGAACGCGAGGAGCTCCGAGAGGCGCACGTGTGTCAGGCCCGGCGCGAGCGGGCGCAGGCGCTGCAGGAAGAGGTCGAACGAGATCGGCGACGCGAGGTGCAGCCGCCGCAGTGCGGGCAACGTCAGTCCGTCCGCATCTCCGCCGCCGCACTGCTCCTCCTCTTCCCTATCGCCCTCGGCCGCCGCCGCCTCCCGCAGGCGCAGGCTGCGCGCCTCGCCCCCTTGCGGCGCGCCGTCGTAGTCCCGCAGACGCGTGTCGAAGCCGCCGCGGATGGAGAGCTCCTCGAGGCGCGGGAAGCGGTGGCGCTTGAGGTCGGTGAAGAAGAGCCGGCCGTGCGGCGAGACGTGTATGTCGTAGCACATCATCGCGAGCGAGCGGAGCGTCGGCGCGGCATACGCGAGCAGCACGCGCACCGCGCGCGCCCATGCGTCCGCCTCGGCGTTGAACGCCGCCTCGATCCGCCGGCGCTCGGCCATGTCGCGCGTCGCGCCCATCTCCTGGTACCGCAGCTCGCGTGCGCGCGACGCGGGGCGATTTGACACGAACAGGTGCGTGATGTCCGGTCCCCCCCGCGCGCCCCTGCCCTTGCCCTTTTCGGAACCGGCGCTCGGAGGCTCCTTTCCGGATGAGAGGGTGCGGATGCGCTCGGCGAGCCGTACGGTCTGCGTGGTGCCCGCGACGGCGAGGGTGTACCACTGGTAAGGCGCAGATACAGCGCGGACGTGGCGAGAGACCGCGGAAAGTGCGATGCCGGCCGCACCACCGTCCGTGCAAGCAAGCTCGAAAATGTAAGCGTGTATTTCTGTGGGACACCTCTCCATTTTATCCCACGTAAGTTAGGTAGTCAATTGAGGGGAGGAAGAACTTTGGGGTGAAAGATACTGTATTTCGTTTAGTGACGTGCTTATGTTATATATGGGTGGTTGTCCGGTCCTCGGTTGGATGAGGGCCAGATACATGGCTATTATTATGTACACAACGCGAGAGATAGAAAACAGAATGGAACGCGAGGGTGAGGCACAATTCCATTTCGGTGGCATGTTTTTCAGAGCCCACATGACCGACTGCAGCGAGCGCGGCTAGACTTCTTGCTGGCCTGGATAAAAGAGCTCGTGAAGAGGTGAAGGTGTTTTGGAGGCGGTCTGATCAAATGCTTGCAGGCAACTAATAGGCAACTTCTACCTCGAATAAGGCGACACCTCAGTTGACATGTTAGGGTGACGTCCAACGAGGCACTAATGCGTGCCACTGTATGAAATGATCCGAACGAACCCAGGTACCAGAATGTACTATGCTGTAGCAGTATCGAGACCCGAAACGAGGAACCCCATTATTTATCGTCTTCGCGATTATCCCCCAACGAGCCATACATGCGCCGTATGGTTGTAATAACAAAACAAACGCAGTGCTTAACGCGCCGGTATCGCATTCTCCTTCGCCTCCTTGCTCTTCTCTTTCCCCACCACCTGGTCCGCTAACTGTTCAAACTCCGCGTCCTCCTTCCCATCGACCGCCTCCTTCAACAATGACATCGTGCTCTCGATGCTCCGCCTCCGCGTGCTTGGGCTCGTCATCGTCGTACCCAAGCTTGCTTGCCGCCCGTGCCCACGCCGGAATGGGGTTATCGGCCCAGAACTAGACGACGGTGACGGTGGTCCAATGGGGCTTGACGGTGCACTCGACAAAGCCTCTTCCAGCGCAGCTGCGACGCCACTTGGTGGGACCTCGCCACCCAATTGAGGGTCCTCTGCCGGGGTCTGGGGTAGCGAGGATGAGATATACGCTCTACCTTCTTCTGAATCCGCGTCGAACAGTTCAGGTGGCAGTCGCTCATTTTCAATATCAGATTTACGTCTGAAGTGGTGCACGATCGTGCGCGTAAGTACTAATGAAAGTCGGAAAAAGGGTATGAAAATGAGGCATACGCGTCATCGAAGCCCTTGATGGCGTCCTTGATCCCTTCAGCGCCCAATGCCAAAGTACCAGCCGGCAACTTCGCTGATCCGGACATGCTCTTGAGTTCTGAGACACGCTCTGATTCCTCTCTATGATTACAGATCAGGACTCGACTGAGACCCACCCAAAGAGGATAATAGCTGCTTACCGGAGCACGGAAAATACACGCGCCATCCGGCCAACGGCAAGGATCTTGTTTCTGACGATCCTCCGCCGCTCAGCCGAATCCTCCTCAGGGGTGGTTTCGAGTGCGTTCGCGGACGAGACGGCAGTAGATTCGTCGTCTGAGCTTTCCATGAGTTCCTCCTGCGAGCAGGTATTCAGCACGGCAACGAGCATGTCGGTGACTTTAAGTGGGGGTCACGTGGCCATCAGGTCCTCAGTAACAGAAGCGAGAATGTGGGTCCTCACTCTTCTCGCCAACAAATGGCAGACTCCACGTGAAAGCGTCCATAAAGTTGGGCAACCAGTATGGATGCGGCGTGCAATTGAACTGCCGAATGTTAAGCACATTCGATTCATACTTGAGGATTGCCGCCTTGTTGTTGTACACGTCGAGGTAATTTGGAGCCGAAAACAACGTCATGACTGATGGGAAGCCAGTCGTGCGAGTCTTACGGTACATCCGGTATCTGCAATCATGGGCCTCGGCGTGCAGAGCGTATGAAAAACAGGCTTACCCGGCGTCTTGCGCCTCGTGCGCGCGGATGATAGATAACAAGCGATTACGCTCGAGGAACGTGCAGGCGGCTTGGTAAGTGAAAAAGTAGGAGCAACCGCGCACATGGTTGTGCACGAAACTTTCCGAGCCTTTCTCCTGCCCAAAGTCCTCTACCGGATCGGACCAGAGGATGTCGCACATGAGACCAGATGTCGGTGGTTCGCGGAAGCGGTCAAGCTAAGGATGATCGTATGAGGTGCGGCATCTAGATGACCGGCTGTGAAATACGTGCGTTTCGAATGTCATCCAAGGTATTGAGCTCGGGGGAAAGACCGCCGTGGATGCAGAAGAATTGCTTATTCATGATCGCGGCGAGAGGGAGCGCGCAGAAGGAGTTCATGCAAGCCTCGTAGACACGATCAGAGTATTTACGCTTGCCTATATGCGGCGAAATTAGCAGGAAAAGAATATGTGAGGGCCTACTCACACTCGAGTTTGAACGTGAAGTAATCTGTTAAATGTCGGCATTCGTGATTGCCCCGGAGGAGGAAGATGGTATCAGGGTACCAGATCTTGAGAGACCAGAGGTAGAGAACACACTGCAGAGCGGATTGAATAAAGGGTGACGTGACTAGGTCGCTTGTACACACCTCGATGCTGAAGTACCCTCTATCGACATAATCTCCCAAGAAAAGATATCTGGTAGTGGCAGGGTTGCCACCAATCTCAAAAAGTTTCATAAGATCATACTAGTTGCCGGATCAGTGGTCGTGGCGGAGAGCGGGGTGACGGTCCAAAACGTACATATTGTCCATGAATATCGCCACAGACTGAGATGAAGCCCCATTCAGTAACCGCAAGGTGGAGACGGAACGAGGTAGGGGCTCGAAAAAGACTCACCAGTCACCGGGGCGTCAACGTGGAGGAGATTGGGCTCGGCGTGCAGGACCTCTGTGGCCTTCTCGATGATAAAGAGCGCATGGTCCTCCTTTAGTCTACCCTCTCTGTAGAAGTGGTTCTTAAGGTAGGCGATGTCCGGCTTGCCCTTTTCAGTTTTGGAAAAGAATTGGTCGTCTGTCGGTATGTTCATAGCCGGGGCTTGGACCTGCAATCACATCCCCGCAGAGCACGCGGTGATGGGCGCCACTCGTCAGAAAGATCATTAGGAAGGTGACATGAATGAGGAACCTCTTTGACGACTCGTTCTTGCGTACTGATGGTGTAGCCATTTTCGAGCTGGTGCTGAGTAAAGTCGATATCTGGGGCTGGTCCCCTGCCTTGAATCTGATTTATCGCGCGCTCTAGCTGTGTGTTCCCCGTCATTTCATAAGAATTAGAGCGAGGTCGGTGAGGGATGTGAGTGCAGTGAAGAGAATTGGGTCCAGGGTCAACTCAATCGCCAGATCCGAGCGCTTCCTCTTTTGGTAACTACACACTCCTCTCGACCTTGCGATAAGAATAAATGTAGTGGTGCCCTGCGACACACGCAACCGCCAAGGCCTGGTTGTTATGCTCTCATATATATGCAACCGAAAAATTCATGGCTTTGTGGAACGATGGCATGAGGGAGGAATGTGCAAGTTCCATATGAATCCGTTGGGCAACGCGAAGCACTTTCAACTCATACTCGAGGATCCGAGAATATTTCATTAGGGATACAATATCAGTCGGTATCAGGAATTGCTTGCTTCGTGTATGCGTTCCGTACAGGCAAGGCAGATAACCAGCGTCTTTAACCTAGCGCGAACGGATGACGGCCGCCGGATAGTATACTTGTTGCTCGGACATGGCGGCGTGGGTGAAAGAATAGTACCCGTGCACATGATTGTCTACAATTTTGTCAACCCCAGACCGGGTTGGACCACAAGATGTCGTACATGAAACCCGTAGAAGGTGGCTCGCGACATCACTTCCCTATGTATCTACCTAGTGAGAGTGCAGACCAGGAAAGATAGGGGTGGGATCGGGCATAGTCTTTGGGAGTGTTCAGCTTAGGTGAGAGTCTACCATGCATATAAACGGTCACAGCGACTGGACGCGCGCAAAACGATCCCATGCATATGTTATCCAGAGTACTCGGACTGGCGCTTGGAGGTGAGGTGGACTAGTCATCTAGTCATGGACCGGCTTTCTTCGATTCAGCAGGGGAGACGGTCCATAGGGTTTCTCAGAGGAGGTACGCCTCGATGCTGAAAACTCCGTAGAGGACATGAATATGGCGTAGCTGTGTGAACGTGCGTGTAACGTGGGCGTGTTCTGAGTTGTGCGCTGAGCCCAGAGCATAAGATAGGGTGTGGTGATGACTTGCGACAGAAATGTACCCTATTTGTGACTTGGGATGTGCTGGTGCTTTTCTGTTGACTAGCAGGTGACGGCGATACATACCAGTATGCAGATAAGTCATGATTTGGAGACTTGACTCGAAGAAAATTTGACTTCCACAACCAGGTAAGATCCAAAGGATATGATATACTGGTATGGAGCTCACGTTAGAAGAACAATCGGCGGACCCGATCTCCAGGGAGGATACTGGAGGAAAGTTTGTCCGTTTAGCAAAGGCGATAAGTAGGGATACAACCTTCTGCCAAAAACTTGAATAGGTTCGAGAATCGGTTCCAAAAATAAAGTCAAAAAGTTTGCCGTTGTCGAAAGGGACGGGTAGATGGCCGGAAACCCCATGACCTGACGCAAAGCCGCATTTCGCAGCGGTGCAGCTCCTGGAACGGTTTGTTTTCTATGAGTTCATAGAATTTGTCAAGAGTTAGACTCGGAATACTGTAACTGCACCGCCTCGGCAATGTCGCTGATTGTGAGTTGCTAGCCACGAATCGGGATTTTTTGGAGAACCAGTGGGCGAGAGGACTTTTTCTTACCCAAGTTCATAATAGCGGATGATGGCGGCTAACGAAGGAATGAACTGCGGTCATAGTTTGACCTCACTGGCACCTCACCTCACTTGGCCCGGGCCAGCAGGACATACGCAGACGCCGTACAGTCTTAAGTCGATTGATTCTTGGATCATTAGTCTGCTGGTACATTCTATGTCGCAATCGCGCTGATACCTCGAGCGGAGAGCCAGAGACATACAGTTTGAAGGCTGCTTTCTGTTACTATTTATCAGGTTTATCCGAGTCATATCATATAGTTAGCAATTAGCTTATACTCAGTATCGTTATTCCGAATTTTCCCGTGTTTCGAAACCGTGTTCGTCCATGGCCATCCAACATCGAACGGACGGAACTAACTTGGCTGTTTGCTGTGATGTCGGTTGTCAGCGTTGTCAACTTCGATTGGCGCTCAGGTGCATGACATATAACACGCTGCGACAGTTGCCGTCAATAGAGTTACTAACTCTCGGTGACTTCGCCATATCTCTCTCACATCAACATGCTCGCTCTATCTACATTTCTTGATTTTTTCACTCCCCCAGATCCCGCCCTTCGTCAGCCATTTACGGGTGCCGCTTTCTTTCCCTTCTTCTCTTCCTGTTATGCGATGGCGGTCCTCGTCATCCTCCCGCACACCTTCATCCTCAGGCTCTCCCTCCTCCCATTCGTGTTATGGCAGGCTTGGACGTGTGCGGTCGGCTTGAACTTTCCGGTTGGTTTGGCGCTATATCTGGGGGTCAAGAATGGGGAATGGCTCAATTACTATGGCTTTACATATGTGGTGCGATTCCTATCATCTGTGTACTTCTTCCCCTCCTGGTGCGTGTTCGCTGACAACACTTGTTCCCTTCGCTTACTATAGGTTGCTGTAACTGTCATGACACTGCGATCTATTGAATGGGCATTCGCGAGAAAGCCGTTCAGGAGATACGAGCCATTCAAAGAGGGCCAACACACTCTCGTTGAACGGCCTCTGACCGTCCCAAATATCATACTCGACGCCTTTGATCTCCAGTTTAACCATCGCGGAATCAGGTGGTCGTGGGGGTCCAAGTCGTTCCTGCGCACGCGACCTCCGCCGCCATCACTCGCCGCGGTGGTCTTCAAGTTGCTGCTCAAGCTGACCGTGTACGACATCGCCCTCTACATCATACAGCGCACCCGTCCCTCGGTCTTCGTCCTTCCAGGCGACACGCTCTTCGATCCACACCTCGACCCCGTCCCGCGCACCGCGCTCGCGGCATTCCTCGCGCTCTGCGGCGCCTTCGTCATGTACACGGGCATCGACGCGACATACCATATTCGCGACGCTGATCGGTCGGGTGCTCTTGCAGCAGCCCGCCGCGGACTGGCCCGCGCTCTCGGCGCGCCCCTGGACGGCCACCTCGATCGTGGACCTCTGGAGCTTCCGCTGGCACCAGTTCTTCAGGCACGTCTTCGTCGTGTTTGGCGCGCGCCCGGGCGGTGCGCTGCTTGGGCAGCCATGGCGCGTTACTCGGTGCGTTTGGGGTGTCCGCCGTGTTGCACTACGTTGGGATGTGGGGGCTCGGGTGGGGGACGGAGTTCAGCGGCGCTGGCGGGTTCTTCGTTCTGCATGGGCGTCGGTGCGGCGCTAGAGCGCGTCTGGCAGCATACGACTGGCATGCGGGTGGGGGGATTCTGGGGCTGGACGTGGACAATGTCGTGGACACTTTTTTGGGGCACGTTTATGCTCGATACGTGGGCACGACACGGCCTGCTTGCACTTCCTCTCACGATAGCCCCTGCCGTCACAGCCGCGTCACAGCACTTCAGTGGCATTGGAACACTAGAAAGCATATAAAGACACCTACACACCCTATATCAATAGAGGCCCTTAGGGAAACAAAAGCTGGGAAGAACGGCATGACATTTCATCGTCGATATCACGTGGCCCTTTCCCCAGAAATGGGGGTGAGAGAAACTCACGTTCAGACACACAGACAAACGCCCTGGTGAACGCAACCACGGCAACAGCAGACCCACGGAAGGGCAAGGACAAAGAAACGAAGAAAATGCTAGCCAAGGACGGACACCTAAAGTCAGAAGACGAACCCTCTAAATTCGACATGTATAACAACGGAGTCCTCCCAGAAGTGAGAAAATCCCTGGGTGCCTTTGCGGTCGCCCTGAGGGAAATACTGTCAGACAAGCTCACATCACAACCGACACCGCGGGCAGTAAGCATCACATGCAATTTGGAAGAGGAATACAACCGGGCTTCGAGAAGATGTCTGGGAGGTACACGAGCTGCACTCGTAATCCAGATGCACACTAACTTGAAGTCGAACCGGAATGGCTGAGGGGGCCTCCAAACAAAGTCGTTGTCTTGCAAGGCCTACATTATAATGACAACGACGAGACGCGAAAGCAGTCTCCTATACGACGCGTCGCCAAGGAAAGGGGTCTAGAATAACTGCTGCACCGCCCCTGCGATGTCGCTATTGACTCGTCAATTGTGAAAGCCCACTATGTCTCGGTGTTGCTGGCCAACGAATCGGGACTTTATTGTTAGAGCGGCAAGCGAGTTAGCCGACCCGAGTTCACAATACTGTTGATACTGTACTGCACAGCGCGAGATTGACCGTGACCTCCCTCGAGTCGGGCGAGTCGGGCTGGTAGGACACGCGCGGACGTCTTAGCGGACGCTGCACAAGTCGATCGCTTTCGCTTGGACATGAGTCTGACATGTTCCATGCAATCTGGTGCTCGAGCGGAGAGGCAGTAAAAGGTGCTAGATATAATGCCACTTGTAGAACAACCATTTGTATAGATTGATATGATCAATTAACTTGATTCAGCTAACTATCGTCGTTCAAGTAGCCGTCCAACTGAACTAGTCCTTTACAGTAATGTCTGTTCCCAACTTCCGCTTAGGCCATGTATAAAACGCGCCGCGTTTGACAGCGAATCCCCGCCAATAGGTCACAGTGACTCCGCCATATCCTTCTCACATCGACATGCTTGCTCTACCCGATCTATTTACTTTCCCAGATCCTGCCCTTCGTCAACCATTTACGGGTGCTGCCTTCCTTCCCTTCTATTCGTCCTATTATGCAATGGCGGTCCTCGTCATCCTCCCGCACACCTTCATCCTCAGGTTCTCTCTTCTCCCATTCATTTTATGGCAGGCCTGGAGGTGCGCATTCGGGTTGAACTTTTCAGCGGGTTTGGTGCTATATCTGGGGGTCAAGAATGGTGAACGGCTCAATCACTGGAACTTTGCATATGTGGTGCGATTCCTGTCATCTGTATATTTTCCTCGGTGCGTGTTCGCTGACATCACCCGTTTCAACCGCCACTATAGATTGGTGTGATCGTTATGGCATTGCGATCGACCGAATGGGCATTCGCGAGAAAGCCGTTCAGGAGATACGAACCACTCGCAGAGGGCCAATCCACTCCCGTTGAACGGCCTCTGACCATCCCAAATATCATCCTCGACGCCTTTGATCTCTTGAGTAACCAACGCGGAATCAGGTGGTCGTGGGGGCCCAAGTCGTTCCTGCGCACGCGACCTCCTCCGCCGTCACTCGCCGCGGTGGTCCTCAAGTTGCTTCTCAAGTTGACCGTGTTCGACATCGCCCATTACATCGTGCAGCTCAACCGTCCCTCAGTCGACACCCCTGCGGGCGACACGCTCTTCGATCCACTCCTCGACCCCCTCCCGCGCGCCGCGCTCGGTACGTTCTTCACGCTCTGCGGCGCCATCGTCGTATACACGACTGTCGATGCGATGTACCACGCCGCGACGCTGGTCGGTCGCGTGCTCCTGCGGCAGCCCGCCGCGGATTGGCCGGCGCTCTCGGCGCGCCCCTGGACGGCCACCTCGATCGTGGACTTCTGGGGCTTCCGCTGGCACCAGTTCTTCAGACACGTCTTCGTTGCGTTTGGCGCGCGCCCGGGCGGTGCGCTGCTTGGGCAGCCAGGCGCGTTACTCGGTGCGTTTGGGGTGTCCGCCGTGTTGCACTACGTTGGGGTGTGGGGGCTCGGGAGGGGGACGGAGTTCAGCAGCGCCGGCGCGTTTTTCGTTCTGATGGGCGTCGGCGCGGTGTTAGAGCGCGTCTGGCAGCATACGACTGGCACGCGGGTGCGGGGCTTTTGGGGCTGGGCGTGGACGATGTCGTGGACACTTTTTTGGGGCACGTTCATGATAGAGGGGTGGGCACGACGCGGCATGATCGCATGCGACTTTTTCATGCCTGGGCTTCGACCGGGGAAACCGATCGTCGATGGTATCATTGCTCTCATTACGAACAAATGACTTACGTGTCTAATTGGATATCCCATCACCATAGAGGATTATTTTTACCTAACATACCTAATCCTATGCCTTTTCTGTTGGGACATGCTGGTGCACGTTATAATATCATGGGTATCGTGATACTGGAATGGCACTCTCGATGGATTCGGGAAGAGTACGCTTGACACCATCAAAGCGCACGCCTGCAAAGTAGCCATCCAGGGAGCTGTGTCTGCCTACCTGGGCAGGAAGTCTGAGTGAGGTGTGGGTGCCACTGGGCGACATTCGGGTACTTGGACATCCGTTTCCTGCCAATGTGTGCCATCCTGGCCGTTCAAAAACGTTCAAACGTTCAATTTTTCAAAGCCCGCCAGAGAGGTGCACTCGAGTAGTTGGCTGAGGGCTGGAAACTGAATGCATTGGCACCCTGAACGGCGGGGATGAACGAACGACAAAGGCGACGAAGGGAACGGCGAGGGCCGGGAGAGAAAGTAAGGAGATAACTTGCTTTCACTCCGAGTCAGAGGTTGGGGCACGACGCCGTCAAATTGCTTACCAGATTCGGAAGTCGTTTCGAAGTGAAGGCGCAATCCTGACTCTTACAGTATGTTACAGTATTGGGGACCTGTGCGTAAGTCACAAGAGCACGGCCTTTCCGAAGCGATGGGTACTACTCGTTGCGGTAGTGCGCACGTTTATTAGGATCTGGCCCATGAGCCAGTCGTCTACCATTCTTCCATTCTCCTTGCAGAATCGCAATCCCAACTCACTGTCAGACTACTGACCATATTTCACTTCCACACCGGACCATGGCACCCAAATGTAAGCCCGAATTCCAAGTCCGAACCGTCCTGGTAATTGACACCGTAGTATCACTCTTCCTTCTAGATTCGATCGCCGATATCGACTACGACGTCACATTTCTTCAGGATTCACTCTTGCTGTACCCACGACCTCATTCGAACTACATCACTTGCGTCTACCGTCTCGCCAACGTGCGATGGGCGCGCTATCGACTATCACAAACGAAGGAAGACCTTGACAAAGCCATTATACAATTCACTGAGGCGATCTTCCTTCTGTCCGATTCCCGCAGGGTTGTGAGACTCCTCTTTCGCCTCGCATATGCTCTGCTGGTCCGCTTCGAGAGGTTCAAACGGCCCGATGACCTCAATTCTTCTATCGAGTACTTCCGTTACCTCCGAGGACTACCCCTTGATTTTTCCGACGCCCCAGGCAACCCTCATCACGCCATTACTTATCCGGGCGTTGGCCGTTGAGTCGGAGGCTGCCAATGGGGATGGGACACGGAATATCAGGGAGATGGTGGTCCTCTGCCGCGAACTTCTCACCTCCGACATATCAGCACACTTTCCGGTCGCCCCTTTTATATCCTTGAAGGACTGCTGTGATCGCCGAATTCCGTCAAGGACGATTGAAATCGCTAGACCAAGTCATTGAATGCTTACGGGACGCGGTGAAGATATGCCCACCAGAGTCACACGGCGTCTGGTTTCCGCTGGTCAATACACTCTTAGTTCGCTTCGTGGTAGCCCATTCAAATGACGATTATAAGGAAGCAATGGCGCTAATTGAGGGAGTCCTTGACCCCAGTCGGCCTGGAGAGTGCCCTGATTCAGTTCGCGGTCAAGCCACAATATTTGCCGCTCTGTTCGCGCGCGCCAGATCGGCTATCTTCCAGAACCCAGAATATTCCCAAGTGGCGATGTCTCATCTTCGTACCTCACTCGGCTCTCCTTTCCTCGATGAAGGCTTTCGTCTTGAATTCACCAAGAACTTGGCGATGGAAGCCAGAAAACGCTTTGAGCAGTACAGTCTCCCCGAGAGCCTTGAAGAAGCGGACTCCAATACTTCACGACTTGTCGACTTTTCATCCTCTCAAAGCCTGGAAATATCTGGGGTACTTATTCTCGAACAGGACGCTGCTCGAGGGTCACACCCGACAACGAGGATGGAGGAGAAAATACAGCGTCTTGAAGAACTACTCTCAATTGCTGCTCCAGGGACCGGTCGTTACAGGGAGTGCCTCCGTCACCTTGCAGAATGGTATAAAACAAAGTTCTGCAGTACCAACGATATATCGGATGTCGAAAAGTCAATTAATTATTGCCGACTGTCACTCGATGCGACACCCGGTGACACCCTCAAAATCATTCCTTTGCGTTCCCTACTCCTCATTCTCCTCCTCGCGTTCAAGAAAACCAGCAAGGTCAACTATCTCGATGAGTCGATCACCGTCAGCTATGACATTCTCGAGTTGAAGGTTGCACAGACCAGCCACTTTCGCATAATTCAGCGGCTCGTCTCATCTCTACTTATCCGCTGGCGGTTGCTTGGTCGAAAGGAAGACCCTTATGAAGCCATACGACTAATGTCATTGGCCATTGGTGATCAATACGCGCAGGGACCTGACCGGTTCCGACTTTCATGTCAGTGGGCCGTCCTTGCGCGAATGATCAGTCACCCCTCTGTCTTGACTGCCTACAAGACAGCAATGTCATCAATGAAGAGGTCCTTGTACTTCGCCCCGACCGTGTCAATCCAGCACGCCCGACTCGTTGCAATGGACGAGAATTGTCAGAACGTGCCATTTGACTATGCATCCTTTCAGATTGGTTTAGGTCGATTTGAGGAGGCCGTTGAGACACTGGAGCAAGGGCGAGCGTTACTTTGGTCAGAGATGCGTGGCCTTCGTACCCAGATGGCCCAACTTGTTGAAGACTCGCCATTAGCAAAAAGATTTGCCGAGATCAATGAAAAACTCGAGGCGCTGACCATATCTATAACACCAAGTGGGAGGCCAGAAATGGGAGATGGTATCGCTCAAGATAGAGATTGGACGGACCCATTCGGTCGGCTGGTGGTAAAGCAGCAGAAACTAGTGGAGGAGCGGGATGCGCTGATTTCACAGATCCAAGGCCGACAAGGATCTGAAGGATTCCTGAAGGACCCATCATTTCACACTCTCCGCACCGCCGCCTCCCGTGGTCCTGTCATTATTATCAACCATTGCGGATGGCGCTCCGATATCTTGATCATCTTCCACAATTCTCTACCTTGTTCCATTCTTACCGTCACTGGTTTCTACGATCGCGCAAAGAAACTACGGGATAAGCTCGTCGAAGCGCGGAAGCATGGTCTTGACTCATGCGAATACCAGGATGTTCTATCTTCTGTATTGAAGGGCCTCTACGAGATTGTCGGAGAACCGGTAATCAAGAGGCTTCGGCTGTTAGGCGTGCCAGAGCAATCCCGAATCTGGTGGTGCCCAACGTCTGTCTTCTGCACTCTCCCCCTTCACGCTATGGGCCCAATCCCATCGGGCGATACTTGCGACTCGGAGCGATATTTCTCGGATCTGTACATCCCTTCGTATAGACCATCCCTCTCTGCACTAATTGAGTCTCGCAAGGCGAGCCCACAGATCCTGGAAAAGCCCTCATTACTGCTCGTTGCTCAACCAGATGACTCTCTTCCAGGCGTGAACGGAGAGATCAAGGTCATACAGCGAGCGCTCAAAGCACGGGCCGTGGTGACAGGTCTTGTCTCTAGAGAGGCCACGCCCTCTTCCGTCGTCGAGGGCCTCCGGGGCAGTCACTTTGCCCACTTCGCATGCCATGGAGTGCTGGAGACAGGAAAGCCATTCGAGGCCTCGTTCAAACTTCACGGCGGCTCGCGTCTTACCCTGCTGGACATTGTACGATCTCGAATTCCAGGTGCGGAATTCGCATTCCTTGGGGGGCGGGTGGTGCAGTGGGTTTTGCCCCCCCCCCCTACCCTGCTCGGGAGAGCTTGGGTTGGACCTGCTGGTTCGATCCTCGCTCAGGCAATATTCCTGACAGGGGCACTCCTTATCTGGGGCTCCAGCCCTCAACTGTCATTTCCAACACTACCACCCCAGGAGGCTCTGGCCCCCACAACCCCCAACACCCCCCTAGTGGGGATTACCGCACCACCATGTTCCCTCCTGATTTCACACTCCGACATCCTGCACCATTCCCTAACCAAACCCCAACCAAAACCTTAATGCCAAAGTGGATGTGGCCGAACCACCCCGTATTGGAACACACCCTCAAGCACTGGCCAGTAACGTGACAGTAGGCTGCACCGGAGCAGGTGAGCCATGACTGGGCCTAGTCACCCCAGATAGATCCTCCATGCTGCCCAAGACCTGCGCGGATCGAAAACAAAGTTGCTGGGCCCACGGGTCCATGAGGGACCGTAAGTAGGTTGTATTCATTAGTAGCTGAGGGGTCTAGGAGAGGGCGAGGGACCGGCGTGGGAGGATGCAAGGTGCATGACACACACAGAGCAACATGGACTCAATTACATACTCTCTATCTGTTGGTCTTGCTTGGCTTTCCTCTGGCTCTGGGAGGTGGCCCACCATGCCGGGGTTTACATTCCAGACACTTACTACATTCGTTAAGTGCACCAGGGTCTATGGACCCTTACCTCTCTGTTACCTAATCTAGCTCTGTAGGGAGTCTAGCACCGGCTTTGTGTAACCCACTGCTCCGGAATATAAATTGATTCAAAAAAAAAAAAAAAAAAAAAAAAAAGAAAATTCGCATTCCTTGCTTGCTGTCACGCCGCAGAAATCACGGAGGACAGCGTCGCCGACGAGGCGCTTCACCTTACGGCCGCGATGCAGTATTGTGGATTCAGAAGTGTGGTTGGGACCATGTGGGAAAAGGCTGATATAGACGGGCAAGACCTGGCAAAGAGCTTCTACAAGTCGTTATTCTCTGGTCAAGAGACAGGTACGCCGTACTATGAGCGATCTGCGGGAGCGCTGCGGGATGCGACGCAAAAGCTAAGGGGAAAGAGAGGAATCACGCTGGAAAGATGGGTGAATTTTGTGCATTATGGCGCTTGATGGTGCCGTGCAGCTTCGGTGAGCAATCGAATTTTCAGCGCGCACGCAACTCGTTCTCAGAAAGATTCAGATGCGTTGGGTCATCGGGGTCGGTCCAATCCTTGGTGTCGGTATTTAGATTGGATATGAATAGTCGTTCGTTTTATTGTTGTCCCGATATCACGCGCGTAATGGAGTCTGATTGTATCGACGCGTGAATATTTTTCTATCCAACGTGCCATGAAACGTCGGACGTGCGGGGACCAGAAACACAATGAATACCTTGGGGGTGGGGTGGCAAGGCTCATCTAGTTCTGTGATCTGACTAAAACCAAACAAGATACTGTATTGATACAGGCGATGCCCACGGAAATGGATTAAAAAAACAAGGTTTTCCAGGAGCTTGGTCTGGGCAGGTGTAGGTAGCTCTTCATGCCACATGTGTGCCATACCGTTCAAACGCTCGATTTTTCAACGACGGAGAGGTGCTTTCGAGCCCTTGACAAGGCTGAGGCCTGGAAATTGGGTCCATTGGTAGCCTGAACGGATGGGGGTGAACGAGCGACAAAGGCAAGGAAGGGATTGACCAGGGAGAAAAAGGCAAGATGTCCACCTTTTTCTTTCCTGGCCACCCCTCCGGTGCAGTATTTTTGTCCCGCCACCCCCTTTCCCGGACCAGCAATAGAACCTATCGCTTTCCAAAGAAAGAGTCGAAGAATTGGAGAAGAGATTGAAGCGACGGCGTCTAAAACTTAGGTCGACATGACTGTCACGGTGTTCGGGATGAGATCGGCTATTCACTGCAGGTGCGCTGGCCGCCCGCCTCGAGGCCTGAGGCCTTTGAGGCACCGCTTCGAAGTGAAGGTGCGTAGACACTTGACTCCTATTCCAGGCCACTGTCAATGGTGTCTAGCCTCTAGTACCATACACTACTATCCTCCGCAAGATGGCTCAGATTGCATTTGAAATACAGGAAAGTACTCCTCAAAACCCCGGACTTCCGGTAGCTGCGAGTGTCCCCTCATCATCTTTCGCCACTGCCCTAGACACGGTGAGAACCTATACGTCTCGGTGGGCCAAACGATATTAATGCCTTCTAGGTGCGCCTTATGGAGGCATTTTTGGGTATCGCAGACTCGATGAGGAAGCCACGGGGTTCACTGGTTTATTGAAGCCATTCTTGAACCTTTGAAGCGCTGTGATCATCCCCTCAGCGAGTTGTATCAGATGCCTTGAGATGTATGTAGTCCCTTCAAAAACTTGTAATTCTGTGTAACCTCACTCTTGATATTGATAACCCCTGTACAACTCTGTCATGGCTATGTATCACTGGAGTGTCGTCTCGGTTCGGTTCGGTTCGGTCATCCTTGGACTCACAAAAAGCCAGTGAGACCTGAACTCAGTCATCGATGACGAAAATCTAGTGGGCATGCGTGCAGGCACTTCAGAACTGGTAACGATTCTGAAATTTCGGCACCCCACTCTGTGGCCCCTACAACCCCCAGTACCTAACGATGTGCACTGTGCTCAACTGGCTGTGTATCTTGCTTGGTATCTTCATGTAGTTTGTTACTTTCCCATGCTGCTCTTGGTACATACAGATCACGGGAACATTTAAAGTAGCGATCTAGACGCAGACTCCGATGTGGCAAAACGACGTTCAAAAAAGTGTACGAAAAGAATATGTCACACTTGGTTTCGCAGGACAGAAAAATCAGTGATGGGTGTGAGCAGGCAACGGATATGTCATCGCCATGGTGTTTTACACGTGCGTGTAAAACACCATGGCGATGACATGTTCGTCACGTTTGACGCCATCGTGTGTTGTCCGCCTCGTGTGCGATGGTACGTGGGGCTGGCTGCGTGACGTACGTGGAACGGTGCGCTGCGCAACTCGCTTGTGCACCGCTTCGAAACGCAAGGCACGATCGTTACGAGGCTCGTGCAGGTACCACTCGCCGCAACACACCAAGCCGGCAGTGTCGCGCTGCTTCTCAGCCGTGTTCCCGTCCGACTCCTCCTGGCACTACGCAGGCCAGGCAGATCTGGCACGAAAGGCGGCCGCAAAAGCCTAGGTTACCGCGTGAATCATCTACCCACTCATTCTTCGTTTTCTCACGCATGATATTGTAGATGCGGGAGAGAAGGACTGATGACCCACCACTCGTCGGTAACTTACGCCACATCGACTACACATCCGTAACCACTGATTAACCCCTCGTGTTTCAATCCCTCATGAAACCGAGAAAGTGTTTCTATCTACTACACCCGCATCTGAACATCCTCACCACCTGCGGTGTGGATTAAATGGAGGCTTCCAGAGATACATTATACAAAAGTGTCATCAGAACCTTTCATTAGTACTTAAGAATCCCATATCGAAGATAGAAAACTCGCAGAAGGAGAAGGGGGAAATTCGGTGGTACTGGAGAGAAAACTCGTAGCGGGGGAGAGGGGAAATTCAGTGGGGCCGGATGTCAAACTCGAAGCGGAGAAGGAAAAATCAGAGATATTAGATAGCACACTCTCGGGTCGACTTTGGGGAATTGTCAGCGTTTCTGGATGCTGGTGTAGCCCCAGATGGGGTAGCCACCACTCGGTGGCAGGTGTGGGTGGAAGGGACACAGCCTCCGGCGGCGAGCTATTCAGCAATGTCTCGACCACCTGAGTGCCTCCTGTCCTAGGAATGACATGCTCTTGTGTAGTCATCTCCGCACCTTCCTTAAGGGTCTGTGACAACGAAAGTCCCAGTAGGGGTGTGAGGCGCCCTTCCACAGGAAAATCCGGATATGATGTGGAGAAAAAGGGTTGGGTCGACGTGGGGACCCCTCCAACAAGGCATGGTAGATGTGGGGCAGTGGAGCCCACCTCAGCGGATCTTGAAAACTCAAGGACTCAAAAGCGAGCCGTAAGGCGAGGGAACTGGGTGAAGGATGTGCGCTCGTCGAACAGGGTAGTGCGCGTTTTGAATGAGATCCTCCATAATCGCTTTCTTTGAGGGTATCAGTTTAAAAAAATTAGGGGAAGTGTCGCAACAGTGCCTTCACGTGAACATCTCCTTCCAAGACTACTTTCCCCCGAAGGATAGTATAGCAGAACTGATCAGCGAGCGCCTTCACGGTCATTGCGTTCTTTTCTGAATGAGAGGAAACACGCAAGAGATGCCGCAAGAGAGCTTCTAGAGATGCCCTGTGAACCGGATGTAGTCCACGGATCTTCGATCGCAACACGGAGCAATCGTTTTCGGTATATCTAGCTATACGCGACCTCAGAACGTGGATGTGGATGAAATGTGCGAGAGCACTGCACTGAGAGCACTTAACCTACCTCCATTCTGTCGGTATTGCCTAGCGCAATCCTCCAAAGAGAGCATAAACAGTGGCTCTGGAAGCTCCGAGAGGTAAAGCTTAATGTTGGATCAGAAAAATAATAAATTGGGGTGTTTGCAATGGTTGCGATGGCTCACCTTGAGAAGCACCGCAACGGAATGGATATCGTCTGTCGAACTGAACGAAAATGACTTGTCACTTTCGAACCTGCGTCGCAACTGAATACGAGCTCCTGTCAGCCGGTAGGTTGGTAATTGGGGCGGATCCCACTGGCCCGTAATATATCTGCGTCATATACAGAACCAACCTGCGATACTAAATATAGGTCCAAACACATGGCTCAATTGACGTACCGAATATATTTTGTGAGTATCCAGGCCCCTCTTCTCGACTTCTTCGATGCACGTTCTAATTACTTTCGGCACAAGTGTCTTGATAGGTCGTAAGATTCACCTGGGGGGACACCGAAAATTAGGTCCGAATTCGCGTCGGGGACGATAGTTGCAGTAGAGAGTGAGTGGAGGAATAGAACAGGAAAGAGCGTGACCGAAAGACGCTCTCAGACCGGACACATCTGTTCCGGCTAGGGCTCTCTCAACTTCTGCGCTAGTGCTCATTGCCAGGTTGCCATTCCATTTGCATGCCGTACTGTATACCGTGTCAAATTCTCGAAGATTTCATGAAGGCCTAACAGCACTGACGTCAAACCATCCATATATTTAACAAGAGCGGTCTTGACGGTTGGCGTGAAAACGAGCCCTTCGAGACACTGCGTTTTTGGTGTGACATTAAACAATATCTTAGCAATGAACAACACCCACATCGTATCCGTCCCCCAGATTCTCGATCCTCTCCGATCGTAACGTATTGAGCAAGGCAACGGCCTTCCTACAGTCATCGTCGGACACTAATTCAGAGGGCAAATTCAGCAAACCAATTGAAGTTGGAATCCATGGATGATGTTGGTGGTACCTTCTTCAGGCTCAAGTCCACCCAGGTCTTCCTGCCGACCCCCAAATAGAGCCGAGACCATGTTTCCAAACCTTTTATTCGGAACGTCCTGAGAACATTTCGAAACGTCGGCTGACTGAGCATATTGACGAGGGTGATATTTCTTCGAGTATGCCTGCTGGAGCTTCGAGATTGTGTTCTCTGCATGGTCAGCGTATTTCGCGGCGGATTGCTTGAGACCTTCCTCAACCCGCTTTCTTGTTTGATCTTCGGTTTCCTTTTAAACAGCCTATTATCAGAACAGCCCAAACGAGAGTTTATGGCTTGCCTTCAACATCGCGAGGGGCGGAATCACGTCTTTATCCAAAACATTCACGAAAGCCTGCTGGGTGTCGGCTTCTGCAATGGCTGTGAGCGCCCCAAGCCGCAGTTTACAATGTACAAACGCGTACCTCTTTCTAAATTGTCTATCACTTTATCCCATGCTGCTCTCGTCGTGGTTGGTTCGGCACGTGAGTTGAATGGGGCACCAACCGTGACAGCTGTTGCCTCACGATGAAGTTTCCGTAGAGAACTGACACTTGAGGAGAAAGAAGTCAGTCCAGATACGTGGCAGGTTCAATTTTCGGATGACAACTGACTAGAATATCTCAATTCTTCGCCTGAAAATTGAGCGGTTAGTGCAACACATAGCATATATGACTTGGATGACATTGACGGACCTCTCTTGGAAGAAAGTCAAATAGCGATCTGCTATAATTTCAAGTTGTACATCGAATTGGGTGAGCAGACTGTTCGAGTGGCTCTCTAGAGTTACTCTAGACTGAGGTTCCACGGATATGAAAGACATGGGAAGTTGCCAGAGAATGCAGGCGGCGCTTTTGTTGGTTGAAACAGGCAGGAGGTTGCCGTGGCTGTGACACACCGAAAAAGGCAGGTGCCAGGATGGTACGTTTTGAACTGTCATCCCATTTGAACTCACATAAACTTGAATGAGATAAAACAACTTAGACCAGTGACCATTCTCTATGGGACGTAGGCTTCGCAGAACCTCGATAGAGGGAGAATCGAGGATCCTCCAGTCGCTTGCGACCTCATTCGAACGGCTGGTTACGAGTCTAAAAACAACTTCGACTCCGACTTTTTTCGGGGGATCAGATCAATCAGACTCGATTTTGACTTTAGACACCTCACCTTCAATGCCCAATACCACCGTGGGCGCTAAGTATGCCTGGGCTTGGGTCTTGCTTGGGTCTATTGTTTCGTTGTTGGCCATATTTCACTACAACCCAGGCTTCAGTTACTCACGATCTATCTCCGCGCCCCGATCTTAGTAGAAGGCCAAGATACGCCCTTGGATATGTGTTTCATAGTAGAAATCTTGGGAAAAAGAGGTACAACGCACAGAACGTACTAACCGAACATTTAAGCTAAAGCACATAAATACGACCGAACTGATTAGATCTGATCTCGTCCTTTTCCTATATCTCACAACAATCTGCAATGAACCCTACCTATTAACGGTGCCCTTTCGTGGCACTTCGCCCCATCATTCTAGAGGTCCCAGGGGAGGGGACCGCCGCATGTCATACAATCCGACGTGGCACCTGCCGCGCAAACAATAGCTCCCAAACTCGCAGAATCTTCGACCACCGACACCCGGTGCAAGTGAGAAAGAAGGAACGGTCATCGGCGCGTTGTCTTGCCCTCTTTTGGCCTCCTGAAGGACGTCACGGGGGCCCCCACGCCGCCATTTGCGCGTGGAGCCGTGCTCACACTCGGGCCTGTGCTTGCGCCGGGTACTACATTGGAGGAAGCAGGTGGGCGCTCCTCGACCGGCGGCAGGCGCTCATTTTCGATATCTGATCTGCGTCTGTAGAAGTTCCATCGCGGTATCAGTTAGCTTGGAGATGGACAAGATAAGGGGAGGGCGTACGCGTCGTCGAAGGTCTTGATGGCGTTCTTGATGCCCTCGGCGCCGAGGGCGAGCGTGCCATACGGCAATCTGGACGAGCCCGAGATGCTCTTGAGCTCCGACACCCGCTCCGACTCCTCGCTGTCAGTAAAACAAGAACGGTGAGCAAGATTGCCCTAGTAGACAAAGAGGCACACACGGCACGCACCGGAGTAAGGAGAAAAAGTGCGCCATACGTCCGACGGCGAGGATCTTGTTCTTGATCACTTTGCGCCGCTCGGCGACATCGCGGTCGATAGGCGCCGCGCCCGACGACGACGACCCACCAGCACCTTCCTTGAGCTCCTCCTGCGTGCATATATTTAGCACTGCCGCGAGCATGTCCGTAACTACCAAACCGGTCAACCGATCGCTCAAAAATGTGAGGGGAAACGACGCACTCTTCTCGCCGACGAACGGGAGGCTCCAGCTGAAAGCGTCCATAAAGTTGGGCAGCCAGTACGGGTGCGGCATATTGTTGAACTGCCGGATGCTGAACATGTTCGACTCGTACTTGACCATTGCCGCCTTGTTATTGTACACGTCCAGGTAGTTTGGTGCCGAGAAGAGCGTCATGACGCTCGGGAACCCCGTCTTGCGGCTCTTGCGATACATCCGGTATCTGCAGGTCGTCAACAAAAACCAGCCCGTGCCAGTACCTCGCTCAGATAGGACGGACGAGCCGGAGGGGGAAACCGAACGCACCCAGCGTCTTGGGCCTCGTGCGCGCGGATGATGGACAGCAGGCGGTTGCGTTCCAGAAACTCGCACGCGGCTTTGTAGGTATAGAAGTAAGGAGCAGCCCCGCACGTGGTTATGCACGAAATTCTCTGGGCCCTTCTCCTGCCCAAAGTCCTCGATGGGGTCGGACCACAATATGTCGCACATGAGCCCGGACGTTGGGGGCTCGCGGAACCGGTCCAGCTATGCGCAGGTTTCCATCACGACGTAGAGGGGAAGACATTGGAAGGGCTCACTCTACGAATGTCTTCGATGGTGTGTAGCTCGGGAGACAGCCCGCCGTGTATGCAGAGGAATTGTTTGTTCATGATCGCGGCAAGCGGGAGCGCGCAGAAGGACTCGATGCATGCTTCGTAGACGCGCTCGGAGTATTTGTGCTTGCATTCGAGCTTGAACGTGAAGTAGTCGGTCAGATGCCGGCACTCGTGGTTCCCACGGAGGAGGAAGAATGAGTCTGGGTACCATATCTTGAGCGCCCATAGATAGAGCACGCACTGTGACCAGAATCCCGTGAGTAGGAGGAATCCGGAGAGGCGAGAGATACACACTTCGATGCTGAAATAGCCCCTGTCGACATAGTCCCCGAGGAAGAGGTAGCGGGTATTCGACGGCTTGCCGCCAATTTCGAACAACTTCATGAGGTCATACTACGATCGGGTCGGATATGAGTTGATTTAGGTGGAGCAGGGGGAGATGAAGAGGTTATATGCGCACGTATTGGCCATGAATGTCCCCGCAGACTGTGATGAAAATGGTGTCAGGAACGACATGGGTGTTAACGTAAATAGAGTGATTGTGGCACCTGTTACTGGAGCCTCGACAGACAAGACGTTGGGCTCTGCACGGAGGAGCTGCGTCGCCCTGTCGATGATATACAAGGCGTGCTCCTCCTTTAAGCGACCCTCGCGATAAAAGTGGTTTTTCAGGAACGCGATGTCGGGCTTGGTCCTGTCCGTCTTGGCGAAGAACTGGTCGTTCGTCGGGATGGTCATCGCGGGTGCTTGCACCTGCCGCAACGGTACCCATTGTCGTATCCGCACAAACAATTGGGAAAAGCGAGAGGCGCACACACCTCCTTGACAGCGCGCTCCTGCGTGCTGACGGTGTACCCATTCTCGAGCTGGTGCTGTGTAAAGTCGAGCTCGGGTACGGCGACCCTGCTCTGTATCTGATGGATCGCTCGCTCAAGCTGCGTCTGGCCAACGGTCATCAAAGCTAGCTAGGGTAGAGGAAAGGGAGAGCGCTGAGGATGGAGGGGGCTAAGAGTCATAGCGATGGACCTAGTACAGCGTCATATCAAGTGATCAATGTGGTCCCGTGTCCATCCTCATGAGCGCTCCCAGTCGTTTTGGGGCGCTCTACGATAACAATCATCGGACAGCCGCAAATACAAACTCAAAACGAATATATTTCACGTCCGCGCGCTTCATACCGCTCTTTCGCCGCCGTCACGCACGCTGACATCTTGTCCTTATCAGCGATGCCAAGCTGACCGGTCGACAGGAGGGAGCCATGCTCGTCCAGCACGATCGATATAGATGCATCCAGTAATGGTTCCTCAAACGCAGTGGGGTCCGCAAGGACTGTTGACCTAGTGAGCCGGGGGAAAAAAAGCCCGGTTCGAGTACAGTCAGCTGTATGGCCGAGCATGACAAAGCGTGGGGATTTACCCGTCAAATATGCCAAACGAATAGGAAATCGGAAGACGCTTGAGCGGCAATGCCTCGCGGATCTTTCGCGAGCATGTCGTCCTGCCCGTCTCCTCGTCAAAAGTCGCCTTGGGGAGGGTCGCTGTTATGTTCGGGCATCGACATCAGATCGCAGGGAACGCAAGCCGTTGTAAGGGATCGCACTGTTTTTCAGTGCGGCAACCATGGCGATGAGCGCGGCATCAAACGCGTTTCCGTCATAGTTGATGCACGTCGCGTCGACGTACAGGACCCAGGCAGCACGCTCGGGGTGGATACATAGCGCTGAGAGTGGGAGAACACCGGTCCTGTGAGACCGAACTGTCAGGGGAGAATGATACGGAGGAGGTGTTGGCGCACGCATTGATTGTAGACGCAAGTCGGTCGGAAAGCACCTGTGCCTCCTCGGAGGGTGGTCCCGGTTTAAAGCGTGGTGCGCACATAGCCGGAAGGTCAATATTCGGGACTAAGAGCGTAGGTCGTCATTCCGGTGTTCGAGCAACACCAAGAGATACGAACCGAGAAAGCCTTCGGTTGGCTGTTCGAGGTCTGGCTCTGCGATCTCAGCCTTGACCCCACAGACGACTGTGGTGTCACCGAGGCGCACGAGGGCAGAGCCGTCAGCCGTAGAGACGGAACCGACGTGTACAAAGAGATCTCTCCATTCTTCTGCCTCGCGACCGTCCGGGCGAACCTGTTCGGCAAGAAAGCGTTCCAAATACGCCCTCGGATGGAGTCGTTGAAATATCTGAGCGTTGAGGTCAGAAGATGAGGCCATAACTAATTAATTATGAAGTTAATTATTTGGGTGATTGTCTTACAAAGCCATTTGATTGCTGCGGCCGGTCTGTCTCGACCTGTCTCGTCGTCGTCCTCTTTAGTCTCGACAATGTTCGAAGATAATCCGCTCGAGCCCTCGCCTTTCGTCTTTGACTCAAATGAAGTTTTTGCCACTCTCGCTGATCTAGACTCTTTTAACTTTTCATCCCCGAGCCCCGGGCATCGTTCCCCCGCTTTCCCCACCATCCCCGCCATAGCCGAACCGCAGTCAGAACTGAACAACGCCTGGTTCAACCTCTCCAATATCAACGACGATTCCCTCAACAAATCGATTGCCTCACCAGACACCCCTTGGGACTTTCTCACTTTTGCCAATGACAGTCCCGACTCTGGGGCAACCAGTGCCACCGGCGCTTTCTCGCCAGCCTTCGCCATCGACCCCCAGCTAATGGCCACCCCTGCTACATCCAAGTCCCCCAGTGATTTTGGAGATGAAGACGCTGCAAAGGACGGGCATCCCGTTGAAGAGGATGATGACGACGATGACGACGGGCCCGTCACTCCCCCACCAATCAAACCTTCCAACAAAGGCAAGGACCGCAAGTCCGGGGTCCTTTCTGGTGGGGTTCAGAAAAAAATTCACTTCAGCTCCGTTGTGAAGACAGACCCTTATGACAACCCTTCGGATGACTGGCGCCCCACGCCCGATGAGTATCAAAAGATGTCTAGCAGAGAGAAACGCCAACTGCGTAACAAGATAAGCGCGCGCAATTTTCGCAACCGTCGCAAGGGTGAGTAGTGTCTTTTTACCGTTTCTCTCTCGCAATTTAGAGTTATGTTCGCAATCAGAGTATATCACCACCCTCGAGGGCGACGTTGCGGAACGTGATCAGCTCATCGATGTCATCCGTACCGAGCTAGGCTCGACGAGATCCGAAAATGCAGCCTTGCAGCAAGAGATCAAGGCACTCAAGAAAGCTCTCCTCTCCTCCGCTGGACGCGCCAACTCGCCGGTCCTCCCCCCGCCGGGCCCATTGCCCATCTCGTTCCGGAGCTCCGCATCGACATCGCCGCTGCTCACGCCAAACACGCGCAAAGACCTGCCTGCCACGTCCCCACGCCTCGCTGCAAAGGGGTTCTGGGGCGGCAGCAGCACCTCATTCGGGGGCATCACACCAGTGCACACCGTCACGATCCCCGACCTCATTGCCGGCGCGGCCCTCAAGCCAGCTCTCCAAGAGAACATCAACCCTGCGCTCAACAACAACGTTAACAGCGTTGGCCTCTCGACGCTTGGTGGGCCGGGAAAGCCCCCGCCATTCGACTCATTTATGGACTCAAACCCTTTTACCATGAAAATGCTCGATGCGTGCGTTTACCTTATTTGTATGCGTGGGTGGCTGCTGACTGCCGCATCCGTCTAGGTATCGCATGCAGCTCTGGACCCGCATGGCACAGCATCAACAACAACATCAACAGGCCGCACCACAACACCAGCAACAGCAACACCCCTCGTCCCCGCCACTCTCCGGCCTCGCAGCCAACCTCCGCCCTCATTACTTTTCATCCACACCAACCTTACGCGGTGCTGCTTCGTCATCGTCGTTGTCCTCCCTCCTCAGTGGGAAACACCACATCCATACGTCCGCCTTTTCGTCCGCCTCATCCTCGAGCGCTGCAGCATCAGTATACCCTACACCGCCCGCCTCTCCAAATCCCGGCTCGACGTCCTCGGCGCAGATGCCAACGCCGCAGCAAGCAGCGCTTGCGACGATGGCCTCACAGACACTCGTTCAGCGCCTCGGCAGCGCGTTCTGGCAAGCCTTTTCCGGCTCTCCTTCTTCTTACCCTCCTTCCTCCTCCTCCTATACAGCGCCAAATGCCCGCGCGCCCGCATGGGATGCCGAGAAGGTCCGGCGCGTGTTGGAGGGCACAGCCGTCGTACGCGTCGTCGACATCGACCCGCCTTCGGGCGCTGCCGAGGCAGTCAAGGCCACGGCAGCTGCGACGAGCGTGGTGGCAGTGACGGAGTCCAAGGAGGTACAGACGCAGACGCAGGGCCAGGGCCCAATGGCGTGTGTGAAGCTTTGTGCGGCGCGTGAAGCGGGGCTTGGTGTGCTCGAGGAAAGCATGCGTGCTCTGACCCTCGGCAAAAAGGGATCCGCGTAATCTGATCGCGACCTTGATGCTCTGCGCTTTTTTCTTTCTTTCCATATCGCTGAACCATTACCGTAGTCTGTTACATCTCGCTTTTATTTAATCCTGTTTTTCTTTGGTTCGTTCGGGGTCGTTCCTCCGTCGTGCCCATTAATTAACCTTCCTCTTTTCAGTGTGGTGGTTGTTGCTCTTTGTCTGATCTTCGAGTTGTGTGTGTTCTTTGTGGAAGAGTATGAATTGTAGTACGAATCTGTCTTTATATCCATCCCCACTCCTGTGTATTCGGAAAGGACTCACCCCCGGCTAGCTAGCAAATGATATACTCATTAAAAACTACAGAACCTTAAAAACAGATCATCGGACAATTCCTTTCACAAGACGCCAAAAAACAAATAAAAACTACTGTAATGTAATATGGTAATTGGAGATGTATGTATTTTTTTGCGCAATAGACGGGCGCAACACCAGACAAGGCCGAAACGACATAAAACCATTTAACAAAAGAAGAAAAAATTAGATGACGAGCTACTCGACGCCAGCCGTTTCCGACGCTCCTCCCCTGGTAATGAGCTTCTCCAGCCGCCGTGCGCGCACAGCGTCCCTCGCCACAAGCCTCGCCACCGCACGCTCACGCTCCGCAGCAGCCTGCACGCGCCACAGCACGTCCTCTGTCCGCGACACATAAAACAAACGATAGGTCCGCACGCACACCTTGATCTCCAGCCCACCACGCGCGTAAAAGCCCTGGCTACTGCTACTATTTCCACCTGCCGCCTTGGCCGTCGTCGTCGTCGGTAGGGATCTGCCAGGGGGGGTCAGCTCAAGCCAAGTGGGGAGGGGAGAGGGGAGGTGCGGACCTTCGGAGGAATGGGCGGCGCACTTTGCTGGTGGGCACGCCGGGCGTCTCGGTTTCGGACACGAAGCCGTCGACGTAGGCCTGCCAGCGACCCGAGAGCACCTCGGCGTCGTCGAGGCTCGAGCCGTCCTTGCTGAGCAGCTGGAACGTGAGCATCTTTGATTCCGGGAGCTAGCGCCGGGTTCAGTCCGCGGGCTACTACGAAAGATGGGGGGGCTCTCTCACCCAGTCGACGCGGAACAGGTTCTCTTCGGGCCCAAGGATCCCCTCCGCCTGCTGGCGGAACGCGCGGTGGTCCTCGACCGTCGGAGCTTCCAGACGCCGCTCGTCCCAGAGCAGCTTGGTGATCTTCTCGAGCTTCGGGTCTTGCTCCCAGCTCTGAACCTGTGAAAAAAAACGAGAAGGAGCGTCCTTCATCAGAATCCGATACGTTGTAAGAGCACGCGAGGAGGATTTGTTACATGTTTGATCAGGGAGGCGAGCACCTTGTCGATGGTGAAGATCTTGTAAGCATCCTGCGAATCGCTCGGATCAGATGCAGATAGGGAGAGAGGAGAGAAATGACGTGCATGCAAACCGAACATCTCGCGCATCTGGTCCTCAAACGCAAGCTGCTCGATCTGGTTATCGAACAACCGCTCGCACGTCTCCAGCATGAGTTCGTAATACTGCAACGCAGTGATCCGTACGTGCGTCTGTCCCTGCCCTTCATGAACTCCCGCCGACCCGCCAGCCTCGAGCAGCTCTAGATCCATCGCGGTAACACTGGGCCGCGTATTGAAACTCGGGTCAT
Source organism: Lactarius akahatsu (assembly GCA_021524915.1). NCBI lineage: Eukaryota > Fungi > Basidiomycota > Agaricomycetes > Russulales > Russulaceae > Lactarius > Lactarius akahatsu. The sequence continues at coordinate 441,599 of JAKELL010000021.1, forward strand.
TCACGCGTTCCACCGCGATGTTCTTGAACAAGTGCAGGCGCGAGTACAGTACCTTACCAACCAACCAATTATATCAGCCACTTGCGACCCCCGATCTTGTCTGACACACGCACCTCGACCATCCGGAGTAGGGTATAAAACCACGTATTCGTGAAGAACGACCGGCGCTTCGACCTCCGCTTCTCCCCAGCCGCGGGATTCGACTCAACCCGAACTACCGGTGGCGGCGGGGGCGGGGGCGGGGCTTCGTCATCAGTGGCCATCGGGACCGGAGCCGGAGTTGGAATAGTGGGGACGGGTGACGCCTTGCGCGAGCTCTGGGGCGAGGGCGACCCGGGCAGTGGGTGAGTATTGGCGCGGGCCAACTTGGCCTGCTCGCTCTTCAGTAGACTCTTGCGCAAGTCCCCGGAAAAGTTCGCTGGAAGCGCGCCGTTCCGTGCGCGCGGCGTACTCGAGCCCCCAACCGTTGTCGCAGAATCCGCGTCCTCACTGCCAGCAGCCGCTTCTCCCGCCGCCGCGGTCGCCATTCCCGCCGAGTGCGCATTCGGGCTCTGGGCTACGGTAGCGGTCGCGGAGGCGTGCTTCAAGATCGCGCGCGGGCGCGCTGCCGACGGGCGCTCGTCCCAATCGTTGAGCTGGAAGAAGGCGCGGACGATGCTGTACAGCCTGGTCTCGACCCAGCCCTTGCGAGCCGCGTCGAGGCGGAGCTGGGTGCCGCCGAGGCGGGCGAGGTAGGCAAACGCGAGCTTGAGCGCGTCGCGGAGCACGTCCTGGTCCTCGATCTCGTACTCGAGCTGGTGCTGCGGGCGCGCACGCGCATATAGCGGGTCGACGAGCGCGGCGCGGCGCGCCATCTGCGTCTCCATGATCGCCTCGATCTGCGCGACGAACGCCTTTGCCGTGAGCGCCTTCTTGTCTGCAGTCTTGGACGTGATGCCCTGGTGGTCCAGCGAGCGCGCGTAGTTCGCCACGTCCACTGCGCGCCAGATCTTGTTCCACTCGCGTTGCGCCCGCTTCCATTCCACCTCCTTCTGCTTCAGCCGCGCGAGCACCACAGACAGCGCGAGCGCCGGCGTGTCCTGCATCGCTTGCAGAACCTCGAGCCCCGCTTCCCGCCCGTATATTTTCTTGATGATACGTTGATGTACTGCCTTGCCTGCGCCGCCAAAATTCGGCTTGAGACGGAAGAGCGTACGCTCCTCCGGGTTCATAGCCATGATCTTGTGGTTGAGCGGCTCGAGCACGCCGATTGTGCGCACGAGCGCATCGATGTGGAAGTCGTACTCGTGCCGCTCTTCCTCTGTCCGATGCAGCGCCTCTTCGTACAGATTTTTCTTATGCGCCATAAAAACGGAATCTTCGCTCGAGAAGCTCGGGTGTGAGACCCATTCATCGTTCAGCACTGACTTGCACATCTCATCGCGGCCACTACACTCTATATTGATATCCTGAAAGCCAACCGTTGATTACCACGCCCCGGGAACGAAAGAAGGTACGTACGTCCGCAGGTAACCGTCGGTAGCTCCCGTATCTGATATTCAGCTCCTCGCGACACGGCCGGTCAAGGATCGACAGTGGCCTCCCGGGAGGTGGGTACATCTCTTCTCGCTCCTTAGCTAGAGCCGAACGTTCAATGGTCTCGTCCCATCCCAATATTTCCTTCAACTGCACCATCAGCTCTCCCTCACCAAGGAACGAGCGGCTTTCTCGTATGAGGCGCGCCCGGTCGATAAAGTCCTGCGTGAACAAATTCACGAGCTTGAGGAACTCGTGATACGTCTCGCGCGAGTCGAGCGCCGCTTTAACCCGTGGGAAGAACTGCGTCTCGTCCAAGTTCGTCACTGACGCCAGCGGTTGAGGGGGGAGCGCAACGGCTGTGCCCGCTTGCGCGTAGCTCTGCGGTGCAGGTGGGGGAGGCGCATGGTGTGCATAGGCGTGGCCCGATCGACGTGGCGATGGTGGAGCGGGGATAGTGTTGAAATGGGAAAACGCTGGCGGCTCGCGACCGGTCGGCGGCTGCTTAACCTTCTCGCGGCGTCAATCAAGCCCCAATGAAGAACCAGTAAGATGCTTACCCGACTCCCAGTCGCACGCCCACTATCGCGATCCTTCTCTTTATCTCTATCCGCCGCTTTTCGTCGTCTTTTTGCGGGCGCAGACGGAGGAGGTGCAGCAGGCTCTGCAGGCTGCTTCCGCTTCTGCACCCGTGCGTGTTCACCCGTTGGCGTGCCGGTCCGAGTGCCAGGCCCCCTGAGCGCATTGAGTCCGTCATTGTCTTGTATACCTGTACCAGGCAGGAAATCCAGAAACGTGGAGGACAAGTCCGGCGCATCTTTAAACAGCTCTTCAACTTTTGCAACAACCTCGGCCTGCCGCACCAGGCGTTAGTATAGGCTGAGAATACGAGTAGCAGCAGGACGAACGTTATTTGCACTAGACTTGTAATTCGAGAGGATCTCTAAGAACTGCTTGTATGTGTCTGGGTCATTACTGAATCGTGTCTTGATCCGTTGGACGTATTCCATTGCGGGCCCTAGAACCTGCCGTTCATGGTCGTCGGGAGTCGGAAGGTCAATGGAACTACCAGACAGCTTCGGGGTGTTCGACAATCCTAGAGCAGATGTAGAAGGGAGCGGCGCAGACACAGTAGGTTGGTCCGATGGCGGCAGCTGGCCAATTTCTTGCTGCGGTGGTGCTGATAACGATTGGGGTGGAACCGAAATGCTGGGAGTATTGGTTGACCTTAACATTGTCCCCGACGGGGTCGTGACTGTGATGACTTCAGATGACTGTGAGTCAGAGCCAACTTCGATGCGATATCCGACAGGAAGAAAAGTGTTGAAACCCTGGATGAGGAAAGGGTGACCATGGAATAGGGTTGCGACACGTTGGATTACTCCGGGAGTATCGATTCTGTTGAAAAGGTAAGGAAGTCAGAATGATGGACACGGGGCGCTAGGGACCAGGTAGAGCATCCGAATGAAAAGAGGCTCACACTTGACTCTTAAAATCTTTCATGATATCCAAGAAGACGTTATACACATCCGGCCTGTCGTGGAACTGGATCTTCACGGCATCTAGATAGCTAAGAGCATCAGTTACGTTGAGCTGACGGTCCGTCGGGCCATTCTGATTGTCCGGCGCGGGTTGGGGAACATCCGCGCTGGCCTGCTTCTCTACTGTAAGTGGAGGCTGCGGTGCGGGTGCCGTAGGTGTAGGCGCAAGGGCGTTTTGACTATCGATTGAAGGGTGTGAGGAGGGTGGAATGGCCTGGGCCGACTCTGGCGCGGTGGCCTCTGTGGAAGAAGGTGGCTGTGTAGGGTTCTGAAGAGAAGGATCTATTGAGGGGTTCATTAGACGTCCGGGATTCTATACGAAACTCTTCCTGAGGAATTAGATGTTTGACAGGAATTAGGCCCCAAGTGAACGTACAGGCGAAGTATATGAGATGCCACCGTGAACCCAAAAGAGCCGAATGGCGACTATACTGCGAGCTATAGCAGCTCAAAATCCGTTGAAACGAAAGACGAGACCCTGGTCGGTGTTACGGGTAGAGGATGTGTCGTTGACGGTTGCAGTCGCCGGTCGCGGTCAAAGTCGCTCGAGGACGCGACATATTCCCCGGTCCGAGTCGGTATCACGGCCCGCCACCTAGATAACACCGAACAATCACCGAACTCGCTCGAACTACCATGCCGAGCCACTGGCAAATATCTGGAGATACCGCCGACCCCATATGAAGGCTCCAGCCTTGAGGGAATCGAGCACTCCTTCGGGGATAAAATAAAACAATACGCGAACGCGCATACCTGCAACACTCCTGCAACACCGGAAATAGTGGGCGTCAAAACTCATCAATGCTCTCAGTACTCACCAAGAAACCAGTAAACCACCCCTCCCAGGACATAGAATCCAGATGCAAGTAGCCAGAAACGAGTAGTAAAATAGGAAGACCTGATTGTATGACCAGCCCTGGCGTCTGCGACAAAACAACATACAAGGTAATTACAGACAGTAACGCATTTCGTACAAGGATCGGCATTAGGTCGCTACACAGATGATGTCGAGACAACAATAAAACGAAAAACCAATTTAAATATCGACACGAAGTATTGGTCTGACCCGGACCCCGATGACACAACAATATCCGAATCTTTCTGAGGGAACTAGTAAGCACCAGAGTTGCTTGTACGTCGAAAACATCGGCCACTCACTGGCACCAAAATCGCACCATCAAGCGCCATAATGCACAAAATTCACCCATCGTTCCAGGCTGATCCCCCTCTTTGCCCTCAGCTTCCGTGTCGCATCCCGCAGCGCTCCCGCAGATCGCTCATAGTAACGGCACACTTGTCTCTTGGCCAGAGAATAGTGACTTGTAGAAGCTCTTGGCCAGGTCTCTCCCGTCCGTATCCGCCATTTCCCACATCGTCCCAACTACGCTTCGGAATCCACAATACTGCATCGCAGCAGTAAGGTGAAGCGCCTCATCGGCAACGCTTTCTTCCGTGATTTCCGCGGTGTGACAGCAAGAAAGGAACGCGAATTCCGCATCCGGAAGTCGAGACCGTACAATGTCCAGCAGCGTGAGACGCGAGCCCCCGTGAAGTTCGAACGATGCCTCGAACGGCTTTCCTGTCTCCAGTACTCCATGGCATGCAAAGTGCGCAAACCGACTGCCCCGGAGGCCCTCGACCACGGAAGAGGGTGTAGCGTCACTCGAGACAAGATCGGCCACCGTGACCCGCGGTCCGAGCGATCGAATGGCCTTGATCTCTCCTTTCACGCCTGGAAGAGAGTCGTCTGGTCGGGCGACAAGCAATAACGAAGGCTTTTCCAGTATCTGTTGGTTTGCCTTGCGAGACTCGATAAGTGCGGAGAGAGATGGTGTATATGAAGGAATGTACAGATCTGAGAAATATCGCAATTTGGAAGAATCGCTCGAGGGGATTGGGCCCATAGCGTGAAGGGGAAGAGAACAGAAGACTGACGTCGGGCACCACCAGATTCGAGATTGTTCTGGCACGCCTAACAACCGAATCTTCTTGATCACCGGTTTTCCTACGAGCTCATACAAGCCCTTTAATACAGAGGATAGAGCGTCCTGGTATTCGCCTGAGTCGAGACCGTGCTTCCGCGCCTCGACTAGCGTGTCCCGTAGTTTGTTTGCGCGGGTGTAAAAATCATCGGTGGTAGGAATGGAGCAGGGAAGATAATTGTGGAAGATAATCAGGATATCGGAGCACCATTTGCAGTGGTTGATAATAATGACGGGGCCACGCGAGGCGGCAGAGCGAAGAGTGGTGAATGATGGCGTCTTTAAGAAATTTTCAAACCCTGGTCGGCCTCGGATCTGGGAAATCAACGTATCCCGCTCCTCTACCAGTTTGCGCTGCTTCACCACAAGCTGACCGAACGGGTCCATCCCATCCTGAGCAACGCCGTCTTCCATTTCAGGCCTCCCACTCGGTGTGATGGATGTGGTCAGCGCTTCGAGTTCTTGATTGATATTAGCGAATCTCTTTGCTAACTGCGAGTCTTCTTCGATAAGTCGGGCCATCGGGGTTCGAAGGCCTCGCATCTCAGACCAAAGCAACGCTCGCCCTTGTTCCAGCGTCTCAACGGCCTCCTCAAATCGACCTAACTTGATCTGAAAGGATGCGTAGTCAAGTGGCATGGTCTGACAATTCTTGCCCATTGCGACGAGACGGGCGTGCTGAATGGATACTGTCGGAGCGAAGGACAATGACTTTTCCATTAATGATATTGCGGTCTTGTATGCAGTCAACGTGGTGGGGTGACTGATATTTCGCGCAACGATGGCCCACCGACATGACAGTCTGAATCGGTCAGGTTCCCTCGCGTATTGATTATCGACGGCCAGTGACATTAATCGTACGGCTTCGAGGCGGTCCTCTCTTCTCCCAAGCAACTGCCCGCGGGTAAGTAGAGATGACACAAGCGTCCGAATTGCGTGAAAGTGGATAAATTGTACACTCTTCAACTCTAGAATGTTATATCCGATGGCGATTGACTGGTCGAGGTAGTTGATCTTGCTGGTTTTCTCGAACGCGAGGAGAAGAACATTGCGTAGGGAAGCGAGGGGAAGGACTCTCCACTGGTGACGGGAATGAGTGGCGTCGAGTGACAGACGGCTATACTTGATGGACTCTTCGAGATCAGATATATCGTTGTTATGGTAGTACTTCGATTTATACCATTCTCCAAGTTCACTGAGGAGGCGTTTGTGGTGTGGGGTCCCCGGAGGGGTGATTGGAAGTAGTTCTTCAAGGCGCTGAATTTTCTCCCTCGTCCTCTCCATGGAATAGTATGATCGCTGAACCATGGCGCCCGCTGAAAGTTCAAGTAACTCATATTTTTCCAGGCCTTGAGAGGATGAAATGTCGACAAGTTGTGAAGTATAGGAATTAGCTTCTTCAAGGCTCTCAGAAAGACTGTAATGTGTAAAGCGCTCTCTGGTTTTGGTCGCTAAGATGTCAGTGAGATAAAGACGCATTTCTCGATCATCAGAAAAAGAGCTGAGTAAGGTGCGGAGGCGAGAAATTGTGACTTCGGAATATTCTGGGTTCTCATAGATAGTCGATCTGACGAATACGAGCGTACTAGTAAGACACAAGGCAAGATTTTGAGCTGAATCCGGACATTCTCCGGGCTGGTTGGGATCGAGGATTCTTTCCAATTGCGCCGTTGCTTCCTCATAATCGTCATTTGAATGAGTTTCCATGAAGCGAGTGAAGAGAGTGTGGGCCAGCGCATACAGGACGAGATGCGAACCTGGTGTGCACACCCTCGCCGCGTCCCGTAGGCATTCAATGGCTTTGTTTAACAACTGTACGGACCGTACTGGAGAACATACGGTTGTGACAGCCCCTCCTAGTGACCAGATAGCGGCGACAAGGAAGTCTGCTGATATGTTGGGATCGAGCAATTCACGGCAGAGGTCCACCATCTCATTCACATTCTCTGTCCCATCCCCAGCTTCCGACATAACTTGATTACACAATGCCTGGATCAGTGATGTCGTAACGGCGTGTCTGGGGACGTCGAAAGAATCGAGGGGCAGCCCTCGGAGGTAATGGAGGTACTCGACAGAATATTTGACGTCCTCGGGTTGTTCGAACTTCTCGGAGCGATATAGAAGTGTCCTTGCGAGGATAAAAAAGGAGTTTGACAATATTGAGGGAATGTCCACCCCGGGAAACGGGCAGAAGGAGGAATCGCCTCAGTGAAGTGTAGAACAGACTTGTTAAGGTCTTCCTTCTGTTGTGACAGGTGATAGCGCGCGAATCGTGTCATCGCAAGAGCATAGACACCCATGATGTGTATTGAGTGTGATCGAGGGTGCCGTGAGAGTACATTCTGAAGATCAGCGATATAGCCGTCAATCACTGGCATATCGGTGATCGAGGCTGTAAGGTGGGGGACACGGCGTATGTTACCAGGACGATTCGAACATGGAGATTCGGGCTTACGTTTAGGTGCCATGGTCCAGTCAGTGCGTGGAAATGAGAAACCGTGGGTTGCCTGACAGTGAATCTTGCAGTGAATTGGACGGTTGGGAACTTGAATTTGGGATTGGGAAGGCTGGCAGGTGGGCAGACGGAAGGCCTCACCCTAGCCTTAAACGTGTGCATTCGCACAGCAACGACACGAGGCGTACATGTTTAAACACTCGTCCCATTGCTCATGGAAAGGCGGTCCTCTTGGCTATGCTAAACTTCCGTGGGTTCCCACGCATACGCCCGGCGTGACGTGACTCACTCTGGCCCCAACGGCTCGATTGACTCGTGATATATACCCGGAGACGACAGCGAGGGGAACAAAACCAAGAAGTTCCGGTTCAACCGCCGGACCACATCAACGGCCATCCAGGTAGCGGTCGACCACGCCTTCACGGGCACGTATGTCGACCGCTTCCGGCCCGACGACCCCCCCGAGGCACGGGAGTGCCCCTGCGGATACCAGACCAGATCATCAATCCACATAATCCACTCCTGCACACGCTTCAACGCAGCACGGTGCCAGGCCCACATCCCTTTCATTCCCAACAACCCTACCCGCTTCTCCCGCGTTATCGGCCCGGGAAGGAAAGACGCCGAACGGTTACTGAACTTCATATAGGAGAGCCACGCGCTCACGTACCCCGAAGCCGGACCGCGGGGAGAGGTCCCCCCGGAACCCGATTGAGGAGACGAGTAAAAGCCCCCCCACGCGAGTCCAGTGGACTCGTACACTAAAATCTCGGCGTCTGACGCCCAGCCGTACCTCGCCGCGCGATTGCGAACTCTCGGGCCAACTGCTTAAGATGCCCCACACGTGTTTATTCTCCCCGCCCAGTTCTGGTAACAAGGGCCCCCCCTATTAGGTACAAACGTTGTAAATGTAGCAGGCTACGTCCGGTCTAAGCCTCGGGCTTGCACTCCGGGATATAAACGGTTTCAAAAAAAAAAAAAAAAACCCGGAGACTCGGATGCGGCACTGGCAGCATGCCCCCATTGCGCTTACAGAAGCGAGTCGAGGCAGGATTTCATGAATAGGTCTCATCTCGCCAAGCTCTATCAAAACTCTGCCGGGGGAACCCCGGCCCGTACGAAGACATCTTTCTTTCGTCATGCCTTGCCCCATGCCGTGATGTTTGGCAGTTGATGGTTCTCGAACGCCCTCAGGTGGTCTTGTTTTCTGTTACAAGCCTGCGTCCCAAACGTGGACTGACTGGAAGTCGGCTTGCATATCGCAGATACGGCCATCTTATTGTTGAATGGTATAGAAATACTCTCAGATACCCCACTCAAGTGCCTCGAACAGAGCGGGAACGATCACAGTCGCAATAGCGCCAATGCCCACATATACCACAACCTTCGTCAGAACTAGCACACCCCGCCAAACGCGTCAGCACAACCACGAGCAGGCAGTACACGCCCGGCGCCAGCAAAACCCGATTGCACGACCGGTCCCGATGCCCAACCGATGCCTTCCAAGAAACAACATATAATATAGAAGCAGCCAACACAGGTGACATCGAGACAACAATAAAACGTATCCGAATCATTCTGAGGGGGCTAGTAAATGCCGGAGGCCCGGAGTTGCTTGTACGCCGAAAATTTGGCCGCTCACCAAAAACGCACCATTAAGCACCATAATGCACAAAATTCACCCATCGCTCCAGACTGATTCCCCTCTTTCCCCTCAGCTTCTGCGTCGCATCCCGCAACGCTCCCGCAGATCGCTCATAGTACGGCCCACTTGTCTCTTGGCTCGAGAACAATGACTTGTAAAAGCTCTTGGCCAGGTCTCGCCCGTCCGTATCCGCCATTTCCCACATAGTCCCAACTACGCTTCGGAATCCACAATACTGGATCGCAGCAGTAAGGTGAAGCGCCTCATCGGCGACGCTTTCTTCAGTGATTTCCGCGGTGTGGCAGCAAGAAAGGAACGCGAATTCCGCATCCGGAAGTCGAGACCGCACTGCCTCAAGCAGCGTGAGACGCGAGCCCCCGTGAAGTTTGAACGATGCCTCGAATGGCTTTCCTGTCTCCAGTGCTCCATGGCATGCCACGTGGGCAAACCGATTGCTTCGCAGGCCCTCAACCACAGAAGAGGGTGTCGCCTCACTCGAGATAAGACCCGTGACCGTAACCTGTGATTTGAGCGCTTGTATGGCCTTGATCTCTCCCTTCACGCCAGGAAGAGAGTCGTCTGGTCGGGCGACAAGCAGTAACGAGGGCTGTTCCAGCGTCTGTGGGCTTGACTTGCGAGACTCGATGAGTGCGGAGAGAGACGGTGTATATGAAGGGATATACAGATCCGAGAAATACTGCTCGCGAGGTTTGCTCGATGAGATTGGGCCCATAGCGTGAAGGGGGAGCGAACAGAAGACTGATGTTGGGCACCACCAGATTCGAGATTGTTCTGGCACGCCTAACAACCGAAGCCTCTTGATCACCGGTTCTCCAACTAGTTCATAGAGGCCCTTCAGTACAGAAGATAGAGCATCCTGGTATTTGCCTGAGTCGAGACCATGTTTCCGCGCCTCGACTAGCTCGTCCCGTAGCTTGTTTGCGCGAGCGTAGAAATCATTTGTCGTAGGAATGGCGCAAGGAAGAGAATTGTGGATGATGATTAAGATATCGGAGTGCCATTCGCAGTGGTTGATAATAATGACGGGGCCACGCGAGGCGGCGGAGCGGAGAGTGGTGAATGACGGCGCCTTCAAGAATTCTTCTAACCCTGGTCGGCCTCGGATCTGCGAAATCAGCGTATCCCGTTCCTCCATCAGTTTCTCCCGCTTGACGAAAAGCCGACCGAATGGATCCGTCCAATCTCCATCTTGAGCGACGCCGTCTTCCATTTCTGGTCTCCCACTCGGTGTATCGGATATGGTCAACGCCTCTAGTTCTTGGTTGATCTCAGCAAATCTCCTTGCCAATGGCGGGGCTTCTTCGATAAGTTGGGCCATTGAGGTACGAAGGCCACGCATCTCGGACCAAAGTAACGCTCGCCCTTGCTCCAATGTCTCGACGGCCTCCTCAAATCGACCTAACTTGATCTGAAAGGATGCGTAGTCAAGTGGCATGGCCAGACAATCCTTACCCAATTCGACGAGACGGGCATGCTGGATGGATACCGTTGGAGCGAAGGACAACGACTTATATAACAATAACATCGCGCGCTTGTAGGCGGTCAAAGTGGTAGGGTGACTGATTCTTCGAGCAATGTTAGCCCACCGACATGAAAGTCGGAATCGTTCAGGTTCCCGCGCATATTGATCATCAATGACCGTTGAGATTAATCGTATGGCTTCGAGGCGGTCCTCTCTTCTCCCGAGTATCTTCTCGCGGTCAAGTAGAGATAGCGCAAGCTTCCAAGTTGTGTGGAAGCGGACGCCCTCTGTACCCCTCAACTCGAGGATGTCATAGGCGACGGTAATTGACTCATCGAGGTAGTCGGTCTTGTCGGTGCGCTCGAACGCGCTGAGGAGGTTGTCGTGCAGGATATAAAGGGGAATGCCCAGCCAGTCACTGGAACGGGTCGCATCTAGGAACAGGCGGCTATACTCGATGGACTGTTCGATATCCGATATGTCGTTCGTACGGGAGAACTTTGATCCATACCAATTTGCAAGGTCTCCGAGGCACATTCTGTGACGTTCGGTCCCCGGAGGAGTATTCGAAAGCAGTTCTTCAAGATGCTGAATTTTCTCCGCCATCTCCGCCACCGAATGTGAATCAAGGACAGCGTCTGCACGAAGAATGTCCTCAAGTATTTGCGGGCTTTGGGAGGGTGAAAGGTCGACAAGTTGTGAAGTATAGGAGTTCGCTTCTTCGAGGCCCTCGGCAAGACCATATTGTATGAAGCGCTGTCTGGCTAGTTCCGCCAGTGTATCGGTGATTTCAAGACGAAGCTCTTCGTCAACGAAAGAAGAGTTGAGTAAGGCGCGGAGGCGAGGAATTGTCACTTCAGAATCGAGTGGGTTTTCGAACATGGTCAATCTATCGAGCTCGAGACCAACGGCAAGTGATGAAGCCTGACGCCGAATTGAATCTGGAACCCCCCCAGGCTGATTGGTATTGAGGAGCTTTTCCAATAGTGCCACTGCTTCCTCATTATCGTCGATTAAATGAGTTTGCATCCAGCGAAAGTTAAGTGTGTAGGCCAGCGCTAACGGGACGTGGTATGATTCGAGTGGACACATCGTCGCCGCGTCCAGTAGGCATTCAATGATTTCGTCTAATGACTGGACGGGCCCTCTATTAAATTCGGCGTCGAGAGCCTCATACAGAGGCGGAAATGCAAAAGCGAAGTCGTCTGTCGAAATATTTGTGGTGAGAAGCTCGCGGCAGAGGACCACCATTTCCTCGATATTCCGTGTCCCATCCCCAGATTCCAACTTAACTTGAACAGCTAATGCCTTGACAAGTGATCTCGTAACGATGTTTCCGGGGAGGCCGAGGGAATTAAGGAGAACGGGCAGCCCTCGAAGGTAACGGAGGTACTTGATAGTATATTCGACATCCTCGGGCCGTTCGAAGTCCTCGGAGCGACGTAGAAGAGCGAATGCGAGGTCAAAAAGGAGTTTGACAATATAGGGCGGAAGTCCACCCTGGGAAACGGGCTGAAGGAGGATCGCCTCAGTGCAGTGTAGAATGGACTTGTCGAGGTCTTCCTTCTGTTGTGACAGCTTATAACGCGCGAACCGTGCATCCGCAAGAGTATGAACACCATTGATATGTTCTGGGTGGGATCGAGAGTGCCGTGAGAGCACTTTTTGAGCAATTGTGATACGGTCGTCAATATCGGTTATCGAGACTGTAACAGTGTCAATTGCTGTACTAGGACGATTCGGACCTGGAGATTCGGGCTTACGTTCAGGTTCCATGGCCCGATGCGAGAAATGAGAAACCGTGGGTTGCCTGACAGTGAATTGGACGATTGGGATTGGGAAGGCAGGTGGGCAGGCGAAAAGCCTCACGCTGGCACTCAGAGGTTAGGCCTTCAAGCTTGAAGCTGCGCATTCGCGCGGCAATTGAACAAGGCAGACAAGACCCGGTCGTTCATCGATGCAGAGGCTACCCTCTTGGCTATGCTAGACTGGAAAACTCATGCACAGCCTACGCATAAGTCGATGGAAGCTGGCCCAATGGCTCGGTGGACATGCGGCGTCACATGCCTGAGATTGACTTGAGATGCGGCGGCACGTCCATGATCTAGAGTACCCATTTCAAGTTCTTACTGAAGCGATTTTCCGACTCATTTTCGACTCGGAGTCGAATTCTGGTAAGAGATTTATAGGTCTCATCTCGAGAACGGTCACATCTATCAAAGCTCTGGTCCGGGGAACCCCACGCGAAAATGCCTTTCCTTCATACCGTCATGTTCGGCTGTCGATGGCCGCACTCGAACGCGCTCAGGTCTTGATTAACTTGATTTCTGCTGCAACCTGAAGGCTGCGTTCCAAAAGGTAAACCGACTGAATGTCAGCTCGTATATCATTCACAAATTACCAAATCCTACAAATAACAACATGGACACATCCTATTGTTGAATTGATATACGGTTATACAAAGCAGAATCAGATACCCCACTCAAGTACCTCGAACAGAGCAGGCACCATTACAGTCGCAATAGCCCCAACACCGACATACACCACGACATTCGTCAGAACTACCCAAACGTATCAGCACAACGAGCAAGCAGTACGTCGGAAAGAGCATACGCACCATCTGCATCTCCTGCACGGATCCAGATGGGGACCCGCGCCGCTTAACCACGCCCGAACTTCGCACACGCCGCCCGCTCGCGACGCCGGCATCCTCGTCCACGACCTCTGCGACGGCCAAGTCGAGGTCGATCATACTCGGCACGGCTCGCAATGTGTGGGGCGGGCCATGCACATATTCCGTCGCGGGCATGTAATGGCGCCGGTGAGGCAGGCGCACGGGACTCGCCCACGCAAGGCAACGAAACAGCGGCGGCAGCAGGGTCTGCACGCTCGGCTTGGCGAGAATCCGCCATGAGAAGATGATCAGTGCCCTGTGACTGATTATAGGAGCGCGAATAGCACCCAGGTCGTGATTGCGGCGGGAGAGTCAAGCACGGCGCCGGGCGTGACGGAGCTGAACAGGTCTGTATTCAACGCGAGGACACGTTTCGAGCACCAAAGCTGGTAATGATGTCTAGGGTGACCAAGGCAAAGGCGATGGCGTCCTCGAAGCAGGGACAGTCGTCAACGGGCGAAGGGTATTGGCTGACCAAGAGGAGGCAGACTACGGTCACGACCAAAGGCGCTGCTAGGAGATGAGAGAGTATACGACACGTGAATGACAACGCACCACTCCAATCACTACTCTGGACCCATTTCTCTACCTCGGGCGTCGCCGTAACCTGCTGATTATCCCGAGTATGATCCTGACGGAACAATATATGAAGCCGTACATTCCGGTATACACCCTGCCGAACACGATTGAAAAACGTATATAAACAAGACCACGACCCATGTTGCGAAAGCGGTGGTCGAGAGGGAGCCGAGGCGATAGAAGTCGTAGACATGTGCGCCGAGGAACAACGCCATAGAGGTAGAATTGGTAGAGCGAGTTGAAGGCAAGCCGCACTCAAGGTGATGGTTTCCGACAGCTACCGAACAGAGAGTCAGTTGTAAGAGTTGTAAGACAAAGAGTAGCCATTCCACGAACTTACTAAGTCGCACGACTGGTGGAGCGTAGGGTCGAGGAGAGCAAACTAGATTCTTCAAATTCGACAACATATAAAGGCGAGGGCATAGCAAAGCCTGCGAAAGATAATCAGACTCTAGTCAATCGGGACCAGATCCTCACCCTCTCCCTAGATTGTCGTGTCCGAAGAAAAACGCAAAGAGGAATACGAGAAAGGTATGTGTACCGGCGTCGACGTGTCCAAAAAGTACTGTACGTGTCCAGTACCCGTGACTTTAATCTTATTTGAATGCGAGGTACGAAGGATGGGAAGGGGAACGCACCTGCTACTGGGCGATGTTTTCGCATTCTCGCTCAACCACCGCGATGCATTGACGCCGGAGGGTCGCACGCCACAATGGCAGTGTGCAGGCCTAAATCTCCTCTGGAAAGCGCCCAGCTGCCACGGACGTATTCTGCTGACGATTCTTGACAACAAGGTTTAAAGGGGAACCGTGATTGGAGGGGGCCGGTGCTGAGACGAGGTACGGAGCGGGGGGATTCGGGGACTGCTCTCTATGACCTCGTCGGAGAGCGACATGAAGAGTTTGGATGTTGGCACAACCACCGAACTGATCTGCTTTTGAAGAGAAACGCCTCCTGTTATTTGTCAAAACAGTGAAAGCGCAAAATGGTGTCCATCATGGAGAAGCCCACTCGGGGCAATCGTGACAGGTGAACGTAGAGTTCGTGTGGCACTCATGTGAAATGCGATGCAGGTTTTCAATGGTGTTGAAGCTTTGGTTGAAGCAGCCGCGTGTAAAGCTCGGAGGGAATTCAGGTCGGCTAGACTGGCACGGCCTTGGCCACGGCTCTGTTTTTATTTCAGTTCATTCCTGTCTGTCGACTTTCCTCTCTTTTCAACTGCGTGTCCGTTCCGGCTTGGAACCGTCCGATCACACCAGATGAGCTTTACCACTCCCGGGTCATTTCTCGTGCTTTCCTACTGGAACACAGCGCATCGGACGAAGCATCATCCGAGATAATTCACTCGTCGGTCCAATCAGATTACATCGCGGGCGCCATACGAGTGATATCGAGACAACAATAAAAAGAACAACTTGAACTAAGAAGCTAGATAGAATAAAAGCGCCCTTCCAAAATAAAATAAAATAAAACGAACAACTATTCATAGCAAATTGATACCGATGATGTCAAGCATTGTAGTCTGAGACAACATATCCGAATCTTTCTGAGAACCAGTAAGCGCTACAGTCGTGTGTGTGCCGAAAATTCGACACTCACCGAAGATGCGCCATGGCGGCCATCAAGCGCCATAATGCACAAAGTTCACCCATCGTTCCAGCGTGATTCCTCTCTCCTCCCTCAGCTTCTGCGTCGCGTCCCGCAACGCTCCCGCAGATCGCTCATAGTAGGGTACACTCGTCTCTTGGCTAGAGAATAATGACTTATAAAAGCTCTTGGCCAGGTCTCGCCCGTCCACATCCGCCATTTCCCACATAGTCCCAACTACGCTCCGGAATCCACAATACTGCATCGCAGCAGTAAGGTGAAGCGCTTCATCGGCAATGCTATCTTGCGTGATTTCCGCAGCGTGACAGCAAGAAAGAAACGCGAATTCTGCGTCTGGAAGTCGAGACCGTGCAATGTCCAGCAGCGTGAGACGTGATCCGCCGTGAAGTTTAAAGGAAGCCTCGAACGGTTTTCCTGTCTCCAGCACCCCATGACATGCGAAGTGTGCAAACCGACTACCCCGGAGGCCCTCGACCACGGAAGAGGGTGTGGCCTCACTCGAGACAAGATCGGCCACCGTGATCCGCGGTTCGAGCGATCGTATGGCCTTGATCTCTCCCTTCACGCCTGGAAGGTAATCATCTGGTTGGGCGACAAGCAGCAACGAGGGCTTTTCCAGCATCTGTGGGCTTGCCTTGCGAGACTCGATGAGTGCGGAGAGAGATGGTGTATATGAGGGGATGTACAGGTCCGAGAAATATCGGTCACGATTACCGCTCGATGGGATTGGGCCCATTGCGTGAAGGGGGAGAAAACAGAAGACTGACGTTGGGCACCACCAGATTCGAGATTGCTCCGGAACGCCTAACAACCGAAGCCTCATGATCACCGGTTTTCCAACGAGCTCATAGAGGCCCTTCAGTACCGAAGATAGAGCATCCTGATATTCGACTGAGTCGAGACCATGCTTCCGAGCCTCGACCAACTCATCCCGTAGTTTATTTGCGCGATCGTAGAAATCATCGGCGGTAGAAATGGAGCAAGGAAGTGAACTGTGGAATATGATCAAGATATCAGAGTGCCATTCGCAGTGGTTGATAATAATGACGGGTCCACGCGAGGCAGCGGAGCGAAGAGTGGTGAATGATGGTGTCTTCAAGAATCCTTCCAATCCTGGTCGGCCTCGGATCTGCGAAATCAGTGCATCCCGCTCCTCCACCAGTTTGCGCTGCTTTACCACAAGTCGACCGAACGGGTCCATCCCATCTCCATTTTGAGCAACCCCGTCTTCCGTTTCCAACAATGCACTTGGTGTGACTGATATTGTGAGCGCCTCCAGTTCTTGATTGATCTCAGCAAATCTCTTTGCCAATGGCGGATCTTCTTCGACAAGTTGGACTATCGGGGTACGGAGGCCACGCATCTCAGACCAAAGTAACGCTCGTCCTTGTTCCAGTGTCTCGACGGCCTCCTCAAATTGACCCAACTTGATCTGAAAGGATGCGTAGTCAAGTGGCATGGTCTGACAATTCTCGCCCAATGCGACGAGACGGGTGTGCTGAATGGATACCGTCGGAGCGAAGGACAAGGAGTTTTGGACCAATGACATTGCAGTCTTGTATGCAGTCAACGTGGTGGAGTGACTGGTATTTCGCGCAAGGATGGCCAACTGACATGAGAGTCGGAATCGGTCAGGTTCCATCGCGTATTGATTATCGATGGCCATTGACATTAGTCGTATGGCTTCGAGGCGATCCTCTCTTCTCCCAAGCAACTGTTCGCGGGTTTGTAGAGATAACACAAGCGTCTGAATTGCGCGAAAGGGCGCGATCTGTGTACTCTCCAACTCGAGAGTTTCGTAGCCGATGGTGATCAACTCGTCGAGGTAGCTGATCTTGCCGGTTTTCTTAAATGCGAGGAGGAGAACATTGCGTAGGGAACCAAGGGGATTGGATCTCCACTGGTAGCTGGAATGAGTGGCGTCCAGTGACAGACGGCTATACTTGATGGACTCTTTGAGATCAGATATATCGTTGGTATGGTAGTACTTCGATTTATACCATCCTTCAAGTTCGCTGAGGAGGTGTTTGTGGTGTCGGGTCCCCAGAGGAGTGTTCGAAAGCAGTTCTTCAAGATACTGAATTTTCTTCGCCGTCCTCTCTATGGGGTATGACTCCAGAACCCAGTCACGAACAGCGTCTGATTGAAGTAAATGTTCCCTGGAGTTTTCCAGGCTTTGAGAGGACGAAAGGTCGACAAGTTGTGAAGTATAGAAGTTGGCTTCTTCAAGGCTATCATCAAGACTGTAATGTCTCAAGCGCTCTCTGATCCTTCCCGCCAAGATGTCAGTGACATGAAAACGCAATTCTCGATTAGCGGAAGAGCTGAGTAAGGTACGGAATCGAGAAATTGCGACTTCGGAATATTCTGGGCTCTCGAAGACGATCGATCTGGCGAATGCAAGCGCACCAGCAAGATGCGGAAGTAGCTCCCGAACTGAATCTGGACATTCTCCAGGCTGGTTGGGATCGAGGATTCTTTTCGATAGCGCCGTTGCTTCCTCGTAATCCTTATTTGAGTGTGTCTTTATGAAGCGTAGCAAGAGTATGTGGGCCAGCCCATACAAGATGTGGTGTGAACTTGGTGGGCACAACTTCGCTACCTCCCGTAGGCATTCAATGGCTTTGTCGTGGTATAATGACTGGACCAACCATTCTCGATTTAATTCGGCTATGACGGCTATACCCATTGACACAAAGGCGCCGACAGGAAAGTCTGCCGATATGTTGGGACCGAGGAATTCGCGGCAGAGGTCCACCATCTCATTCACATCCTGTGTCCCATCCCCAGCTTCCGACTTAATTTGAATACCCAATGCCCGGATCAGTGACGTCGTAATGGTTTGTCTGGAGAGGCCGAAAGAATCGAGGGGCAGCCCTCGGAGGTGACGGAGGTACTCGATAGAATATTTAATGTCCTCGGGCTGTTCGAAGTTCTCGGAGCGATATAGAAGTGCTCTTGCGAGGGCAAAAAGGTGTTGGACAATATTGAGGGAAAGTTTATGCCGGGAAACGGGCGGAAGGAGGATCGCCTCAGTGTGGTGTAGAATGGACTTGTCAAGGTCTTCCTTCTGTTGTGACAACTTATGGCGCTCGAATCGTGCCATCGCGAGATGATGTACACAAATGATGTGTTCTGAGTGGAATCGAGGGTGCCGTGAGAGTGAATTCTGAAGATTCGCGATATGGCCGTCAATATCGGTGATCGAGAGTCGAGACTGTAAGGAAGGGGGGCATGGTATCGATTACCAGGACAATTCAAACCTGGAGCTAGAGGTTTGGGCTTACGTTCATGTTCCATGCGTAGAAATTAGAAACTGCGGGTTTCCTAACAGTGAATTGGACGATTGGGGTTGGGAAGGCGGTGGGCAGACGCCGAAGAAAAACCTCGCCCTGGCTCGCCTTATGTAAAATTGTTCATGGAAAGGCTGTCCTCCGAGGACAGCCTTGGCTATGCTAGACTGGAATACTTCTGTACAGCCCACGCATACGTCGATGGAGGCTGGCCTCAACGTCTAGTGGCGTACACGCCTGAGATTGACTTGTGACATAGACCCAGAGACTCAGGTTCTGACTCCATGGCATGTGGCTCCAAGCTGGGCCCGGAGCTGACAGCGCTGACACGCAGAGCCTGACTTACACGCAGCTGCACCTCCAACATCATTGAAAACCTGCATCACATTTTGTCCGATTACACCAGATGAGGCTTACCACTCCCAAAATCCGCTGTAAAACTACTGGCTGTACTGTGGACAGGGGAAGTAACCACCGTGGATACCAACGAGGACGTGCCAGTGGCTCCCGCCGAATCCGCCATTTTCTGTGATGACACCGAGGAAGTGCAGGCGGCGATCGAAGCGCCAACCGGCTCTGTAACGAGATCTGCCCTTTGGCCCTTAGGGGTCATCCAGAAATTAAGCGCGACAGTCACATTTGCAGGCGCCCCACGCGACACACTCCCTGCTTTGGCGGCAGACCGGTGAGAATCAAAGTAAAACATGTTCGCATTTGATTTCGAATACAAGGCGGCCGACGACACAGAAAGTTTCAGGTAAATGATACAAGACGATGAGATGTTTCAAGTAATTTTACAGGTCGATCGACGGCGCAGAAAGTTCGAAGAAGTGATTATCTAGCCTGATCCTAGTTGGCAAGCTAGCGCACGGTCTTGTTAACGCTCTATCTCCCACCGCTGAATGAGAGCTCGCTGGTGACAGTTTTAACGGATGGGAACCCTCCCTTGCCGTCGTTGTACGCGACGAAGACGCTGTTCTCTCTAAATCCAAGAATATCCGCACGACCATCTCCCGTCAAGTCCACGACGAATCTCGGGTGCTTGTTGACTTGCCATCCTTGCTGTACGCCGAAATCGCTGAGAACGAACTTGGCAGGCTGGAATGTGCCATTTCCGTTGTTGTACGCGACGTAGACTCCTGCTTCGCCGAATCCGATGACGTCTCCTCGTTTGTCACCGGTCAGGTCGGCAATGAAACGAGGGTGTTTGTCGACCTCCCATCCCTGCCTGGTTCCGAAGTGTTTGACCACGAGGTTGACAGGACCAAAAGTACCGTCTCCTTTGTTCAAAGAAGCGGATACTCCAGCATCGCCGCAACCGATGATGTCGACCTTCCCGTCACCGGTCAAGTCTGCGATGAAGCGGGGGTGTTGTTCGATGCGCCAGCCACCCGCGACGTAGCAGAGGTCGTTGACGACTGCCTGGGCAGGCGCGAAGGTTCCGTCTCCGTTGTTGCGGCCAATGAAGACGGATTTATCGCCGAATCCTATGATGTCTGGACGGCCACTTTCTGTGGCGACACCGATAAAGCGCAGGTGACGCTCGACGCGCCACCCTGCGTGGTAGCCGAAGTCCCCGAGAGCGAGGTAGACGGGGTTGAATTTCGCGTTGCCGTCGTTCTTGGAAACAATGACTCCGCCATCCCCAAATCCGACAATATCGGATCGCCCGACGCCTCGGATGTCAGCTAGACAGCGGATGTGCTTCTCGACCCGCCAGCCCCCAGCATCGTAGCCGAAATCTTTGAGGACGAGTTTGACGGGGCTGGTGAAGGTGTTGTCGCCGTTGTTGGTAGAGACTAGGACGCCAGCTTCTCCAAATTCAACGAGGTCATCTGCTCCATCACCAGTGACGTCGCCGACGAGACGGACATGTTCTTCGATGCGCGATCCTCCTGCGTTGTAACTGTAGTCTTTGATCGCGAGGAAGGATTGAACGTTGAAGCCGTTACGGAGTATAACGACTCCATCCTGCCCAAAGTCTACGATATCTGCAAGGCCGGCCCTCAAGGTGGGGACTAGGTGAGAGGATGAGTATGGGCATCATATTGGGAGAAAGCCTGGGGGATCATGTAGTTTGGAGAACTTACTTATATACGTACCTGCGCGAGGGAGGCTTGTCTCGTTAGGGTACCGCACATTCGATGGACGAACGTTCACGTTCAGGCGCTGAAGGGTCGAGTGACTGAAGGCCCTCTTCGCACGACATAGTGTCGGACGCGTGTACTAGTGCCAGGTCAAGTTTGTCACTTACCGCCAGATTTTGACCACCAATGGCCTCGTGGATTTTCAACACGACCTGATGCGTGTCAGAAACCTTGGTGTTGGTGTTCAGAATCAGCTCACTCTGAGAAAGGGGTAATTAGCAATGACAAAGCAGGAGCCGACCGAACACACGTTGAAGACTTGGAGGATCTCGTTGAGCTCCGACCTCCAACCGGCTATCTTCCCCTTGTCGTTGCTCGCAGCAAAAAATTTAACGATTTCATGCCGCTTGGTCACTTTGTCGATCCTTTGTCGTATTTTCGCCACAGTACTGCGATCGAGAACGGGGTTAGTAGGTGAGAAGACTCGAAGTGTATATCGTTGGGTGAACTCACGCCTCCAATCGCCTTATCGCATCACGCACCGACCCGTTGAGGTCTTCCAGCTTTTTTCCATCCGTTCCTCGTTGAAGGGCATCGCAGACACTCACACAGAGTACCCCGAGGTCCACACAATCCTGATCGTTGGCCATCTTGTCCTGGCTAGGTATGAGTTCGGAACGTTTCATCGCAGAAGAGAAGGGAGCTTACTCGGATTGTAGTGAGGAGGATGGCGACAGCGCTGAAAACAGCCGGGGCTGGTGTCATGCTCGAAGCCTCCTTCCCGATATTTACCATGTTGATGGCGATATCCAGCGACAGGGGAACACCGTCTCGCGTCTTTGGTTGTTGGGATTGGGATGCCATGGTCAGAACGCAGGGATGTTGTGGAAGATTCCGGACCCTGATACCAGACGTGCGTCCATCTGTTTAGCGCGCCCTCATGCGATTGTTCGGAAGGAGATTATTGAATTCGCGACAGTAGCGCTTACAGCAGGTTCCATATACCATCATTCCAGTCTGTACTGATACCGAAAACGTATTTTATTCCAGAGTCTAAAGCAGGGCAATAAATGTACACTACAGTATAGATACGGAAAATAGCCCTCATAGCCATAAATCATGCCTTCAAGTGACCAGTACGCCACTGCAATCGTCTTTGTTTCTTCATCTTAAGCCCTGTTTTCCGATGACGGAACCCATGCGAGAGCTGGGGATCATAAACTTGATGGTGACGGTGCGGCTGCCCGGAACTGAGGCACATCAAAGGGTCTGTCATTGATACGCCGGACCACGAGTCCCAAAGGCCTTGCGTGAGGGAGGGGGAGTACGTTATCAAGGGTTAGGGATAGTGAGACAAAGATAAGACAAACCTTTTGAGACAGCACCGAGAGACCCGCTAACATTCAAAATGTGCTCAAGGCTTCAAGTTCCGGGGACGCTTTCGGAGACTAATACACGGGCCCCATTCTTCTCGCAGATCTCGTTAGTGTGGGCGCCACCTTTACCGATGATGATCGACACGTCCTGAGTGACGATGAGGCATCGGATATGAATGTGGGCGGATGGAGGGGTCACGGCCGTGGAGGAGGAAGTGGGAGCTGCAGATGTGAAGGCATTGGGATGTGAGACGGAGGTCATAGAGTTAATTCTGCTGCGCCTTTTGCGGTGTCGGCAGTGGCAGAAGATGCGAAATCCTTTGGAGGAATGGGAGGATCTGTTCACAGCCGATACGGAAGTTGAACAAGCTGAGTGTTACTGGTGAGGGGTAAAATCGGTTCATCGGGTTGATGACACCACACCCGTGTTGAGGCACTTATGCTGTTTCGGTTGTTCGCTGTCGGAGGGCGAACGAGAACGAGAGCGTTTCCTATTGGAGTCAGACATCGCCGGGGGATTTGTTAGCGCACGGTTCAGATACTGGGTGGAAGGCCAATGGGCCGTCGCACGATCTACGATAGCAAGAAGACGGCAAGCACGACGTCACCAAAGAGGCAGCAGCGTAGCTAGTCGACTTCGACCCTGCGTCTGTGTGTAGTGCTCTAGCGAGCACTGGCTGGCAGTGTGCAAATTTGGACTAAGAAGTCGTTTATTCGTTGTTTGGTCCTGTTTGATCGTTCCTTGACAACAAACAAAAGAAAATCCCGTCCACCATCCCCAGTGGCAGGAGAGCGACATGATATTGGCACACAACCACTGAACCGATTTGTTTTTTTTGGAGAGAAAGATCTTCTGTTATTTGTCAAAACGATCAAAGCGCAAAAATGGTGTCGATCATGGAGGAGCCTACTCGGGGAAATGCAAGAGGTGAACGAAGAGCTCGTGGCCCTGTGGCATCCATGGCATATGGCTCCAAGCCGAAACTGACACGCAGAGCTGCTCCGACGCTTACACGCAGCTGCACCTCCAACATCATTGAAAACCTGCATCGCATTTCGTTCGGTCATACCAGATGAACTTTACCACTCCCGGAATCCGCTGGTAAAACTACTGGTTGTACTGTGGACGGGGGAAGTAACCACGGCGGGTACCAACGAAGACGTGGCTCCCGCCGAATCCGCCATTTTCTGTGATGTCGCTGAGGAAGCGCAGGCGGCGATCGAAGCGCCAACCGGCTCTGTGACGAGATCTGCCCTTTGGCTCTTTGGGGTCATCCAGAAATTAAGCGCGATAGTCACATTTGCAGGCGCCCCACGCGACACACTCCTTGCTTTGGCGGCGGACCAATGAGCATCAAAGTAAAACATGTCCGCATTTGATTTCGAATGCAGGGCCGACAACACAGAAAGTTTCAGGTAAATTATACAAGACGATGAAATGTTTTAAGTAATTTTACAGCTAGCCTGGTCCAAGTTGGCAAGCCAGCGCACGGTCTTGTCAACGCTCTATTTCCCACCGCCGAATGAGAACTCGCTGGTGACAGTTTTAACGGATGGGAACCCTCCCTTGCCGTCGTTGTACGCGACGAAGACGCTGTTCTCTCTAAATCCAAGAATATCCGCACGACCATCTCCCGTCAAGTCCACGACGAATCTCGGGTGCTTGTTGACTTGCCATCCTTGCTGGACGCCGAAATCGCTGAGAACGAGCTTGCCAGGCTGGAATGTGCCATTTCCGTTGTTGTACGCGACGTAGACTCCTGCTTCGCCGAATCCGATGATGTCTCCTCGTTTGTCACCGGTCAAGTCGGCAATGAAACGAGGGTGTTTGTCGACCTTCCATCCCTGCACGGTTCCGAAGATGTTGGCCACGAGGTTGATGGGACCAAAAGTACCATCTCCTTTGTTCAAAGAGACGTATACTCCAGCATCGCCGCAACCGATGATGTCGACCTTCCCGTCACCGGTCAAGTCTGCGATGAAGCGGGGGTGTTGTTCGATGCGCCAACCACCCCCGTCGTAGCAGAAGGTGCCGCTGATGACTGCCTGGGCAGGCGCGAAGGTTCCGTCTCCGTTGTTGCGGCCTAATGAAGACGGATTTATTGCCGAATCCTATGATGTCTGGACGGCCACTTTCTGTGGCGACACCGATAAAGCGCAGGTGACGCTCGACGCGCCACCCTGTGCGGTAAGCCGAAGTCCCCGAGAGCGAGGTAGACGGGATTGAATTTCGCGTTGCCGTCGTTCTTGGAAACAATGACTCCACCGTGACCAAATCCGACAATATCGGATCGCCCGACGCCTCGGATGTCAGCTAAATAGCGGATGTGCTTCTCGACCCGCCAGCCCCCAGCATCGTAGCCGAAATCTTTGAGGACAAGTTTGACGGGGCTGGTGAAGGTGTTGTCGCCGTTGTTGGTAGAGACTAGGACGCCAGCTTCTCCAAATTCAACGAGGTCATCTGCTCCATCACCAGTGACGTCGCCGACGAGACGGACGTGTTCTTCGATGCGCGATCCTCCTGCGTTGTAACCTGTAGTCTTTGATAGCGAGGAAGGATTGAACGTTGAAGCCGTTACGGAGTATAACGACTCCATCCTGCCCGAAGTCTACGATATCGGCAAGGCCTGCCCTCAAGGCGGGGACTAGGTGAGAGGATGAGTATGGGCATCATATTGGGAGAAGGAAAGGGTTTGGAGAATCTGAGGCGTAATGTGGTTTGGAGAACTTACATATATGCGTACCTGCGCGAGGGAGGCTCTTCTCGTTAGGGTACCGTACATTCGATGGACGAACAGTTCACGTTCAGGCGCTGAAGGGTCGAGTGACTGAAGGCCCCCTTCGCACGACACAGTGTCGGACGCGTGTAGTGCCGTCAAGTTTGTCACTTACCGCCAGATTTTGACCGGCAACCGTGTTCAAAATCAGCTCACTCTGAGAAAGGTGTAATTAGTAATGACAAAGCAGGGGCCGACCGAACACACGTTGAAGACTTGGAGGATCCCGATGAGTTCAGACGTCCAACCGGCGATCTTCCCGATTTCATCCCGGTTGGTCGCTTTGTCGATCCTTAGTCGTATGTTCTCCACAGTACTGCGATCAAGAACGGGGTTAGTAGGTGATAAGACTCGAAGTGTATACCGTTGGGTGAACTCACGCCTCCAACCGCCTTATCGCATCACGCACGAACCCGTTGAGGTCTTCCAGCTTCTTTCCATCCGTTGCTCGTTTAAGGGCATCGCAGACACTCACACAGAGTACCCCGAGGTCCACACAATCCTGATCGATGGCCATCTTGTCCTGGCTAGGTATGAGCTCCTCGGAACGTCCCATCGTGGAAGAGAAGGGAGCTTACTCGGATTGTAGTGAGGAGGATGGCGACAGCGCCGAAAACAGCTGGGGCTGGTGTCATGCCTGAAGCCTCCTTCACGATATTTACCATGTTGATGGCGATATCCAGCGAGAGGGGAACACCGTCTTGCTTCTTTGGTTGTTGGAATTGGGATGCCATGGTCAGAACGCAGGGATTGTGGAAGATTCTGAATCCTGATAGAGACGTGCGTCCATCTGTTTAGCGCACCCTCGTGTGATTGTTCGGAAGGGGATTAGGGATTATTGCATCCGCGACAGTAGTGCGCTTACAGCAGGTTCCATATACCTGGCATCATTTCAATCTGTACTGATACCGAAAACGTATTTCATTCCGAGGTCCAAAGCAGGGCAATAAATGTAGACTACTGTAGATACGAAAATGAGTATGAGTGAAATCAAAGTAAAACGGAGCTGGTCAAGGCAGAGGCCAGTCCAGCCGGCCCGAATTCCCTCCGACGCGCATTTCGTCATTTCGTCCAATCACACCAGATGAGCTTTGCCACTCCCGGGCCGGAGATATTTCTCGTGCTGTCCTAATCATGATGGAACACAACTCGGACGAAGCATCATCCAAGGTAATTCACGCATCAGTGCATTCAAATTACATCGAACATTGAGGTCGGGCGCTATACGAGTGATTTTTTTTTTTTTTTTTTTTGATCAATTTATATTCCGGGATGCGTAGCACATAGTTACAGACCGGTCGAAGCGAGAGCCCACTACAGTTATGCTATACGAGTGATTTCGAGACAACGTTAAAACGAACAACTATACATATCAAATTGATGCTTATCATAGAACATACCCGAATCTTTCTGAGGACCAGTAAGCGCTATAGTTATGTGTGCGCCAAAAATTCGACACTCACCAAAGACGCACCATCAAGCCCCATAATGCACAAAATTCACCCATCGTTCCAGCGTGATTCCTCTTTTCCCCCTCAACTTCTGTGTTGCATCCCGCAACGCTCCCGCAGATCGCTCATAGTAGGGTACACTCGTCTCTTGGCTAGAGAATAATGACTTGTAAAAGCTCCTGGCCAGGTCTCGCCCGTCCGTATCTGCCATTTCCCACATAGTCCCAACTACGCTTCGGAATCCACAATACTGCATCGCGGCAGTAAGGTGAAGCGCCTCATCGATAACGCTATCTTGCGTGATTTCCGCAGCGTGACAGCAAGAAAGGAACGCGAATTCTGCATCCGGAAGTCGAGACCGTGCAATGTCCAGCAGCGTGAGACGCGAGCCACCGTGAAGTTTGAACGATGCATCGAACGGCTTTCCTGTCTCCAACACCCCATGACATGCGAAGTGCGCAAACCGACTGCCTCGGAGGCCCTCGACCACGGAAGAAGGTGTGGCCTTACCCGACACAAGATCCGCCACCGTGACCCGTGGTTCGAGCGATCGCATGGCCTTTATCTCTCCTTTCACGCCTGGAAGTGAGTCCTCTGGTTGGGCGACAAGCAGTAATGACGGCTTTTCCGGCATCAGTAGGCTTGCCTTGCGAGAGTCTATGAGTGCGGAGAGAGATGGTGTATATGAAGGGATATACAGATCCGAGAAATACCGCTCGCAAGGTTCGCTCGATGGGATGGGGCCCATAGCGTGAAGAGGAAGAGAACAGAAGACTGACGTTGGGCACCACCAGATTCGAGATTGCTCTGGAACCTCTAACTCCCGAAGTTTCTCGATCACCGGTTCTCCAACAAGCTCATAGAGATCCTTCAGTACCGAAGATAGAGCATCCTGATATTCGACTGAGTCGAGACCATGCTTCCGTGCCTCGACTAGCTCATCCCGTAGTTCGTTTGCGCGATCGTAGAAATCATCGGCGGTGGGTATGGAGCAAGGAAGAGAATTGGGGAAGATAATCAAGATATCAGAGCGCCATTCGCAGTGGTTGATAATAATGACAGGGCCACAAGAAGCGGCGGAGCGAAGAGTTGCAAATGATGGCGCCTTCAAAAATCCTTCCAACCCTGGTCGGCCTCGGATCTGTGAAATCAGCGCATCCCGCTTCTCCATCAGTTTCTGCCGCTTGACCACAAGCCGACCGAATGCGTCCGTCCCATCCCCACCTTGAGTGACGCCGTCTTCCATTTCTGGCCTCCCACTGGGTGTGACGGATATGATCAGCGCCTCGAGCTTTTGACTGATCTCCGCAAATCTCTTTGCCAATGGTGGGTCTTCTTCGATGAGTTGAGTCATTGGGGTACGAAGGCCACGCATCTCGGACCAAAGTAATGCTCTTCCTTGCTCCAGTATCTCAACGGCCTCCTCAAAACAACCTAACTTGATCTGAAAGGATGCGTAGTCAAGTGGCATGGTCTGACAATCCTCGCCCATTGCGACGAGACGGGTGTGCTGAATGGATACCGTCGGAGCGAAGGACAAGGACTTTTGGACCAATGACATTGCGGTCTTGTATGCAGTCAAGGTGGTGGGGTGACCGATATTTCGCGCAAGGATGGCCCACTCACACGACAGCTGGAATCGGTCAGGTTCCTGCGCGTATTGATCATCGACAGCCATTGACATTAACCGTATGGCTTCGAGTTGGTCCTCTCTTCTCCCAAGCAACAGCTCGCGGGTAGTTAGAGATGTCACGAGCGTCTGAATTGTGCGAAAGCGCGCGAACTGCACACCCCCCAACTCGAGAACTTCGTAGCCGACGGTGATCAACTCGTCGAGGTAGTTGATCTTGCTTGTTTTCGTGAATGCGAGAACGAGAATGTAGAGTAGGGAATAGAGGGCAATGACCCTCCCGTCACGGGAATGAGTGGTGTCGAGCGACAGACGGCTATACTTGATGGACTCTTCGATATCAGATATATCGTTGGTGTGGCAGAACTTTGACCTATACCGTTTTTGGAGCTCCCTGAGGAGGCCTGTATAATGTGGGGTCCCTGGAGGAGCGTTCGAAAGCAGTTCTTCTAGATGTTGAATTTCAGTCATCCTCTCCATAGGATATGGCCCCTGAACCGAGTCTTGAACAGCGTCTGATTCAATCAAAAGTCTTCCGGATTCTTCCAGGCTTTGAGAAAGCGAAAGGTCGCCAGGTTGTGATGTATAGGAGTTCGCATCTTCAAGGCTCTCGGCAAGACTGTAATGTCTAAAGCGCTTGCTGTATTGACTCGCCAAGATGCCAGTGATCGAACGACGAAATCGTTCATCAATGGAAGAAGAGTCGAGTAAGGTACGGGGGGGAGAGTCGAGTAAGGTACGGAAGTGAGAGATTGTGACTTCGGTATATTCTGGGTTCTCGAAGATGGTCGATCTGGCGTGTGCGAACCCACTAGTAAGAAGCAAAGCTCGATCCCGAACTGAAACCGAACATTCTCCAGGCTGGTTGGGATCGAGGATTCTTTCCAATAGCCTCGTTCCTTCCTCATAATCCTCATTTGAATGAGTTCCCACGAAGCGTGTCCAGAGTGCGAGGGCTAGCGCCAACAAGACGAGGTGCGACTCAGAACCTGGTGGGCACAACCTTGTCGCATCCCGTAGGCAATCAACGACTTTGTCTAACGACTGGACGGACCATCCTCGAGAAAATTCGATTCCGACAGCCTCACCCAAGGGCATAAAGGCTCCGACAGGAAAGTTTGCCGACTCGGATATGTTAGGGCTGAGGAGTTCGCGGCAGAGGTCCACCATCTCATCCAGATCCTGTGTCCCATCCCCTGCTCCGAAGTAAACTTGAGCTCTCAATGCCCGGATCAGCAACGTCGTAACGGTGCATTTTGAGAAGTCGCAAGAATCAAGGGGCAGTCCTCGGAGGTAACGGAGGTACACGATAGAATATTTGACGTCCTCGGGCTGTCCGGAGTCCTCGGAGCGAAGTAGAAGAGCGAATGCGAGGTCAAGAAGAAGTTCGACAATATTGATGGAATGTTTATCCAAAGAGACTGGCGGAAGGAGGATGAGCTCAGTGTTGTGTAGCATGGACTTGTCAAGGTCTTCCTTCTTTTGTGACAGGGTATAGGATCCGAATCGTGCCCTCGCGAGAGTATGGACACCAATGATGTGATCTGAGTGGGTTCGAGGGAGCTGCGAGACTAAACTCTGAACAGCTGCCATCTGGTTGTCAAAATCGGGGATGGAGACTGTAAGGAAGGGGGACACGGTGTCAATTGCCAAGACGATTCGAACCTGGAGATTCGGGCTTACCTTCGGGTGCCATGGTCTAGTGCGTATAAATGAGAAACGGTGGATTGCCTGACAGTAAATTGGACGGTTGGGAATGGGAACTTGAAGGTAGGCAGAAGAAAAGCCTCGCCCTAGCTCACAGGCCGGGCCAAGCCTTATTATTGTAAGCACGTGTATTCAAGTTCGCACGGCAACGACACGAGGCGTACATGTTTACACAGCCCATTGTTCGTGGCCCGGAAAGGCTGTCCTCTTGGCTATGCTAGACTAGAATCTTCTGTACAGCCTACACATAGTACCTCGATGGAGGCTGCCCCCTACACGGTCACGGTCACGGTGACAGTCTGCACTGAGAATGACTGAGTGATTCTGCGACTACCTGGGCGTAACTGAAACTGCCAGTGGCTGATCATGACAATTCGCAGTTCGAACGTTCAAATCTGGGTAAGACTGAGTTTATGCACTGTACTCGTTCAATATCATCATTTTTGATACATCGAGATACATCGGATACGTCAAATACAGAGCATCTGGTATACCAGAGCCATGCAAGCCAAGCCCTGTCACAATCCGGTGTGCAACGCGGCGGTGCTCTTGCCCATCTTACCCGATCATCCGAGACTTTGACTCCTTTCGCCATCCATTTCTCTGACACCCATCCTGGGCCATCCATGATCCACCCCAGTTGTTCCTATCCCCTGCGAACAACCTCATATGACCTCGCACTATAACGACACCTCTGACACTGTGGTCACTATCCCTGTCCCGCTGTATGTTTGTCAACACATCGAAGAACATACTGACAGTTGTAAATGAGAAGTGTGCGTCACGACTCACGGCCCTTCCCCCAAGTGTTCGCCACTCTGATCGCGATGCACCGCAGGATCCAGAAGGTGGCCCCATTCCCTCTTCTTTTTGAAATCAACCATCCTATCTTTACTCTCACACACCCAGCTGAATGTCGGTGTGCCTGCGCGCCTTGCTGTGCTCGCAAGGAACCTGGCTTCGCGCACATCTTCATCTCCACCTGCGAATCTCTTTTTCTTTCCTTGCCATTCGCCAATGTTCAATCCATCACACATCATCCCTCCATACTACATATAGACTTTGATGGTACCTCGCCGCCCTTCACACCCTCCGCACCAACGAACCTAGCCAACCCGTATGGCATCACAAAGCACGACGGTGAACTTGCCATGCTCGGTGTCCAAGACGTGTTCGTACAGTAGCCATGCTGCGTTCCCATCCGGTATATCTTACCTTCTTCAATCCTTGATTAGTCGAGAAACTATACTGTTGCAGCACAGATATGGCCCCGCTCCGTCAAACACAAAGTCGACGGTAAATCATCTCCTTAACATTGCGCGGATTAATGATATCACGAATAGGTCTCATCTCGCCAAGCTCGGTCTGTCAAAGCTCTGGCCCGGGGATACGAGAACGCCTTTCCTCATGCCGTGACGATTGGGGGCTGATGATTCTCGAACGCCCTCAGGCAGTCTTGCTTTCTGTTGCAACGCTGCGTCCCAAACGTGGACTGGCCGGAAGTCAGCTTGCATATCATTACCAAATCTTATAGATAACAATAAAGACCCGGCCATCCTATTGCTGAATGGGTATACGGTTACACAGAGCAGAAAAACTCTCAAACACCCAACTCAAGCGCCTCGAACAGAGCGGGCACCATCACAGTTACAATAGCGCCAATCCCCACATATACCACGACCTTCGTCAGAACTAGCACACCCCGCCAAACGCCACGAGCAGGCGGCACACACCGGAAAGAACACACGTACCATCGGTATCATAATGTTTCACCTCGCCGTCCACCCCTGTGCCGCCCTCGCTCACCTCTTCAAATGTGACCGCCTTCTCCTGCACGGATCCAGACCGGGACCCGCGCCGCTTAACAGCCGCCCGCTCGCGAAGCCGGCATCCTCGTCCACGACCTCTGCGACAGACAAGTCCAGGTCGATCATACTCAACACCGCGCGCACAGCAGTGTGGGTGACGGGCCGTGCACATACTCCATCGCGGGCATGTAATGGCGCCGGTGAGGGCAGGCGCACGTGACTCGCCCACACAAGCTAACGGAACAGCGGCGGCAGTAAGGTCTGCACGCTCGGCTTGGCGAGAATGTACCACGAGAATATGATCGGTACCCCTGTGACTAACTTTAGCAGCGAGAATAGCACCCAGGTCGTGATTGCGTCGGGAGAGTAGGGCGCTGCGCCGGGTGTGACAAAAGTGAAAGGTTTGTATTCAGCGCGGGGACGCGCTTCGAGCATAAAGAGGGAGTGATGATGCCTAAGATGACCGAGGCAAATGCGATGGCGTCCTCGAGGAATGGGCAGTCGTCAACGGGCGACGGGTGCTGATTGACCAAGAGGACGGTCACGACCAAAGGCGCTGCCAGGAGATGAGAGTGTGTATATGGCACGGGAAAGACAACGCACCACTCCAATCGCTACTCTGAACCCAGTTCTCTACCTCGGGCATCACAGATGTTGTAGCAACCAGTTGATTATCCCGAGGATGAACCTGACGGAACAATCCGTGAATCCGTGCATTCCGGTATACAGCCACTAATTGAAAACGCGTATACAAACAAGACCATGGCAAAAATGTTGCGAAAGCGGCGGTCGAGAGGGAGCCGAGGCGATAGTGGTCGTAGATATGTGCACCGAGTAACAACCCCATAAAGGTAGAATTCGTAGGGTGGGTTGAAGGCAAGCCGTACTCAAGGTGATGGTCTCTGACAGCTAGCGAACAGAGAGTTAGTTGTAAGGCAAAGAGCCATTGCACGCACGAACTTACCAAGTCGCACGACTGGCGGAGCATAGGGCCGAGGAGAGCATACCAGGTCCTTCAAACACGACGACATATGAACGCCAAAAGGCGAGAGCATAGCAAAGCTTGCCAATAATATCAGTATCATGAAGACTCCAGCCAATCGGGTCCAAATCCTCACCCTCTCCCTAGGTCGTCGTGTCCTAAGAAGAAAGATGCGGGGAGAAATACGAAAAAGAAGGTTGTGCCGAGCATCGACGTGTGCAAAAAGTACGTGTCGAGCCATGGAGTCCGTACCGGGGCCTGCAATCTCCTATTTTAATGCGAGGCGCGAAGGAAGGAAAGGGGAACGGACCTGCCACTGGGCGATGATCTCGGTTTCCTGCTCAACCACCGTGAGGCATTGACGTCGGAGGGCCGCACGCCGCGATGGCAGTGTGCTTGCATAGATCTCCTCTGGCAAGCGCCCAACTTCCATTCTGCAGACGATTCTTGAAAGCGACGTTCGGTGTGTAGTAGTCAGGAAGGGGACCGTCTTTGGAAGGGACTGGCGCTGACACGAGGCGCGGAGGGGGGGTATTCGGAGGCACCTCTGCGACCTCATCGGAGAGCGACATGAAGAGCTCGGATGTTGGCATAACTACTGAACCGATCTTTTCTTTGAAGAGAAACGCCTGCTGTTATTTGTCAAAACGGTCAAAGCGTAAAAATGATGTTGATTGTGGAGGAGCCCACTCGGGGAAATCGCAATAGGTAAACGTAGAGCTCGTGCGTCTCCAAGCCGGAACTGACACACATTTGAAAGGAGAGTGCCGACAGACAGGAATGAACTGTTGAAGATTAAGTAAAGTATGACTCGGAGTAGTCTCGGAGTGAAAGTGAAACAATGCCGTCGTTCAGCCGGCCCGAATCCCCCCCGACGCTTACAACTCGCTTACACCCGGTGTGCAGTGCGCAGCTGGCTGGCACCTCCGACAACAATACCATCGTCGCATTTCGTCCGATCCTGATGCATCAGATGAGCTTTGCCACTCCCGGGATATTTGTCGTGCTGTCCTAATGGGACAGAACGCATTGGACGAAGCAAGGTAATTCACTCATCGATGCAACCAGAATACATCGAACATTGAGACCGGCCGGATACGAGTGATATTGAGACAACAATACAGTAAAATGAACAACGAACAAATATTCATATAAAATCGATACCGATGTATTGGTCTGAGACAACATATCTCAATCTTTCCGAGAGAACCGGTAAGCTCCAGAGTCGCGTGTGCGCAGAAACTCGACCACTCACCAAAGACGCACCATCAAGCCCCATAGTGCACAAAGTTCACCCATCGTTCCAGCGTGATTCCTCTCTTCTCCCCTCAGCTCCTGTGTCGCATCCCGCAACGCTCCTGCAGATCGCTCATAGTAGGGTACACTCGTCTCTTGGCTGGAGAGTAATGACTTGTAAAAGCTCTTGGCCAGGTCTCGCCCGTCCGTATCCGCCATTTCCCACATCGTACCAACTACGCTTCGGAATCCACAATACTGCATCGCGGCAGTAAGGTGGAGCGCTTCATCGGCAACGCTGTCTTGCGTGACTTCTGCAGCGTGACAGCAAGAAAGGAACGCGAATTCTGCGTCCGGAAGTCGAGACCGTGCAATGTCCAGCAGGGTGAGACGCGAGCCCCCGTGAAGTTTGAACGATGCATCGAACGGCTTTCCTGTCTCCAACATTCCATGGCATGCGAAGTGCGCAAAGCGACTGCCCCGGAGGCCCTCGACCACGGAAGAGGGTGTTGCCTCACTCGAGACAAGGCGCGTCACCGTGACCCGCGATTCGAATGACCGTATGGCCTTGATCTCTCCCTTCACTCCTGGAAGCGAATCCTCTGGTTGGGCGACAAGCAGTAACGAGGGCTTTTCCTGCATCTGTGGGCTTGCCTTGCGAGAAGTCGATGAGTGCGGAGAGAGATGGTGTATATGAAGGAATAGTACAGGATCCGAGAAATATCGGTCACGATTACCGCTCGGATGGGATTGGACCCATAGCATGAAGGGGAAGAGAACAGAAGACCTGACGTCGGGCACCACCAGACTCGAGATTGTTCGGGTACGCCTAACAAACGAAGCCTCGTGATCACCGATTTTCCAACGAGCTCATAGAGGTCCTTCAATACGGAAGTTAGAGCATCCTGATATTCGACTGAGTCGAGACCATGCTTCCGTGCCTCGACCAGCTCATCCCGTAGTTTGTTGGCGCGATTGTAGAAATCACCGGCGGTAGGAATGGAGCAAGGAAGAGAACGGTGGAATATAATCAAAATATCAGAGCGCCATTCGCAGTGGTTGATAATGATGACGGGGCCACGTGAGGCGGCAGGAGCGAAGAGAGATGAATGATGGCGCCTTCAAGAATCCTTCCAACCCTGGTCGGCTTCGGATCTGTGAAATCAGCGCACCCCGCTCTTCCACCAGTTTGCGCTGCTTTACCACAAGCCGACCGAATGGGTCCATCCCATCACTACCTTGACCGACGCTGTCTTCCCATATCTGGCCTCCCACTCGGTGTGATGGATGTGGTCAGCTGCCTCGAGTTCTTGATTGATCTCAGCAAATCTCTTTGCCAATGGCGGGTCGTCTTCGATAAGCTGAATCATTGGGGTACGGAGGCCTCGCATCTCGGACCAAAGTAATGCTCTTCCTTGCTCCAGTATCTCAACGGCCTCCTCAAATCGACCCAACTTGATCTGAAAGGATGCGTAGTCAAGTGGCATGGTCTGACAATTCTTGCCCATTGCGACGAGACGGGTGTGCTGAACGGATACCGTCGGAGCAAAGGACAAGGACTTTTCGACCAATGACATTGCGGTCTTGTATGCAGTCAAGGTGGTGGGGTGACCGATATTTCGCGCAAGGATGGCCCACTCACACGACAGCCGGAATCGGTCAGGTTCCCGCGCGTATCGATTATCGACGGCCATTGACATTAACCGTATGGCTTCGAGTAGGTCCTCTCTTCTCCCAAGCATCCACCCGCGGGTGAGTAAAGATGACACAAGCCTCCGAATTACGTGAAAGTGGATGTGTCGTGCACTGTTCAACTCGAGAAGGTCATAGCCGATGGTTATTGACTCGTCGAGGTAGTTGATCTTGCTGGTTTTCTTAAATGCGAATAAGAGAACACTGCGTAGGTAGTGCTTTCCCGGCCCGGCTTGGCTCGAGGATTTGGGTCACGGCCCGGCTTTTGGTGGCGGCCTCACATCGTGAAGCCAGAGCCAAATCCTGCGGCCCATGAGGGCTTAGGCCTGAGGCGGCCAGTGGACCAACGGCTTAGGCCTGAGGTGGCCAGCAAGCCACGGCTTCACAATAACCAGCGTATATTATATTCGAATGAGTTGGTGTGAACAGCGAGACACCGAGAATAAGTTATAGACAATGTAACTACTCTAGAGACCCAGTTACATTTATTTCTGAGTCATTCCCACTAACCTCAATAACATCGTCGTCGCCGTTAGATGCCCCCTCCCAAGACAAGTTGTTTCCATCACTGGCATCTACGACCTCTATTGCAGTGATGTCCTGGTTTGCGAGCTGCTTGTCTGCGCGCTCGAGCTCAGCTTCTTCCTCAGCAATGCTGGGTACATCCCTCAGCATGAGGTCTTGGTGGATGAGTGACTTGAGGCACTGTAAGGCCTCAACGATATCGGCGTCGAGGCAGTTGCGCAGCTTGGATATTGTGATTCCGGCTGATGAGAACGCCCTTTCGCTAGAGACAGATGAGGCCATGACTGCTAGGTAGTCGCAAGCGAGCGACTGCCATGTTGGATAGCGGCCTCCATACAACTAGAGTATTCATATTTGAGTCACAGTCAGGAAATAAACATAATATACACACCCCCCACCAGCAAGCTACCCCGCCATCATCTGGCACAATCTCACGCGTGTTGAGATAGAGGCTCCACTCGTCGAGCCAACCGTTGGCCGTACTGACTTGCTGGTCGCCATCATCATCAGACGATGAGTCAGTATCGTAGATGTTCTGCCGGCGGCGGCCACGTTTGGTAGATGACACTGTCTTGCGAACACGTGTGGCCTGAGGTTTCTTGTTCTGCTCGTCAAAGCGCTTGATGAACTTAGGTTCATGTCATAATGTGTAGGAACAAAAAGAGCAATGAATGACTTACGCGTTCACGGACAATGTCTTCAACCTCTGTGACGAGGTCCGCTGGCCAGTGCTTTGCAAAATGTCCCATCTTCATCTTAGGATTGAGGACTGTGTTGTAGTACTCTGGTCAGTATGTGAGCGGGACGGTAATATATTGACACCTACCCATAGCCATGATATGAGCATCAGAGGCCGCAGAACGCTGGTAATATTCATCGAGTTTGTCCATTCCCGCGTGAAGAGCTGGCTTGAGGGATAAATAGCGGGGCTTGCTGGCAGCTTTCTCCCATGCCGCGTGCAGCTTCTCCAATGCCGGGAGCGAGTTTTGAAGCGTTGGTGTTGAAGAGGAAGAGAAAGCTTGCTGGGCATCATCTGCATGCTGAAGTAAAGCCGGGCATCAGCAGTATTCGAACGCATAGTAGTGGACAAACTTACCTGGAGAAGATTACAGAATAGACCTACCCATGTCCATTCTTCTTGATCCAGGGTGAATGCAGATATCTTCTGCCACTTGTCCGCGTTCTTTTCGTTGCACTTGAGTTCCGTAATAAAGTCGGCGATCACCTGTGCAACAGTGGACTAGCAGTAAGAAAGCGAAAACTACAAAAACAAATAGAACATATACTTACCTCTTGTCATGACTCGGCGCGACTGAGCATGATGAAAGTTGAGCTCCACCGTACCTTCATGTCGAGGAGGAGTTGAAGGGGTGGTAAGCCAAGTTTGCGCTGGACAGCCTTGAAGGTTTCTTTACGTTTGTCATGGACGCGTATATTATTTTCCCTATTTTTCTGTATTTTTACGGAATTATCTGAGGAAGATATAAAGGGCCAAAGTACGAGATATTGTTAGTCACATGCTGCCATCATGTGCACCTTTGAGCACGTGACCCTGGGATAGTTGC
Source organism: Lactarius akahatsu (assembly GCA_021524915.1). NCBI lineage: Eukaryota > Fungi > Basidiomycota > Agaricomycetes > Russulales > Russulaceae > Lactarius > Lactarius akahatsu. The sequence continues at coordinate 479,210 of JAKELL010000021.1, forward strand.
ACCCTTAATGGGACAACCTAATCCGGTCACATTCCATTTACGTACGGACTCACACAATTGGTAGATAAGGAAGGAACCTTCTAGATAGTTCTAGACTTTGCTTAGTAGTTTACGCTTACTCGCTGTATTAGGTTTTACTCAGCAAGATAAGGCATCGCGTCAGCGCCATGACTAGTGCATCAGTCAGCACAATAGATAGCGCTATTATTAGACACGACGCGTCAGCTCCTGAGTCATGGAGTCTTACTGTACACTTAGTAATAGTGTTTAGACTCAGTTCAAGCTCAGCCACAGTAGCGTATATAAACCCTCCTGTAGCGTCCTGAGTGGAACCAACTTGTCCTCTTGGTTCTCCACTCAGGTGCGCATCTCCTTGTACTCCTTACTCCTTACCAATCTAACTTGTCCTCTTGGTTCTCCACTCAGCATGCTACAGCGTGATCACTGACGTCTTGAGTTCTTGCATAAAGACTCTGAGATATTCGTCCACTCCGCTGTGACTGTACGTTAGTGCGTGATTTATCTCCGCGCCGAGCTTGAGTGTGCTCACCAGACAGTTCACTACAGTTCGCACTTGAGCTTGACGTAGCGAGGTTGTCATACTGCTACATTAGGACAAGTTCCTTTTCACTCTCTTGAGCTCCACGCTCACCAGTTTTATCACTTTCCCTTTAGGTGGTTGACGACCATCAGTCCCTTGTATTATCCACCTCACTCTTTGCCTGGGGACCTCCGCACGCAGAATCTGTGCATTCGTGGTACAACTCTAGTGTCCGTAAAGTCGGCATAGATTGTGCTTGCCTTTATTGGGTCTATCTGGTCATCAGTAGACGCCTCTGGGTACTGGCTGCAGAACTGGTCACCACGCCAGATAAGCTGCAGTTAGACGTTGAGCCAGCCAGGCCTAGCCTGCGACAGCTGTACACGTAGTAACCAGAAAAGTTTGAGAGCGCTTTGCGTGAGAGGCAGCCAACAGGTCGAGAAGACTGAGGCAGACAGCCTTGTGGCTCTATACATTCCCCTACACTACTCCCGAGTTTTCTGTTATCGCCGCAGCCTCGCGCAGTGTGAAACACCACTGTGTATTGGTCTCGCTTGATCAGATCTCTCTCATCATCCTCGAGTTAGCGTTTCGCGCTCGTTGTATCCTGTCGTCTAAATCCACCCCTACACATTTCCAAACTGCCTCGCATATTTGCGAACGTCCGCACCCGCCTTCGTCGTCTCTTCAGGAGGAGACAAGCCTCAATCACACCACCCCAGACTACAGCCTCTGCTTCGGCATCGCTGCACGTGCACCCGGACACCCAGTCTGAACAAGACCGGATCCCCTCCCCGGTGTACGCATCACCTTCACCTACACTTTCAACAAATTCATTCCACTCCGCCTACTCCTCCTCCCAAGCCACACTCGCCCAGTCAGGCGAAAGCTTCATTGACGAAGACAGTGTCAACATCCGTTACCAGGGGTTCCAACTAGAACTACCCCCTCGTAACATCGCCGAGCAATACGTGCAGGCAATTTATCATGACCCCGAGTACCGTTACGGTTTACTAGAGCTCTACGGCCTAGAAATCCCAGTCCTCGGAACAGAATTCACAGTCCCGCAGTTGATAGCCATCGCTGCGAACCTCATCCCTCGTCTCGAAACCCCTCCTCACCCCCTCCTCTCCCACATAAGGGAAGACAAAGAACGTGGCTCCCAAGAAAGGGAAACAGACAGCTCGTCTAGCACAAGCTCAGTATCCCAGCGGAGCTCGCTCGAAATTCGCCCTCCCTCCTCCAACTAAGAAAGAAAAGGAGTTCATATCTCGCATCCAAGACTGGGACGAGATCTCCCCAGATGAACAACTCCTTCTTTTGGAAGAATTCCGTCGGGCACAAGAGGAAGCCGAACGAAAGGAGAGACAAAAGAAACTAGACGAGATGTCACAACCAAGCGGAAGCACCCTCCCTCACGCCGCACCACCCACACCACTCCCCCCTCCCACAGTCCAGGACTGCCTGGACCTCATTAATCACCTCGGCATCACCGTCGGTAACCTCACGCAACAAGTCACAGCCCTGACAGCGCAGGTAGCCTCGGCAACTGCCACCCGCCCCGGAAACGGGAAGAACAAGGAAATAGTGGCCCGCCCCAAAGCCTGGGATGGGAAAGGCTCCTCTTCGGATGCCCGTCATTTCCTTGCTGCCTTCCACAACTGGGCAGGATCATTAGGGGACGCCATGAATACATGGCATACAGTGGACAGCAAATGGTACGCGGATGAGCATAGATGGATAGCCGCCGCCCTCAACCTGATGGAAGGGGACGCCAAAACCTGGGCACTCCCATACCTGGAGTCCGCCAACCAAGGGACTATCCCCTTTGGAGGAAACTGGTCGGACTTCGTCAAGGAATTCAACCGCAGGTTTAGCCCCCTGGACGTACAAGACATAGCTCGAGAAGAGCTAAAGAAAACAAGACAAGGAAAAAAGACGGTTGCTGAATATGCATCCATATTCGAGCAGTATTCCGGACAAACCGGGTGGTCCATCATCGACCTCCGCACCCGTTTCTACGACGGTCTCACAGACGAGATCAAGGACCTCCTCGCCATCACCGACAAGCCCCACAACACATACGACGAGCTCAAGCAGAGTGCGCAAGTCATCGACCAACGACTGCGCCAACGCCAGAGCGAGAAGAAAGGGAAGTCTTCATCATCATCACCACACACAACCTCCAACCCTGATGCCATGCAAGTCGACGCCACGCGTCAGCAAGGCAGCAAGCCGAAGGAGGAAATCTTCAAAACTCAGGGCGAGTTCCAAGTATGGATGAGAGGGAGATGTTACGGGTGTGGCTCAAAAGAGCATACAAAGAAGGATGGAAACCATGAGCGCGACGTCTGCAACTGGTGCCAGAGAGCAGGGTACCGAGCAAACATCTGCCAGAACAAGAAAATGGGGAAACCGGCTAAAGCGAAAGCTGCAGCAACAACGGAGTCCCCTAGCCCACCATCGTCGTCCAATACTGCGGCAGCAGCCGCCACAAGTACTTCCCCCGCCCAGACATCCCAGGCAGACGTGGCGAAGTTGTTGGGAATGTTGGAAAAGCAGCAAGAACAGCTGGATGCATTCAAAGCGGCTTTTTAGATCAGGGGTCGTGTATAGCTGCGACCGGCCCCTCTACAGTAGATGACTCGGCTTCATGTAGTTGTAATATATGCTTACGCTCTCGCCTCGTTTCGGACTCACCTTCTGTAATTCATACGACTCATGCCTGTAAGTTAGATAGTAGTGTTAGTTCAGTCTCTTGTTTTCCTGATCCTATTACATCTACATCTGCCTCGGAGATGAACAATAGTAGTGTTTCTTTTGCTCCACCTTCTTCAGAAGCAATGCCGCACGTGATGATTTCTGATGCAGCACTGTCTTCTACTATTATTCCCGAAACAAAAGATAAAAAATCGCATTTTCATATTTCTGTATATTTAAAGGGACGTCATCGTACTGTAAAAGTAGCAGCAATGGTAGACTCTGGGGCAACTTCGTTGTTCCTAGACAAAAGGTACGCTGACCGCCACAAGATGTTGCAGGTTCCTCTTGCGAGCCCCATCACTCTATATAACATAGACGGGACTCTCAATGAAGCCGGTAGTATCACCCACAAAGTCAGACTCTCTCTGAAAGTCGGCCCTAGTGAAGAAAGTTATGACTTTTTAGTCACTTCACTCGGCCCAGAGAACGTCATCTTGGGACTACCATGGCTCAGGCAAAGGAACCCGCAAATAGACTGGCAGGAAGGCACCATGCGCCTTAACTCAACCGCTGAAACAGCGCCACCAGAGTTAGAGGTAGAGGTGACGCGCATCATGGCGAACCGGATGGAACGCCGCCGTCTCCTTGCGGAGAAAGTGCTTGATACGGTCCAAGACGAAGTTTTCTGTTTGGCAGGCTTCACATACTCTCAGCAGATTGCCGAGAGAGCCACCGCCTCCAAACCAAAGAAAACCTTCGAAGAAATGGTACCGAAGCACTACAGAGACTTCGCGAAAGTTTTCTCTGAGGAAGAATCCCAGAGGCTCCCGGAACATCAACCATGGGATCACGCCATAGACCTCGAACCAGATGCCGTTAAACACTGGAGGGTCAAAATGTATCCTATGTCACCCAGCGAGCAAGTGGAACTCGACAAATTCCTGCAAGAGCACATCTCAAAAGGATATCTGGTCCCATCCAAATCACCGATGGCTTCACCAGTATTCTTCATTAAAAAGAAAGACGGCAAGCTCCGTCTAGTGCAGGATTACCGTCGTCTTAATAAAATCACTATTAAGAACCGATATCCACTACCACTCGCCGCCGACATTATAAACCGGTTGAAAGGAGCAAAGGTATTCACCAAGTTCAACGTAAGATGGGGGTATCACAACATCCGGATCAAACCCGGAGATGAATGGAAAGGTGCAATAATCACCAATCGTGGACTGTACGAGCCAAAGGTCATGTACTTCGGAATGACCAATAGTCCAGCCACTTTCCAAGCCCTCATGAACGCCATCTTCGCCGATCTAATCGCAGCAGGAGAGGTCGCAGTATACATGGATGACATCCTCATCTACAGTAACTCCTTGGAGCACCATCGCAAGATTGTACGCGAAGTGCTCAGAAGACTGCAAGAACATGACCTCTATCTCAAACCTGAGAAATGTGACTTTGAAAGGCAGGAAATGGAGTACCTAGGGATGATTATTCGTCCCGGAGAAGTGCAGATGGACCCTGGCAAGGTCGCTGCAGTAAGGGAGTGGCCTACACCCACAACGCTCAAAGAGGTTAGAGCGTTTATCGGGTTCACCAACTTCTATCGTCGATTCATCAAGGACTTCGCGGCTATCACCCGACCCTTGCATGACCTCACGAAGAAGGACACTCCATGGCATTGGCATTCTGAACAGCAGAAGGCTTTCAACCACTTGAAGGAAAGCTTCGTACGAGAACCCATTCTCAAAGTGTACGACCCACAGCTTCCAACAAGAGTCGAAACCGACGCTTCAGGATTTGCTACTGGCGGTATACTTACTCAAAAGTATCCTGATGGTCTCTGGCACCCTGTTGCGTATCGCTCGCAGTCTATGAGCAAAGAAGAACGCAACTACGAAATCTACGACAGAGAAATGCTCGGCTTAATCCGTGCCTTAGAGGACTGGAGACATTTCCTCGAAGGCATCTCCTTTGAAGTGATCACCGACCATAAGAACATGGAATGGTGGGCAAGCATGAAAGACTTAAACCGTCGACAGGCCCGATGGGCCCTGTATTTAAGTCGCTTCGCCTTCAAAATCACTTACAAGAAGGGAGACTCCATGCAAGCCGATGCATTAAGTAGATTTTCGAAAGACCACATCAGAGACAACGAGGATAACCACCAGGTTCAGGTTTTGCAACCTAAGCATTTCCTCAATGCCGCCCAAGCACACTTCCACCCAGAAGTGGACTCCCTAGGGAATCGCATAAGACTTGCATCCATTCGAGAAGCAGAAGTCATAGAGGGTCTTAAAAGCTTACAAAAGACCACTCCAAAAGCTCTCATGGATGGAGTAGCGATGTGGGAGGAAGATGACGGCCTAGTTTACCATCGAGGGAAACTGTATGTTCCCAATGACCGAACTCTAAGACGAGACGTGGTTAAATCATGCCACGACTCTATCACCACCGGTCACCCTGGTAAAAATGGCACCATCGAGCTAGTTAGCCGCTACTATTGGTGGCCACGCATGGCAGGCTTTATAAGCTCATACGTAGAAGGATGCGATCGATGCCAACGCTATCGCAAAGATCTGCACCCCAAAGCCATAATTCAGCCGCAGGAGGTACCTGAGGGACCATGGCAGATAGTCGGAGTCGACCTAATCGGCCCACTACCCATGTCACGTGGAAAGGACATGATCCTTAACATAGTGGATCATTATACAAAACAGATCCATCTATTTCCAGTGACGTCCCAAATCACGGCTGATGGGGTAGCATCCATCTACTTCGAGCAAGTCTTCCCCTTGCACGGGATCCCCAAGAAAATCATCAGTGATAGGGGACCCCAGTTTGCTGCAAGGAGCATGCGGGCATTATACAAGCGACTAGGGATAGACGCAGGTCTTACTACCGCCTATCACCCTCAAGCTAATGGACAGGTAGAGCGCAAAAATCAAGAAGTAGAAGTCTACTTGCGCTTGTTCATTAGTAAGAGGCAGGATGATTGGGCAGACCTGCTCCCTACAGCAGAATTCGTAGTCAATAGTAGACTCAACTCAGCCACGGGGCACACCCCCTTCAAGCTACTATACGGTTACACACCGGACTTCACCATTCCCGCTGGTAGGCCCACTGGCATCCCAACGCTCGATAAGCATCTACAACACCTAGTTTCCACAAGAAGGGATGCAGAGGCAGCTCTACGCCTAAGTAAAAGGCGAATGCAAACAGACATTGAACAAAGACACAAGCCATACGTCTTCAACGTCGGGGATAAAGTCTGGCTGCAAGCCAAACAAATAAAGATACACCAGCAGTCGTCCAAACTGGGCCCTAAACAATTAGGCCCATTTGAAGTCACAGAAGTTAGAAGTGACGTCGACTACAAGCTTGCACTCCCCCCCGCATTACGGATCCATGATGTATTTCATGTAGACCGCCTCTCCCCTTATAAGGGAAACGAAGTCAATGGGCTTATGCCACCTCCACCTGAACCCATCACAGTCGAAGGGGAAGAAGAGTACGAAGTTGACCACATCAGAGACTCGAAACTCTTCGGTCGTACTCTTAAGTACCTAGTTCGCTGGAAGGGCTACGGTGAAGGCGAGGACACTTGGGAGCCAGCTAAGAACCTAGCGCATGCCCTGGACAAAGTCAAGGAGTTCCACTCCTCAAATCCGGGTGCACCTAGAAAAATAGCAGCACTCATCTACGCGTCCTTGCCTTGGCAAGCATCTCATATGTACACAGAGGCCAACGCGGACGTCGACCCTTAAGAAGGGGGGTGATGTCATGGACGCGTATATTATTTTCCCTATTTTTCTGTATTTTTACGGAATTATCTGAGGAAGATATAAAGGGCCAAAGTACGAGATATTGTTAGTCACATGCTGCCATCATGTGCACCTTTGAGCACGTGACCCTGGGATAGTTGCACCCTTAACAGGACAACCTAATCCGGTCACATTCCATTTACGTACGGACTCACACAATTGGTAGATAAGGAAGGAACCTTCTAGATAGTTCTAGACTTTGCTTAGTAGTTTACGCTTACTCGCTGTATTAGGTTTTACTCAGCAAGATAAGGCATCGCGTCAGCGCCATGACTAGTGCATCAGTCAGCACAATAGATAGCGCTATTATTAGACACGACGTGTCAGCTCCTGAGTCATGGAGTCTTACTGTACACTTAGTAATAGTGTTTAGACTCAGTTCAAGCTCAGCCACAGTAGCGTATATAAACCCTCCTGTAGCGTCCTGAGTGGAACCAACTTGTCCTCTTGGTTCTCCACTCAGGTGCGCATCTCCTTGTACTCCTTACTCCTTACCAATCTAACTTGTCCTCTTGGTTCTCCACTCAGCGTGCCACAGCGTGATCACTGACGTCTTGAGTTCTTGCATAAAGACTCTGAGATATTCGTCCACTCCGCTGTGACTGTACGTTAGCGCGTGATTTATCTCCGCGCCAAGCTTGAGTGTGCTCACCAGACAGTTCACTACAGTTCGCACTTGAGCTTGACGTAGCGAGGTTGTCATACCGCTACAACGTTGAGCTGATGAGCGTGCCTTCACACAGATGGCACGAATAAGGCCAATCTCGTCACAATCGATCGCTTCGAGGTCTTCGGGAACGTGATCGTTGTCCATGTCACCATTGTAGAACTTCGACTTGCTGCGAGTTGAGATCAGCGCTTGTGTGGCCAAGTTGATTATATGCGTAAGACACCTGCAGGAACAGGTGTGAGGGTTACAATATGGCGCCTAGATACAAGTTGGACATACCTGATGTGTCGATGTTTGGCGTCGAAAGAGGATCCCGTCTTGAGCTCGCAACAGCGCACAAATTCTTGCATCATAGTGTCATTGTTCTTTGCATTGTCGCAGGTGATGTGCCCGACCTAGGAATCGAATAGCGTGTCAGTAGAGGCGCTGCGGCATTTGGATATCTTACCTTGGGTACAATCCGAAGGCAGTCGCATACCCGATATAATGCTTGGCCAAGACGCACACCATTGTGAGCCGAGTTCATTTGAACAAAACCAATTAACGCTTGCTCAACAGCCCACTCTCCGGTTGCCCGTTCTTCGATCCAGTGGCCAGTGACGGCAAAATACGCGTCAGTATTGCTAGCCTGCCATGCATCACATGTCAGGCTGACTTCGCCAGTCACAGTGGGGCCCTACAAGTGAACATGATAGAATGTCAGTGAACTTGAACGCGAAAAGAAAAGAAAAGAAAAGAAAAGAAAAGAAAAGAAAAGAAAAGAAAAGAAAAGAAAAGAAAAGAAAAGAAAAGAAAAGAAAAGAAAAAAAAAAGTCACATTGAGGCGATCCCGCAGCGAGCACAGCTGCTGCTTGAACATCTTGATAACTTGCGCCCTTGACTGCTTGGGTGATGGGAGTTGAATGCTCCGGTTTGCTCGAGACGCAATATCGAGCATTTTCGTGAAGGTGGGGTGCTTAAATACTTGAATCAGCTGTAAAGTTACAATATCAGCACGCGCGAGGGAAAATGACTGAGTACATACCTGATCAGTTGCGATCATCCACTCGAGGGCAGCAGTCCGGAGGGCCTTTTCGCTGAATGGAATTGGCTTCGTAGTTGGGTCTTCAGGGCCAAAGTGATCAATGACCAAGGATTGGCGATCCTTTTCGATGCGTTTGCGCTTCTTGGAGTCTTCAGGAAGCATCGAGTCGAAACGATTTGAGTCACACCACTTCCTATAGCGACGCTAAGGCACGAATGTGAAAGGGTTGAGCTTTGAAAACAATAAGAAAAACATGAGACACACCGGATGTACTGCCGCAGTGTGGCGGCGAAGAGTGGAGTGCTCATTTGTCAGGAGTTTCTCCTGCTTGGGACATCCAAGGCCTTGCCTATGGAACGCGTCTGAGTCAGCGCCATGAAAATCCAACCGAATAAAAATATGCTCACGCGCATAACTTGCACAACATGCGCCCCTTCTCTTGACCAGGAACAGGAGGCGTCGCAGAAAAGAACTGTTTGATGTCAGCCGTTGGGTCGGTTTTGTTCAGCCGTTCGTGTTCGAGATCATCAACATCATCGATTGAGATGATGGAGATGTCTGCTTGCAGCCCGATCGCTTGGCCGGTGGTAGTCTTCAACTTCTTCGCTGCTGGAGCATCGTCGGGGACATCGGTCGTATTGCCGTTGTTGCCTTGGTCATCGCCAACAGCAGGCGGAACGGCGCGAGGGTGCTTAGTCGTCCGAGCTGAAATGGGATCAGGTGACGGGCCTGATGTGCCCACATCCGAACCCGTGGGCATTGACTCAGAGACGGGCAATAAGGGAGCCTGAGTGGGTGCGGCAGCCGAGCTTGCAGATGCAACAGCCCTGCGATGTGATGTCAGTTCCAAACTACCTGCGTTTTCCGCGGACAACTTTGCCGTGGGCTGAATTTTGCGGGTGGGTCGGGGCGACAAATGATGCGACATGGTCTATCTGGGGAAAAAAAAAAAACTTTGATTCTTGTACTCAAATACAGCCATCATAGCCATCACTGGCACTAGGGACCCTCAGCTGAGTTGAGATGTACAGTATGAGCGGATCACTGTCTGAATACGCGCGAATCAATCCGAGATGTGGCGTTCAAGTTCAGGTTTGGTGGATGTGAGAAGCGAGTGGCTGAGCAGCGACGGCCCAAAAAGGAAGCCTGGGCCACGGGCCGTGCAAGCAGGCTTCCAAATTTGAAGCCTGAGCCATGGGCCACTCCGGGCCTCTCTTTGGCCCAGCCCGGTCCGGCTCCTGAAGTACCGGCTTAGGCTGGCTTCCGGCCTATGAGCCGGGCCGGGAAAGCACTATGCGTAGGGAAGCGAGGGGAATGGTTCTCCACTGGTCATGAGAATGGGTGGCATCGAGTGACAGACGGCTATACTTGATGGACTCTTCGATATCAGATATATCGTTGGTGTGGTAGTATTTCGATTTATACCATTCTTCAAGTTCGCTGAGGAGGCGTAGGTGCTGCGGGGTGCCCAGAGGAGTGTTCGAAAGCAGTGCTTCAAGATGCTGAATTTCCTCCGTCACCCTCTTCATAGGATATGACTCTTGACCGGCATCTGATTGAAGTAAAAATTCCCCAAAGTATTGAGATTCAGAGGACGAAAGGTCGACAAGTTGTGAGGTATAGGAGTTCGCTTCTTCAAGGCTCTCAGCAAGACTGTAGTGTCTAAAGCGCTCTCTGTTTTGACTCGCCAAGACCCCGGTGATCGTAAGACGAAGTCGCCCCATAATGGAAGAAGAGCTAAGAGATGTACGGAGGCGAGAAATTGCGATTTCGGAATATTCTGGGTTCTCGAAGATGACCGATCTAGTGGATGCGAACCCGCTAGCGAGATGCAAAACTTTATCCCGAAGTGAATCCGGACATCCTCCAGGCTGGTTAGGATCGAGGATTCTTTCCAATAGCGCCGTTCCTTCTTCATAATCCTCATTTGAATGAGTTCCCAGGAAGCGTATCAAGAATGTGACGGCCAGCGTTAACAAGACGGGGTGCGACTGAGAACCTGGTGGGCACAACCTCGCCGCATCCCGTAGGCATTCAACGACTTTGTCTAACGACTGGACGGTCCGTCCTCGAGCAAACTCGACTATGACAGCGCCACCCAAGGGCTCGAAGGCGGCGGCAGGAAGGTCAGCGGATATGTTGGGGCCGAGGAATTCGCGGCAGAGGTCTGCCATCTCATTCACGTCCTGTGTCCCATCCCCAGCTCCCGAGTGAACTTGAATACCCAGTGCACGGATCAGAAACGTCGTAGCGGTGCGTCTGGCAAGGCCGAAAGAATCAAGGGGAAGTCTTCGGAGGTAGCGGAGGTACTCGATAGAAGATTTGACGTCCTCGGGCTGTTCGAAGTCTTCGGAGCGATGTAGAAGAGCGAATGCGAGGAATAAAAGGAGTTTGACAATATTGAGGGAAAGTCCATCCCGGGAAACTGGCGGAAGGAGGATCGCCTCAGTGTAGTGTAGAATGGACTTGTCGAGGTCTTCCTTCTGTCGTGACAGGGTATAACGCACGAATCGTGCCATCGCGAGAGTATTGACACCAATGATGTGGGACCGAGGGCGCCGTGAGAGTACATTCTGAATACTCGCGATACTGTCGTCAATATCGGTGATCGAGACTGCAAGGAAGGGGGACACGGTGTCGATTGCCAGGACAATTTGGACCTGGAGATTCGGGCTTACGTTCAGGTTTCATGGTCCAGTGCGTGGAAATGAGAAACGGTGAGTAGCCTGACAGTGAATTGGACGGTTGGGGTTGGGAAGGCAAATGGGCAGACGAAAAGCCTCGTACTAGCTTACAGGCCAGGCCTTAAATGTGTGGATGTGCACGGCAACGACACGAGGCGTACATGTGTACCCAGCCCATCGTTCGTGGAAAGGCTGTCCTCTTGGCTATGCTAGACTGGAAAACTTCTGTACAGCCCACGCATGCGTTAATAGAGGCTGGCACCAACGGCTTCGACTCAGCCTTCGAGACTTCGAGTTGGCGGACACGCCTGAGATTGACTTGTGATATAGTAGCATATAGACCCGGAGACTCGGACGCGGCAGCAATGGAGGCGTACAGAAGCGATTTTCGAGTCGAATTCTGGCAAGTGATTTCACGAATAGGTCTCATCTCGCCGAGCACGGTCTATCAAATAAGCTCTGGCCCGGGGAACCCCGTACGAAAACGCCTTTTCCTCATGCCGTGACGTTTGGTTCTCGAATGCCCTCAGGCGGTCTTGCTTTGTTGCAAGCCTGCGTCACAAACGTGGACACACTGGCCGTCAGCTTGCATATCATTACCAAATCCTATAGAGAACAACACAGACACGACCATCCTATTGTTGAATGGGTATACGGTTATACAAAGCAGAAATATTCTCAGACGCCCCACCCAAGTGCCTCGAACAGAGCGGGCACCATCACAGTCGCAATAGCGCCAATGCCCACATATACCACAACTTTCGTCAGAACTAGCACACCCCGCCAAACGCGTCAGCACAACCACGAGCAGGCGGCACAAGCCGGAAAGAACACACGTACCATCGGCATCATAATGCTTCACTTCGCCGTCCTCACCTGTGCCGCCCTCGCTCGCCTCTTCAAATGTGACCGCCTTCTCCTGCACGGATCCAGACGGAGACCCGCGCCGCTTAACCGCGCCAGAGCTTCGCCCACGCCGCCCGCTCGCAACGCCGGCATCCTCATCCACGACTTCTGCGACGGCCAAGTCGAGGTCGATCATACTCGGCACGGCCCGCAGCGTGTGCGGCGGGCCGTGCACATATTCCGTCGCAGGCGTGTAGTGCCTCCGGTGCGGCAGGCGCACGGGGCTCGCCCATGCAAGCCAACGGAACAGCGGCGGCAGCAGGGTCTGCACGCTCGGCTTGGCGAGAATGCGCCACGAGAATATGATCAGCACCCCCGTCACTAGCTTCAGCAGCGCGAACAACACCCAGGTCGTGATTGCGGCGGGAGAGTCGAGCGCGGCGCCGGGGGTGACAGAGGTAAACAAGTCTGTATTCAGCGCGGGGACTCGCTTCGAGCACCAAAAGCTGGTAATGATGCCTAGGATGACCGAGGCAAAGGCGATGGCGTCCTCGAAGCAGGGACAGTCATCAACGGGCGAAGGATGTTGGTTGACTAAAAGGAGGCAGACTACGGTCACGACCAAGGGCGCTGCTAGGAGATGAGAAAGAGTATATATACGGCACGAGAATATCAACGCACCACTCCAGTCGCTACTCTGAACCCATTTCTCTACCTCGGGCATCACGAGGTGTTGCAGCAGCCAGCTGATTATCCCGAGTATGATCCCGACGGAACAATCCATGAAGCCGTGCATTCCGGTATACAGCCGGCCGACCACGATCGAAAACACGTATATAAACAAGACAACGACCCATGTTGCGAAAGCGGCGGTAGAGAGGGTGCCGATGCGATGGAGGTCGTAGACATGTGCACCGAGGAATAACGCCATAGAGGTAGAATTTGTAGAATGGGTTGAAGGCAAGCCGTACTCAAGGTGATGGTTTCCAACAGCTAGCGAACAGAGTGTTAGTTGTAAGACAAAGAGCAACCATTGCAGGAACTTACTAAGTCGCACGACTGGCGGAGCGTAGGGCCGAGGAGAGCATACTAGATCCTTCAAATACGACGACATATAAACACCAAAGGCAAGGGCATAGCAAAGCCTGCCGAAAGGAATCAGTACCGTGAAGACTCTAGTCAATTGGGACCAAATCCTCACCCTCTCCCTAGGTCGTCGTGTCCGAAGAAGAAAAATGCAGGGAGAAACACGAGAAAGAAGGTATGTGTGCCGAGCATCGACGTGTGCAAAAAGTACGTGTCGAGCCATGGGGTCCGTACCCGGGACTGTAATCTCCTCTTTTAATGCGAAGTACGAAGGATGGAAAGGGGAACGGACCTGCCACTGGGCGATGATCTCGCTTTCCCGCTCAACCACCGCGAGGCATTGACGCCGGACGGCCGCACGCCACGACGGCAGTGTGCTTGTGTAGATCTCCTCTGGCAAGCGCCCAGCCGCTACAGACGTATTCTGCTGACGATTCTTGAAAGCGGCGTTCGGTGCGTAGTAGTCAGGGGGGGAACCGTGTTTGGAGGAGGCTGGTGGTGACACGAGGCGCAGAGCGGGGGCATTCGAGGACACCTCTGCGACCTCATCGGAAAACGACACGAAGTGCTTGGATGTTGGCATGACTACTGAACCGAAATGTTTTTTGAAGAGAAACACCTCCTGATATTTGTCAAAACGGTCAAAGCGCAAAAATGGTGTCGATCATGGAGGAGCCCACGAGGGGCAATCGCGACAGGTGAATGTGGCACTCGTGGGGCTCCAAGCCGAACGGACAAGGGAGAGTGTCGACAGGGGGAATGCGACAGGAATGAACCGTTCGTTGAAGATACTTGTCGTGGGTCAGGGTCGAACGGAAAAACGGTGGGGTTGGTCGGATGATCTAATACTAACCGTATCGCGTGACGTCCATCGCGTCCATCGCTCATTCAAGGTTCCGGTCCAAGCCGACTGTTCACACACCGTAAATACAACAACTACTGTACATGCACCAAGTCGGAGCAATACCCGTAATCTCCTACCCAGTAAATAACCGAAAGAAACTGTAAAACCCCATTAGATAGGCCTAATTGATCGTCGGGCGTCAACGAAACTCTTCCGGTGTTCCGACGCCGTCTCGCGAATGCTGGGCGATCGGGTTTCGGCCCGCAGAGACACCGGAAAGTCGCGCGGATCGCGCGGACTGCGGGGTAGTCCGGGGGCCCTGAGAGAGTAAGCGCGGCGCGGGGGCGGGACCGGCGGCGCTGATTCCGGGACGGCGGGTAACTGGTACAGCGCCCGCTCGAATGACGAACCCGGTAGCGGCGGCGGGCTCTCGCCCCTGTCCCACGGGTTTGGCAATATGCTGTGTGCAGAAGACGGCGTGCGAGTCACTCGGCCATTAGGCCCCGCGAATCTCACCGACCTCGACCTCGCGGGGGCGGAGGCGTTGCCATCGAGGAACCCTCGGTCGTGATCACTGTTGGCACTACCAGGCCTCACCAGAAGGGGCGCAGGTGGCGCAGGCATAGGTGCCCCTCCGGCTCTGTCTCCAAAGCGGCGGAGTGACGACGAGGGTGATGAGGGGAGACTTCCCTTTCTCACGACTGGCGGTGGGCTCCGCCGTTCTTCCGTCTCGACCGTAGGGACGACGGTTTCGGAAGACGCCTGCGAGACCGAAGTAACAGATCTAATGCTTTCCTCCTTCACAATGCTCAAAGGCTTTGCGAACGACTTTTAGCCATCATCACCAAAATGAAGTTGGTTCAAGTAGCTGAAAGAACGCACAGTCACGCTGTTGTCTGACTCGTGGTGGATTTGCGTGATTGCCCCATTCTCGGTGTCTACGACGACTGGCTTCCGCAGGCGGGCGCGGCGACGCTTCAGGTAGCAAGGAAGTAGACCCAACAATAGGACAGCCAAACATGCGACCAGAATCCCTCCTGCAATGACGCCAATACCCGTGACGGTAGAGCTAGCGAGAGTGCCTGCGGTTATGTTGAATTACGATAGATGCAGAGAGAAGGACATACTTTGATCTCTTGGAAATGGTGGTGTTGGAAACGTTGATTTCTCTGAATCGCTGTGCAGACAGCCCACTAGATGACAAATGATCAGCTCCATAGACCCTCTCGGGACATGAAACCGCCTACATTGAGATAAATCCTAAGTCTGGCGGGTCCCTTTGACCAGGTATCGCGCGCTTCGAGCGCGGGGTGGAACCTTGGTTCGTCACAGCGGGCGTGCCATAACTCCTACTGAAGGTACCAATCAACCTACGAACTATCATGGGCAAGGGTGGAGTTCGTCCACACCCAAAGACGTACGGCGCAAACCCTGATCGCAGAAGTGTAAGGACCGCATCAAGGCAAAAGACGACAGTCGACCCACCTGAGAAAAATCTGTGTCCGCCGTCACCGTGCATAGGTGCGAGTCTTCAGATGACTCGATAAATCCGAAATGTGGAAAGAAGGAGCGAAGTCGTCCCGGTCCAAATATAATATTGTAGATCTGTGAAGACCGACTGGTGAGAACGCAGGCCTTCCTTCCATCCCTATGGTGAACACACACGACGTATTGCAAGAAATCTCGAACCGCGATGTCGTGCCAGAGCCTAAACAAAACCAGCAGCGCGCTGCGCTGAAAGACTAGAACAAAGAAAAGGGGAAGGAAAGAGGGGGAAGGATAAGGAAGGGAAAGAAGAGGGAAAGGGACGGAAAGGGCACAAAGGGTGCCACGACTGTATCCACCAGGTCTATGTATGAGGACAGCTGGGGTATCCCACACGCAACGTGGTGCCCCTGCTTCGCAACAAGCTTCAATGCTTGGCACCATCATTCATTGCTCCCTGACATGCTGGTTTGGGTGAACGGTTGCCGGGGCGGCTGATGTAGGATTTTTCACAGCATTCCCTGGCATCTGGGCGCTTTTAATTATCAGCTAGGCAGCGCCAATTGTGGAAAAAAGGCGCGGTAACGACTTACTTAAAGTGCAGTATTCTCGGTTGGTGGTTAGTGTAGTCTCTGGCTGCCAGGGAAACACAGAGAAAGCAGGGTAATGGCGTGCCAGGTGATTCTGATAGGTGAAAGACAAGGGGCTTATGACGATATGTCGTCCGTTGTACTGTGCTATTAGACGGATTCACTGTCATTCACACGTCCCATGACAACCCCAACGAAGCAGTTAATTTCACAAAGAGATATGAGGGGCAAAAAATAGGGGTACATAGGTCGCAGCAAGTTTTAGGTGCGGCTTGGTTCAAGATTAAATCCAGAAGGAAGAGGAGCGGACAAGGCAAGCACATTAGGGCACGAGTATCTTGAGCAAGATCTTGAGCACGGGGACTCGGGAACGGGCGAAATGAAGCTTACTAAGGGATAGTCGTCGTTGTCCCTGCCAAGTGTTATCTCGTGGCGTCCCCTAGCTTTCCTTGTTCATGTCCGGACATCAACACTGTCGTTGTTCCGAGACTGGTGGCGCGCGGGCCGAAACGTGAGGCAGTGAGGCAGTGACCGTATTCGGGCGGCTATCATAGGCGACAGCCACTTATATGCGATTAGACTCAAAACGAGGCAATTGTAAACCTGGATGATGAGCCCGAGCCTGGATGTACGCACCACTAGGACCCGCAAGTGACGACCGCCGCCAGTCAGTCACCCGCATCAACAGGAGACTGTGACGGTATGAGCCTGAGCCCCCAGAGCCCGCAGTTCGCCGGGGTCGTTTACCACACAGGCCATCACTGTTCGGCGCAATCACTGTCGGCGATCAGTTGTAGCAGCCGCAGCCGCCGAGAACTAGACCCGACATCTACGTTGACTGTTTGCTACGACTACGATTTCTGCTTGGCCCAAAGTCGCGCAATCCTTCACTACCAACGCAGACAATAACGCCCCGGAATAAACACGATTCAAAAAAAAAAAAAAACCCCAGACAATAACAAATCACCCTCACCTTGTGCTTGAGAATACCCGATGAGGACTCGAGATACGGGAGATCGAAGGGAACTACTGTCCCAATTTTACTGAATCACATGCAACCTGAGTGGCCTGTCCCAGGATGCGATCTAAAACTCTTCAATGGTGATCGTCCCACCCATAATCAATGGCAACGGAAACTGCACGGCTCTAGCCTCTACCTCTACGAGAACAATGTTGGGAACGAGGACCGTTCCGCTTTATGCAGAGTGTGTTCCCCTCAATGCGCCACTCTCGATGTATCATTCGAAATAGGCTGCACGACTTCAAGTTCGGGGCTCTAGCTCTTGTCGTTCTATCGCTGACATGACTTCGTTTATAGCTACCATGTAGTCATGGAATGGTCCTCCTTTCAAAGGAAATGTTCTCTTTATGACACACTCGACACTTGGCATTATAAATTAATTATGGGAAGGAAGGCCTCGAATGGTGGACGACCCAGCAAATAAGATAACACAGTCCCTGTATGTTTGCACTGGCGAGCCAAAGCAAGGCGGGCGGCGCAGCGACTCAGAGTGTGATCACCTTCGCGCGTCCTATAGGGGTACGTTCCGTACGTGGAGTGTCATTACGGTTCTATTGCATTCATTTGGTATGCGGGACTGTCGCCCGTTGCGCTTTCACTCTTTTGCAACCATTCGGTACGGTGTCACACCTACTAGGCTGTAGCTTCCAGTCAACCCAGAAATGAAGAGACCCAAAAGAATTTGAGTGACAAGGACACGTACGGTAAAGGAAGCCACGCGACGGAAGTCACGACATCAAGTGCAGAGTTTGGGCGTTTCTTAGCAGTGCTGGTGCAGTGCAAGCCATCCAGAGCAATTGCTGTGGGTTTGGTAGGTTGGAACTGCCGGAACTGAAAGGCCTGAACGTTCTGAACGGCTTGAACCGAGACTCGGGAGTTGATGCCGATGAGACTCTACATATTCACTGATGGTATCCTGTACCTCGAATTATGACACCATGGCCCACGGCTAGATTTTGTGAGACTGTGGACTCGGAATTGTGAGAGGAACCTTGCATTTTCAAGTCCTCTGCTTTTATGCCATCAGGGCGATGAGTGGTCATGGATCGTGATAACAAGGGCGATGGCTCGGGGCCGAATCAAACGTCAGCACCTTATTCGGTTTCTCTTCATGATGAAAACTGTGGAGAGCGGGATATCTTAGACAGTTCGGTTGTCCAGTCTGACCGACAGATGCGGAAATGGAGGGCGCGATACGGAGCTGGTTATCGCAAGTTATCACCCTCGGTCCGACGGGATTAAGTAATCACAATTCCCTATTTTGACAATTTTTCCGACCAACAAAACCCTTAGAAAACCCTAAAAAAACCCTTGATAAGTGGTTATGTTTAACACTCCATAGGGTTTTCTAAGGGTTTTATTGGTCTGAAAACCCTGCTTTGCACGCAGTGATTGCGTTGCTGTTACATATCCCCAGGCGCTTGGGCGTGCTCTCAACGAGTTACCTGTAACCTTGGACGCGACATACGAGCGCATTGAGAAGACGAAACGAGAGTATGCCTACCGCCTCAGGTTCTTTCAATGTCTCGCAGTCGCCCGCTCCGTGTCGAAGAGCCCGCCGAGGTTCTTGCCATTCTAATTGACGCCGGAGAGAATTCAGAATATCACGTTGACTGGCGCCTTGGCCAGTACTGTACTCCTCCCCTCTACGTTGGCAGACTTTTTTTTCAAGTTCCCTACGAACTGGCATATCCAAAGGCATAATATCTTGGCCTTCTGCCGTGGTGCGGTGATGGGCTGCGAGGAACTGATGCCCCCGGCGGGTAGTACAGCCAGTAAAATACAGCCAACAAAGAAACGCCGATAGACCCAAGCGGATGTCCACGGGTTAACTTAGTATCAGTCAGGACAGTAATTCCTACTTTGATCTCGTGTATTTAAGTTCGTGTCCTCTTCGGGGATTCGCATCAAGTACCGGGTACAGTAAGAGGTGCTGAATGACCTATTGTCTGGATTGGCGGGGAGGAATGCGGGACTTTGGGCCAATCAGAACTGTTGATAAGTGCCATTGCAAGTGGAGGGTGTTGACGTAAGATAGATCGGAGCTGGTACGGTTCCAAGGTGAGGAACATCGCAATTGTTGTGCTTGCCACCACGATGAGCACAAACACGTCCGCTGCCTCACAGTCGGCTTCTGATGCCCCAAGGATAGACCGGCCCTCCTCTTCCAATCGCCTTCCATCCCTCAACCAACTCGCTGCCCGCATCGGCGTGAATAGCCCTTCCTCGACCCACTCGCCCGCCAACCGCCCTCGCCTGGCCGCCTCTCTCCTCCGCACGGGCTCCCAAACGTCCGTATCGACCACGACGTCGCTCGCAGATTCGGTCGCCGTCAACGCCCCAGTCACACGCTCCACTTCACCCGGCGCGCTCTCCACCTCTCCCCCGAACTCGACCAACGGCTCCGTCAACGGCGATGCAATTACCGCCGCGGGTCCAGGGGAGCCGCTCACAGCCGAGAAGGTGGAGAAGCTCGCGCAGGAGACCGCCGTCCTAGATAAGCCGGTGAAGAAGGCCAAGGGTTACAAGAACATCCCGTCCCTGGACGCTATCACAGCGCGCTATGCGCGGGCGCGCACCCTGAGCGTCGATGGCACGGCGGTGCCACCTGAAGCTGAACCCGTCGAGGACCCACAGACGCCTGGCGTGATGACGAAGCCTCACGAGCACCCGTTGCAGCATTCGTGGTGCGCCACCTTTCGCTATCCTTTTTTTTTTTTTTTTGGAAAAATAAAGCATTGTTTCTCGATTAACGTCCGGTATCTACTTCCGTAGGACGATCTATCACGACACCAAGGCAAAAATGCCCTTCACGCCCATGTCTGCCTCTGACAGCTCGTACCCGGCGCCGGCCGATTCGGGGACATACGAGGCCGGTCTGACGACGGTGGGCGATTTCGACACGGTCGAGTCGTACTGCCGGTACTTCAACTGGCTCAAGCCGCCGTCCAAGCTGGAGCGCAACTCGAACTACCACCTGTTCAAGTCGGGCATCAAGCCGATGTGGGAGGACGAGGCGAACGCGAACGGCGGAAAGTGGGTGCTCACGATGAAGAACAACCCGACGCTGCTCGACCAGTGCTGGCAGTGGCTCACCATGGCGCTCGTCGGCGAGGAGCTCGACGAGAGCGACGAGATCTGCGGCGCCGTCGTCAGCCTCCGCTCCAAGGTCGACCGCATCCAGCTCTGGACGCGCTCAAAAGACGACGTCGAGAGGGTCAACAGCATCGGGCGCAAGCTCGTCAAGCTCCTCGACGTCTCTGAGGCGGACGGCATCGGCCTCGAGTTCCAGGTAAGCTCCAGACCCTCTCCCCTTTCGCGTGCCTTACAATGACCCCGGTTAGTACAACACGGAGGACCGTCCGCTTCCAAACAAGTTCCTCTCGATCCAGGCCGTCCCTCAGTCTTCCTTCCGGCCCACATTCCACAAGACGGGCAGTCCAGTCACTGTTCCTGGCGAACTTCCGGGCCCAGGCCCTGCCCCTGCCCCCGGTCCCGGCCCCGCCAACGCTAACAGTGGCCCGGGCGGCGCATTCGCGGGCTTCGGGGTCACCGGCGGCGTTCTCGGTGGCACTCCGGGTGGTGGCTGGCGCTCGAAGCGGGGCGCGTCCTAATCATTCGTACTAGTCGCGATACGTACACACCCTTTAAATTGGAGGGTTGTGGGGGGAGGGAGAAACGATGTCCATTACTACAAGTCGTCGAATGTAACCAGCTGTTGTATCAGTGTTTCTTTCTCTTTTTCGTTCCCCTCCCCCCGGACAATAATGTCGCTTTGTAATCGTAGTGTCACGCGATAAAATAACGGTCACCGGCCCGCTTTTTTTATATAAAAAAAAAAAAAGACGCCCTGAAGTGCTCACACAGAACCAACTACAATGGCTCTTACAACCGGACCCGCCAACGAACCACAACGTGGAATGAAGAGCCAGCCCAGGGGCACCGCTGTGTGTTTCCTCAAGTTGATGCCTTCACACTGTTTGTCTGTATGTTTTCCATGAATCCACAGGGCTTGTGGATCCACGGAAAACATACACACCACTCTTCCTCTGCGGGCATTCTCTGACGCTCGTAGCGGTCTTGGGATATTGCTATCTGGTTCGTTGTTTTCCAGTCGAAGCTTATACTCTACTCTACTATTGAATCACCACTGCAGCATGATTGTCGGATATGACCATCAGCTATACAGCGCCCAGAGAGAAATCGATATCATTACAATACAATAGTTCCTGTACGATCAATCGCGATTTCACATGTCACAAAGCTGGCAAGTAAGCAAAATCGTCATGCATAGATGCGCCAAATTACTGTACCCATGTAACCGGACATCTGTTCGTGTTCACGCACCATAGTGCACGAAATTCACCCATCGCTCAAGAGAAATCCTCTTCTTCCTCCGCAACCTCTGCACCGCGTCCCGGAGTGCCTCTGCAGCTCTCTCGTAATACGGTATGCCTTCCTTCTTTTTAGAGAGCATCGACTTGTAAAAATACCTGGCAAGGTCTGGTCCGTCGATGTCCGCCATCGCCCACATCGTCCCAACTGCGCTCCGGAATCCGCAATATTGCATCGCCGCCACGAGGTGCAGTCCCTCGTCTGGGACGCTGGCTTCCGTCAGCTCCGCGGTGTGACACGCTGCAAGGAACGCGAATTCGGCGGATGGAAGTCGGGAGCGGACGATCTCAAGAAGGGTGAGACGATCGCCTCCGTGGAGCTCGAACGACGCGTCAAACGGCTTCGCTCTCTCAAGGGTACCGTGGCAGGTAAAGTGAACAAGTGTGTGGTCTCTGAGTCCATCAACCACTGCGGGGCTTGTCGCGTCCTCTGAGACGAGGCTCGTCACTTGCACTGATAAGGCCTGTATGACTTTGATCTCCGCTTGCGCATCTGGCAGAGATATGTCTGGCTGCGCAACGAGGAGCAGTGAGGATTTTCCCGAAGGGTGTGAATCGCGATCGCGAGATTCAATGAGTGCGGAGAGGGTCGGGGTGTAGGAACATATGTACAGGTCCGAGATATATTGTGGCTTGGCCCTGACTTCGTTTGTCGGTGGGATAGGACCCATGGCATGAAGAGGAAGCGAACAAAATACGGATGTGGGACACCACCAAATTCGCGATTGCTCTGGTGTGCCAAGTTCGCGCAGTCTCTGGATGACGGGTTTGCCGACAAGCTGATACAGCTCCGATAGTATAAAACATAGTGCGAGCTCGTATTCCGGCGAGTCGAGTCCACAGTTGTTTCGCGCATCTAAGAGACAATCGTTCAATTTATTTGCACGGTCGAAGAAATCTTCCGCGGTGGGGATAAGTGAAGGACGTGCGTTACTGGGGAGAATGAGGATGTCACAGCGCCATTCGCAATGGTTGATGATGATCACCGGGCCATGCGAAGCGGCCAATTGAAGAGTCGCAAATGATGGTGTCTTTGAGAATCCCTCGAACCCTGGACGGCCTTGGAGCTGTGAAATGAGCTCATCGCGCTCCTCCTGGAGTTTCCGTTGCCTTAGGAAAAGACGCCCGAAAGCGTCTATGAACCCGTCGCTACCCTGAGTTACACTGTTTTCGGTTTCTAACCTCCTGCTCGGTGCGATGGACATGGCCACCGTCTCGAGCTCTTGGTTAATCCCCGCCAATCTCCTTGCCAACGGCAGGTCTTCCTCGTTGGGTCCAGTCGTCGGGGTACGGAGGCCACGCATCTCAGACCATAGTAACGCCCGCCCCTGCTCAAGTGTCTCGATGGCCGCCTCGAGTCGACCCAAACCCACTTGGTACGACGCGTAGTCGAATGGCATCCTCTTACACATATCGTCCATCGCGACGAGACGGTCGTGTTGAATTTGTACTGTGGGTGAGAAGGACAAGGAATCTTGCATCAACGTCATGGCCTTCGCATACGCTACCGAAATAGATGGATGCCCGATGCGCCGCGCAATATAAGCCCAGGTGCATGAAAGTTCGAATCGCGCAGGTGCCTGTGCGTATCGATCATCGGTGGCCAATGGAATTAATCGCATGACTTCGTTGACATCCTCTGTTCGGTTGAATAGAGACAAGCGCGCGAATAACGACGATAGAAGCATCCGAATAATGTCAAAGTGCGTGCGTTCCGTGCCTTCAAGCTTGAGGATGTCATAGCAGACGATAATCGACTCGTCGAGGTAACGGATTTCATTGGTACCTCTGAATGCCACATTGAGGGTGGTGCAGAGCCGAATGAGGTAACCGGATCTTGAATTTGACAGAACATCAGTTGCATCAAGTAAGAGCCGCCAATATTTGATGGATTCTTCGATATCTATTGTATCGTTGGTAAGGGAGAACTTGGTTCTGTACCACCCTGCAAGGCTATCGAGGTATTTGCTGTTACCTGGGGTCCCTAGGCGTGTATTGGAGAGCAAATCCTTAAGCTTCAGAATGTTATCCTCTATCGCCGCCTTCGAATAAGTCTCTCGAATACCGTCGAAGTAGGAGAGATCCTCAAATACAGCTGTGCCTTGAGAAGATACAATCCTGAGAAGTTCTGGATCAAAAGAACTTCTGCTTCTTGAAAGCCGTCAGAAAGACCGTGATATCGAAAGCGCCTTCTTGCGCAAAGCACCAAACCCTCGGTGAGAAAAGAACGAATATCTTTTGGAAGGGATGCATTTCCGAGCATGAAACGACAATGAGACATTGCCTCTTCGAAATATTCCGGGTTCTTGAAGTAGTTTGCTCGGTTATATGCGAGCCTGTACAGACCCAACAACGCTAGTAACTGTTCAGAGCCCAGATTCTCTCCAGAGTGATTGGGATCGACGACTTTTTCAAAGAGCGCTCTTGCGTCCTCGTAATCATCTCTTGAATGTGTCATGGCGAAGCGGTGACGGAGCGCATCGGCGAGGGTGAGGCGGACTTGGTGTAAATGTGAATGTGGTGGGCACGCCTTGACTGCTTCCCGGAGGCATCCGATGACTTCGTCCAACAACGGGCCATGCGGTTCGGTCTCGATAGCAAGACATAAGGATGTAAAAGCTGCGGTGGGAAAGTGTGTCGAAATGTCAGAGGCGAGGAGTTCGCGGCAGAGCACAAGCATCTCCTCCATATTCCGTCTTGGGTCTTGGGTGCCCAGGCGAACGTGAAAGTACAATGCCTCGACGAGTGATTCTGTGACTTTGTTTCTCAAAAGGTCGGAGGAATCAAGGGGTAGTGCTCGCAGGCACCGGAGGTACTCGACAGCACACCGGACGTCGTCGAGCTGTTCGAACTTCTTGGAGCGATGCAGAAGAACTAACGCGAGTCGGAAGAGAAGCTCAACAATGCTGAGGCCGGGAGCGGCCGTGGGAACGGGAGGAAGCAAGATCGCCTCGGTGAAGTGTAAGATGCACTTGTCGAGATCTTCCTTCTCCTCGAACCAGCCATAGCGCATGAATCGCCCAATTGCGAGACTTTGGACGCCAACGATATGGATACAATGTGACCGAGGGAACTGTGAGCGTGTGCCCTGAAGAAAAGTGATCTCGATGTCGTCGATGGAAACTGTGAGGTACGGGAATTACCGACAGGAAGTTTAGGATATGGATATTCATGCTTACCTTGTGGGTGCATGGTTTAGCACGAGAAGACAAGCGATCCGTCTGAGAGTGGGTTACGCAATCGGGAGGGAAGAAAAGCTAGAGGGTAGCGAACGGCTGCGGAGACTACGCAGAGACTAGGGACTACGTACGCCTTGAACTTCGTACACACGGCAACAAAACGAGGCGCACAGATCAAGACGGCCTGAGCCTTACGCCGTCTATTTTCGGAATAGATGTGCTACGCTCCCAATGTCGTCGCACCCACAGGTGGCCGCAACCTGACATGAACTTGTGATACAGGAGAGCAGAGCAGAGCGAACTCGGGAAACAATGGCAAGAATGACCCGACTCATCAGAAGGCGTTTGCGAGATGGTACTCAGAATTGATATGCTGGTGATTCCGATGACAGAAGAGGACTGGGTCCCGGCCCCTGTCCCGCCAGCAGTGGCCCGGGCGGCACATTTGCGGGCTTCGGTATCAACGGAGGCGCGTTCGGCAACCATCCGGGTGGTTGGCGCTCGTACTGTTACTACCCGCGATACCTTGGAGGGTAAGTTAATGGATGAGGAAGGGTCGTTGAACGGCGTTCCGCGTTCCATGTCACGGGTTGTCAAATGTAACCAGCAGCTGCACGCAAGCTGCACGTGTTTCTTTTTCTCTACCCTCCCACGCGCTTCCCAAAATTCCTCAGCTCTTTTTCGTTCATCCTTTCGACAGACCTTTCGATCCGGCGCAGTCGGCCTGTTTTTTTTGAGCGCTCACTGTAGAGGGACGTCTGATTGGAAGCGAATGCAGATATGTAATATCGCTCTACGCTCTGTCAATGCGACAAAATAACGGTGCATTACAGTCGAGGAGGACACGGGTCTCACTCGATCTCCCTGCTGACTGTTGTACATCAGTTGCCGGGTCCCACTGGCGGCCTGAGGTACCACTTGTCATGTGCCGCATGTCGTGTTGTGTAAAGATCCAGCACACAGTCGCCTGTGACACTGGCAGAGGGAATCCGCATGTATCACTATGCGCGCTTCGCTGGAGTCTAGGTTGGTGAAGTGGGGTGATGAGTACCCCTGATTTTAACCTTGGCTGACACACTGCCATCGTTATCATCAATACAGTGCCCTCACTTGTCCGAGTCGGCGTGTCCACTTGCATCTGGGCCACCATGCTACAGTTGATCGCCACAGTTGATCGCAACTATTTTCACCTTTCCAAAGGAGGCTTCGTCACTGACGGGTAGATCGTTCTTGCGTCCGCGTCTTTTCAGGGTCGATCAGGGTCATGTGCGTGATTACTTTGAAAGTGGATACGTTGGAGCTTCCACTGGTTGTCACAGGCCCCTGCCTCGTTCCGGAACTCATGCAGGGTCGAGCCTCGTGCGATGGCTCCCATGCGTTAGGTGGATTCTATATTTCATTTATTGCTGCTGCTATGGAAGATAATATGCGGGTATGCATGCAAGGTATCTCGACAACGTGTGTGCAACGGTAACTTCGGGATGGTTCGGGAATGAGGAGGTGGGCGGCGACGCAGACGCTGTTACGTCGACCGGGAGGTAATATGGCCATGACTTTCTGAGCTGCTGCAGAACGACGATAAATAAAGCGGCTAAGCTCATAACTTGGGTCGTGATGATGATGGTGGGGCCCCCGCTTACAGCGGGGATGGCAGTTTAATATGAAAAGGAATTAAGAGTCTAGAGTCAGGATTGCATGGGTATGAATGACGGGGGTAGAGCGCAATGGGGCTTGGGAATGAGTCGGTGCTGCATGTCGATGCGCATGCCCTCCTCAGCCCTCGCCATAGTCCGGATAGTTAGCGAGGTCAGGGGGGTACTCCTGCCCCGGTGACGCCGGCTTGTAGTCCCCTTGTTCGTCCAAAGCTGGTCATTGCGATCGTCGTCAGCAAAATAACACCACGAACTTGCACGAAGCGAAAGGTTTTAGAAAGACGTACCCGCGGCGTGCATCGGAATCGGGCCGCGTCTTTATTAAGCTTTATTTCCTAATTCTGATAGCACCTCGACCCGGAGTTTCCCGAGAAGAAAACAACCCACCATACTCGCCGACGCGCCCGTCTCTATCTCTCCTCCCCAGCCCCCCACCGTCGTCGTCGCTGCTGTTGCCACCAACTTCCCTTCAGCCAGCCATGCGCACACAAGTCGTTTCCACTCTCCTTCGTTCCCGCCCCGTTCTCGCCTCCCGCGTGGCTCCCAGACTTGCCCGCTCATCGTCAAGCGCACATCACCAAGAGACGTTCGAGTCGTTCACGGAGCGCTATGTCACCTTTTTTCAATCGGCGGAGGATCTTTTCGAGGTGCAACGCGGGTTGAACAACTGCTTTGCGCATGATCTCGTGCCTGCCCCCGCCGTCGTCGAGTCGGCACTCCGTGCCTCGCGTCGCGTGAACGACTTTGCTACTGCCGTTAGAATCTTCGAGGGCATCAAGGAGAAGGTGGAGAACAAGGCTCAATACCAGGCGTATTTGGATGAACTTAAGCCGGTTCGGGAAGAGCTGGGTGCGTCCTATTTATCTTGTGTCGTGTGGGCTTCTCGTTGATGTTCCCCTTTTCGGCTCCAGGCATAGACACAAAAGAAGAATTGTTCTCTTCGTAGACCTCGTAGACTATCTCCCTTCTAGGTGAGTTCCTTTCGTATGCTCCTTAGTATCCGTTGACCTCCTTTCTTATAGTGTGTTGGCAGCATGATGGCTTACTCGTTGTCTCCCCGCTGTGCAATGCAAACATTTTTATTGACCTTTACTTACCGTACCTCGACATGTTCACTCGCAGTTTCACGTCTCGGACCGTCCTTTAGGGTGCGAAGATGTCATAAGTCGCGGACCCCCGTATAGCACTTGGCTGCCGCCTTAGCAAGCTCGCGGCGGCCATTTGCGCCCTCATCGTTCAGGATGGACAATACTGCATGCACACAGGTTGATGGTCTCGCGTTTCTCCGCGTCAGGTGATGTTGTGGGGTCCTCGAACGTGCTGTGCGTCGTGAGCACGGTCGTGCTCCCATCTTGAATCGAGTCAAAGCTAGCAAACGCCGCCGGTGAAATTAGCACGAGACTAGCACACCCTCCTCCAGCGTTATCCCGCATACGTATTTCCACCTGTGGCTCTCGTTCCACATCACGGCGTGATCCGGGTATTTGAGCGTCTGCATAACGAGGTCGCGGCTTCGGTCAATGCTGTTACAGTCGCACAGCGCGAGCGGCCAGTCATGCGCGGCGTGGTGGATTGGCCGCCAGAGGTCTGGAAGTGCCGCTGCAGCAATCCTTTTCCACGTCGATGGAACGCGCGGCAGTGGGGACATTCGAAGGTAAACGGCCCCAAGTAATGCTCCTCAACTTCGCCCGCAACGGGAACATGACATGCGATACGATACTTAAAAGATATCAGAGTAGCATGGGAATGTAAGAGCAAAGCAACTATACCGCTCGCAAACGCCTGTCAGCATTCATTTGATAAACGAACGGAGGATAAGAGATGTATAACGACATGAACCCCAAAATAAAAATGCACAGGAGGCGCTGTAAATAACCGTTTCTCGAGGGCCGTATGTCGCCAGTATTAAGACCAGAGAGAAGGAAACATTCGTACAACGTAAGGACGTAGAAAGACGAAGAGCAAGAAGGAAGAAAAATGCAGACCGCGAAAGAACTTTCGCCAGTCACGTGCACACCATAAAAGTCGCACGACACGACAACTGAAGCCACGCCAGAGAGCCCTGAATATGTGTCAGTGTATGTGTCATTCTGTGTCGATGATATCTTTGAGGCACTCAAAGATATCATCGATACAATTGAGGGTGGATACGTGGGAGCTTCCGCTGGTGTCACAAGCCCCTGCCCCCGTTCCGGATCATGCAGGGTCGTCGAGCCTCGTGTGATGGCTCCCATGGGTTATGATAGGTGGATTGTATATTTTATTTATTGCTGCTGCTATGGAGGATAATATGCGGGTATGCATGCGAGGTATCTCGACTACGTGTGTGCAACGGTAACTACGGGATGGTTCGGGGATGAGGAGGGCGGCGACGCAGACGCCATTACGTCGTCCAGGAGGTAATATCATGATGGCCATGACGTTCTGAGCTGCTGCAGAACGACAATAAATAAAGCGGCTAAGCTCATAAGTTAGGTCGTGATGATGATGATGATGGGGCCCCCGCTTACGGCGGGGAGGCAGTTTAATATGAAAAGGAATTAGCAAAAATAAGAGTCTGCGGTGCGGGCTGGGGTCAGGGTCGCATGGGCATGAATGATGGGGGTGGGTTGGCGCCCGCGTTGCTCGGTTGGCGAGAGCGCTTCAGCGCGGATCGCAATGGGGGCTTGGGAATGAGTCGGTGCTGCATGTCGATGCGCATGCCCTCCTCGTTCATCCACCCCTCGCCATAGTCCGGATAGCTCGCGAGGTCAGGGGGGTACTCCTGCCCCGGCGGCGCCGGCTTGTAGTCCCCTTTGTTCGTCCAAAGCTGGTCACTGCGAGCGTCGTCAGCAAAATAACACCACGAAGCGAAAGGTTTTTAAAAGACGTACCCGCGGCGGTTGTGCCAGCCCCTGCGCCGCTCGTGCATCGGGATCGGCGACGGGCAGATCAGGTTCTCGTCGTTGAACCGCACGCGCGTGGACACGAGGAGCCCTTGTCCGCGGGGCGCAGAGTCGGAGGAACGACGTGCGGAGACTGGCGGAGAAGGATTAGATGCGGGAAGGGGGTCAGTGGCCCGGCGCACGGGGAGCGGGGGCTGGGGACCAGCAGAAACCGAGTTGCGGTGAACGCTCTGTGGAGGGGGCTGAGGTCCCGAGACAGAGTCACGGCGACCGGGCTGTATGGGGGGCTGTGGTGCGGCGGAGACAGAATCACGCCGAGCCTGCTGAGTCAGGGAGTCCCGGCGGGGTCTTCCTGGAGTGTATGCGGGTGGCGCTGGAGGCTGTCCCGAGATGGAGGAGTGGGCGCCGGGTGAGGTGGACAGCCCTGGGGGAAGGATCGTCCGTTGCTCCCTTTCAAGGGATGGGCGGCGGGGAATCACAGCACGCCCTGCGTAGCCGGAATCTCGCCGTTGCATTGGTGCCGCAGGCGGAAGCACGAGGCTGTCGCGAGGCAGAGGGGTCTGGATGTCCTGCTGCCGGCGTTGGACGGGCGCTGATTGCCGCGTGATCCCTGGGGGCTGGGAGATCGTGGGTGCCCGCGGGGCCATGACACTATTCTGGGGCTGTGATTGCACAGGCGGGGGCAGGAGACGACGGTCCTCAGAGACGGGAGGACGGGATGACATCATTGAATAATATCGCTGCATGGCGGTCGAAGGGGCATCAGGGGCAGAATCCTGGCCGTTGTAGGGACCTTCTGTGACAGTGCTATCGGTGTCGGAATCTGATGATACAGAGCCTGTGTGGCGGAAAGAATTTTAAGACGAAAAGAATGGGCCACAACAAAAGAACGACCACACCTTCTGGTAAAGCCACACTAATGACTCCGGCATTGAAGTTTTTTTGGGCTTCAATGAGAGCTGGTAGGTTTGGGGGGATAATGCGGGACGGAGAATGACCCGAGCCATCGGAATCCGAACCGTCGTCCCGCATACCCCAGACACCTTGAAGAGTTTCGAGACTACTCCTAGCGAGGACAGAGGCATCGTCTGGGGCAGAGAAGAAAGAATCTCCGTCGTCATAGAAGTCGGATTTTGATGAGACGGAAGCTTCATACACAAAAGTGTTCTTCGCGGCGGAGGGATAGATACCAAATTTTCGCGAACCATTTGAGTTTTTCTGCTCGTATGCCGTGTCGATTGCGGAGCGGTGGATGTAGTTAGAGGGATTGAAAAAAGTCTCAATGGGAGGGGTGGGGACTTTTGAAACGCTCGAAATGTGGGTGAGCGCCCCGGCAGACTTTTGGTCCGTGGTGGGGTAGGAAGAGGGAGCATTTGTGGTGTTATCGAACATGCGAAGCGCTCTACTGGGTAGGTTCATAACGAAGTTCTGAGATATGGATTAAGCAATCGTATCTAGGGAAAGGGTGGGGTGGAGGGGGAAAGCGGGGTTGCGACAAACCTACCTTGGCGGGTACACTACGAGAGATTCTTGAAGACGCCATGGAGCCAGGGAAGCACGATTATATGACTGGCGTTGAGGGTTGGAGGGCGTTCAGACCAAATCACGTAGACTGGGAGGGTCTTATGGTCGGAAGAAAACCCCTGGGTTAGCCCAAGATATCATGCTTTTAACACGAGCCAGACCACTAGGGGGCAGGCGTTGATATAGTCCCAGAAAGGAGCGCAGGAGGTACACGCGCAAACAGCGAGGAGCAGGTCTGCCCCTTCTGGTGAGGTGTGATAGTCGAAATCCAGTCGGCTGGACCATGATCAGGTATGACGGGGTCTACGGATACAGCTCGATACAGGTTCGTGGGTCCTCTTAGATCCAGATGTGAGATTCAAGAGGATGGTGGATGTAAACTACGCAAGTCGCTTACCATAAGGAGCAGGATGCCCACGTGATATAATTGGGTTGTTTTCCCACGCCTATTCTGGTGATGAAGAGTTGGCCAAGTCGAGTGTTGGGTTCGGGGTTGGCTTGTTTTTTTGACTACGACTGGAGGAGACAACCCTATCTAGCTAGTGGCCCCTCTTCTTTCTGCACCCGCACTCCTCAGTAATAATGCAGGCATTGCATCAGGAAATTCTTCCACCAAGTGGTGTCGAATATGCCACAACTCTCAAACTGACTCCCGCGACTCTATCTGGCTCCGCCGTACCCTCAACCTCGACTTCTCACCCTCATCCTTCTTACGGCGCGCTTTACAATGTCGTCGTCGCACGCGCTAACATCCTTCGCGTCTTCGAAGTCACGGAAAACCCCGCACCGATGTCGTCCCACCAGGACGAACGCAATCGAAGGTCAGACGTGCTGAGAGGTACAGAAGCTGTTGAGGGCGAGGTTGAGATGGATGGTCAGGGTGAAGGTTTCGTCAACATGGGCTCTGTTAAGGTAACTTTGAATATTTATGTCGATGTCTCGCCCCTCCCCAATGACAGTCACTTCTCCCCCAATTCTCGGGGATGGACATCAGTCTTTGGAACAATTGAGCTGATTCTCCGTCGTCATTCCCCCAGTTCACCGGCCCTCGGGGCTCAGGCCAACCACCAACCGTCACCCGCTTCCACTTTGTCCGTGAACACCGCCTACATGGAACAGTCACTGGATTGGAGAGCGTCCGCATCATGTCGTCGTTTGAAGATAGACTCGATCGTCTACTTGTGTCATTCAAGGACGCAAAAGTTAGGTTGACGTCGCTTTCCCCATTCATCTTCCGCTAAGTCTACTGACATCACCCAGATAGCCTTATTGGAGTGGTCTACCGCTGTACATGATTTGATCACCGTTTCTATCCACACGTATGAACGCGCCCCCCAGCTTGTGAGCTTCTGATAAGCATCATTGCCGGAATCTCACCTTCATTTCACTGGTCTAGCTCTCCCTCGACTCGGTCTTATTCAAATCAGAACTCCGGTCCGACCCCGCATCCCGGTGCGCCGCACTATCTCTTCCAAAGGATGCCCTCGCCATATTGCCCTTCTACCAATCCCAAGCGGATCTCGACGTCATGGAACAAGACTTTAGAGCAAGGTGTGTTTCACGCATTGCGATCCCCACCATTAAGCTCATCGTGGGACAGGGACGTGCCTTATTCCCCCAGTTTCGTCCTCGATCTTGCCGCGGGTGTAGATGAACACATCAAAAACGTTGTCGATTTTGTCTTCCTTCCCGGGTTCAACAATCCCACTGTTGCGGTATTGTTCCAGCCCCAGCAGACCTGGACAGGGTGAGCTGCCAAAAAAAATTTACTTCGACACTTCCTTTTCATTTTAACTCTATGATCTCCACAGCCGCTTGAAAGAATTCAAAGACACGATGTCGCTGTACATTTTCACCCTCGATCTTGTTTCCCGCATATACCCCATCATAACGAAGGTCGACGGCTTGCCATATGATTGTCTGTCTCTTATTCCGTGTTCGTCATCATTGGGCGGAGTGGTTATCCTAGCGAGCAATGCGGTCATCCATGTTGATCAAGCAACGCGGCGTGTTGCCCTCCCTGTGAACGGCTGGCTGCCACGCGTGAGCGACATGCCAACCCTTTCCACACCCGCGGGCATGCGTGAACTGCGCCTCGAGGGTGCGCGGATGGCATTCGTCGAGGAGCGCACTCTTTTTGTTGTTCTTGTAGACGGAACCATAATCCCCATTGAATTCGTCGTCGACGGCAAAGTAGTATCGCGTCTCGTGACTGGTGCAGCGCTAGCCAAAACGGCCCCTCCTACGGTTGTTCGCAAAGTGCATCGCGAGCATCTGTTCGTTGGGAGCACAGTAGGCCCATCTGCATTACTCCGCACCGCGAGCGTAGAGGAACCAGTCATTGACTCAGATGAAATGGCCACTTCTGGGCCCGCTGCGGTAGTCGATGCCGGAAACGCGATGGACCTCGATGACGATGACGGTATGTCCGACCCCCCCACGTGTGTCACAGCCGATCATTTATGAGTGCGTTTCAGACATATACGGTACATCGAGCCCCGACCCGTTGCCCTCTACCTCGGCTGCACCATCGGCGAAGACGCGGACCGTGATCCATCTCTCGTTATGCGATTCCCTCCCCGCGTATGGACCTATTTCCGACCTTACATTTGCCCTCGCGAAGAACGGGGTAAGCCCCGTGTAGAGCCGGCTCTGCGCCACCACGCTAATGAACTCCCCGTGTACTCCTCACTGCAGGACCGCTTCGTGCCGGAACTCGTAACCGCCACAGGGTCCAACTCACTAGGGGGTTTCACCCTCTTCCAGGTCTGTGCCATCACCCCCTGACCCTCCCCACCGACCCACCGCTTACGGGCACATTCACCCCTGGACTGCGTAGCGCGATCTGCCCACCCGCACGAAGCGCAAGCTCCACGCAATCGGTGGCGCGCGGGGCGTGTGGTCCCTCCCTGTGCGAACGGCGGTGAAGGTCAATGGCGTGCCATACGACCGTCCCGCGAACCCATTCCACGCAGAAAACGACTCCTTAATCCTGGGGACGGACGCAATCCCGTCGCCGGGCTTCTCGCGTGTGCGTATGTCCCTCCTCCTGTCGGGCACAGCTAACGACTGTGTGGCAGTTCGGGACCCGCACGCCCAAGGGGGACATTACAATCACGAATCGCGTTCAGGGGGTTACCGTCGGTGCTGCACCGTTCTTCCAAGGCACTGCTATCCTTCACGTGCTATCGAACGCCATACGGGTGCTTGAGCCTGGCACGTCGCACAATTCCTCGCTCCGATGAGCGCTAACGCTGATCCTACGATAGATGGAACCGAGCGACAAAGCATCAAAGACATGGAGGGCAACAACCAGCGTCCCAGGATCAAATATTGTAGTATCTGTGACCCATTCGTGTTCATTCTGCGCGAGGATGACACCATTGGTCTGTTTATTGGGGAACCCGAGCGTGGCAAGATCCGACGAAAAGACATGTCGCCAATGGGGGAGAAAGTGGGTTTCGATTCTTCCATTCTGCATTGACATTAATCTTCATGTCAAAAGACTTCGCGCTATATTGCTGGCTCATTCTTCACAGATTCGACTGGCATATTCAAAACTCGTGTTAACGAGCATGCACCGTCTGCAAACGGAGATGCGCAACCAGCTACGTCAACTCTCCAAACTGCTATGAACGCAGGCCAAAAAACCCAGTGGCTCATGCTGTGCAGGCCGCAGGGTGTCGTTGAGGTCTGTGGGCGTCACGTGACCGTTACCCGTTCTCACCAATGTTCCGCCCGTGTAGATTTGGACCCTCCCAAAATTGACTCTGGCGTTCTCTACCACTGCGATTGCGTCATTACAGAGCCTCCTAGTTGACTCTTTCGACCCCCCTGCCCTTTCCCTACCCCAAGATCCTCCCCGTAAACCTCAGGAGCTCGATATTGAGCAGATTCTCATATCACCTATTGGAGAATCGGTACCTTGGCTTTATCTACTGGTACGACCCCCACCTAATTTCCTGCTTCTTTTACGTATGCTGACGACGGTTGCGACTCCAGGTCTTCCTCCGATGTGGCCAGCTTGCCGTCTATCAAGCGCTCCCGGCTGATCCTAGCTCGGAGCCAATACCGCCAGCGCGGACGAGCACGCTTGCTGTGAAATTTGCAAGGACGTGTTCCCGCGCGTTTGAGATCCAGCACCCTGAGGAACAGGAATCAACGGCGCTCGCCGAGCACCGGCGGATCTCGCGGCAGCTGATTCCCTTTGTCACATCACCGGCGCCCGATAAGACCCTATCAGGCGTGTTCCTGACGGGTGAAAATCCGTCCTGGATCTTGCAGACTGATAGAGCGGGCGTCAAGGTGATTCCTTCGGGACATGCCGTCGTGCACGCGTTTACGGCGACCTCGCTTTGGGACGGGAAGGGTGACTTCTTGTTGTACTCTGATGAGGTGCGGTGCTTATCACGCACTCGACCGACTGACTCCGGTCATCTGACTCGTCTGGTCAGGGGCCGACGCTGCTCGAATGGATGCCAGACGTCGATCTTAATCTGGATATGCCCTCGCGACACATCCATCGCGGACAGTCATACACGAATGTCGTGTTTGAACCAACAAATTGTCTGATAGTCGCTGCATCGCTCATGCAAGCTCAGTTCTCGTCCTATGACGAGGACGGAAATGAGCAGTGGACCCCCGACGGTGAGTTATGTCTTCTAAATTCCTGCTCACATACTTACACAATTTTTTTAAAGTCCCGAACGTCTCGTATCCGATGAGCGAGTCTTCCGCGCTCGAGTTATTCAGTCCTGACTTTATTGCTATCGATGGGTATGTCCTCCAGTGGTTATCATTTAGTCGTCCTGCCCATGAACTGGATATTTCAGGTACGAATTCGCGCCAAACGAGTTCATCAACTCGCTCGCGTGCGTGCCTCTGGAGACCTTGAGCACAGAGTCGGGCCACAAAAACTTCATCGCCGTAGGCACGACGATCAATCGTGGCGAAGACTTGGCCGTCAAGGGCGCGGTGCGTCAATTAGTATCCGAACACTTCCCACCTATTTTTCTCATACTCGCGAACAGACATACGTATTCGAGATTGTAGAAGTAGTGCCAGACCTCGAGTCGGACATGAAACGCAGCTTCAAACTTCGCCTGCGCTGCCGAGACGAAGCAAAAGGGCCTGTGACTGCCGTGTGCGGAATAGGTTGCTATCTCGTGTCGTCAATGGGCCAGAAGGTGAGCAACATCCCAAGCGAACATACCAATTTCACGTCTACTTCATAGATCTTCGTGCGTGCGTTCGACCTTGATGAGCGTTTAGTTGGCGTTGCGTTCCTCGACGTCGGCGTTTATGTAACGACGCTGCGTGCACTGAAGAATCTACTCATCATTGGGGACGCTGTGAAGAGCGTCTCGTTCGTTGCATTCCAGGTGCCCTCTTTCCGAGCTTGCGAGTTCCGAATGACTGTGCTGAATAAGCTGGCCTGATGCAGGAAGATCCATATAAGCTCACGGTTTTAGCGAAGGATCCTCACAAGGTCTGCGTAACGGCCGCCGACTTTTTCTTCGTCGACCAGCAGTTGTCCATCGTTACCTGCGACGAAGAAGGAGCAGTTCGGATGTACGAGTACGACCCACATAGTAAGCGCGAGTTGAATACCAGGTCTTTGTGCGCACCCCTCATTCCCCTGCAGGTCCCGAGTCAAATAATGGGCAAAACCTGCTATGTCGTACAGAATTCCACGGCCAATCAGAGTACCGCTCCTCCGTGACAATCGCGCGCCGTATGAAGGGCGAAGACATGGTCGCGCCTCAGGCGAAATTGATATGCGGTAGGTTTATGCGTCGCTTTCCGATCCCCACCTCATCTGGCACTGCCCAGGGCACCCCGACGGGTCATTGACGGCACTCGTGCCGGTCGACGAAGCGACGTTCAAGCGCCTGCACCTCCTCCAGGGCCAACTGACGCGAAATGTCCAGCACACTGCGGGGTTGAATCCCCGCGCTTTCCGGTGCGCCTTTCTGGCGACCCTGTCGTCCCGCCCAGTTAGACTAACAAACTGCGCCGCAGCCTCGTTCGCAACGACTATGTATCGAAACCGTTGTCGTATGGAATCCTGGACGGCCGGTTACTGGAGTCGTTTGAGGATCTTCCTCTGACGCGGCAGAGCGAGATCACACGGCAGATAGGGACGGAGCGGTCTGCAGTCCTGCACGATCTCGACGAGCTCGGCGGGTCTTGGTAGTCGCCACACATGCATCCAGTACTCAATTCGTTTACTCCGCAATTGCGATTTGAACCTTGTTTCATATACATTGTATGATACAGATGTACATCGTGTAAGTGGTCCTCGATGGTACACTACAGCTAACTTATACTACAACACCTGAAGGCCTGAACTCTTGCCTGCTTTATAGTGGTGGTTAGAATATATATTACACCGTTGTTTTCTGTTAAATATGCGACAACTGAGACGAGTATTGACCGATATTGGTGCCTGGACGATTCCCGTTGGCGTACTGGACGACCAAAGAACGATGAGGCCACCGTAAGTAAAACCTGGGTGGTAATAACCTGACAGTCGGGGCTGTTTACGAGAACCAAGAAGTATCAAGTAACCTAGTTACTATCGCCTGTCCCAAAAAAGAGTAGGGGGTTTGGAGAAGAGCTCGAGGTGATGGCAGCCAAAGCGGTTTTCATAGACGTAACCGTGTTAGGTGCCAGTGTGTTTGGCACTGTTTGTATGAAATTGCTTTCCAGAAGCGTAGACACACTCACCCACTGACAAGTCGACAATGACGTCTGCCACTACACTGTATGCGCTTGTTCTGTTCCGATTTACAACTTGAAGTTGGGTCTATTAGTATCCCGCCGTTGGGTCCAGCCTCTACTGCCATCAACTTGTGCGTAGACTCAAGCTGTGCACGAGTTTTCCAGTCAAGGGTTGCACAGCCAAGAGCCGCCTTTCCTTGATGGGTGGACTGCGCGTCGCTATTGGGCCTGTGCGCGTAATATGACCGATTCTACTTGAGGGCGGGTCAGAATAGGAGTACGGAACGCTATAGGAACTTGGATTAAAACCCAGCTGTCTAGCCTGTATATCCATTATCATGGGCCTATCTGGTGGCAACTATCGCCGTCTTAATCGCCTTAGTCGAGTACAGACGCGACGCGTCTATCGACTACCGCTGTCGACTGGCACAATACTGTCATGATCAGCCCGACTGTCGATGATGACCCAACTGCACAAGATTGGCACCACGTTTTCAGTGTTTGGCTCTCAATAGTCGGGTTGATTTGGTATGTTTTCGTTTGGTCTGCAGGACTGTTGGGTTGCTGGACCGCGTGAGTAAGCTCTCGTCGACTGTTGTATTTGGAACTCTGACACGACAGTCAATAGTCGTAAAAGGTATAGAAACCGACCAAACCATCAAACCGCCGCCACCCTGTCATCATCTGTCCCCGGTGTATCCATTTTGCGACCTTTGAAAGGCCTAGATACCAACCTTTTGGAGAATCTGGAATCTTCGTTCAGGCAAGACTATCCCAACTTTGAAATTTTGCTATCTGTTGCGGATGAACACGACTCGGCGCTCCCCGTTGTGTACGAATTACTTGCGAAGTATCCTAATGTCAACGCGAGGGTTATCATAGGTGCGTTATTATACATAGTCCCACAGGAAGGTTTGCGAACGTGCGATCTAGGCGACGTGGTGGATGTTGGCGCCAATCCCAAAGTGAACAATTTAATACGCCCATATAACGAGGCTGTTCATGACATCATCTGGTTACTCGACTCTAATGTCGCTGTTGCCCCTGGAGCGTTAGCCCGAGCAGTTGGGATATTAAGCCGTCCTTCTTCTCATCCGAACTCCCCCCAGCGGCGCATCGCACTTGTTCATCACGTTGTGTTCGCCATTTTGACCCGAGAATCATCCTTTGGAGCTCGAGTAGAAGCGGCCTTCCTGAACACGAATCTTGCCAAGTTGTATATTGCGATCAATGTAGCTGCAGTGGAATCATGCGTAATGGGAAAGTCAAATCTTTTTCGGCGCTCCGATCTCGAACGCCTCGATGGCTCGCTTGTTCCGCGACGGCGACAACATGATAGCGGGCAACAGCGGGGACTTGCGGCTTTTAGTCGCTTCTCCGTAGAAGACAATATGATTGGACTCTCCCTTTGGCACGAACTGGACGTACGACACGACCTTTCTTGCGACGTTGCATACAACACTTTGGGAGACATGAGCCTTTCCGATTATGTCTGTCGCCGGGTCCGTTGGGTGCGGATTAGGAAGTATACGTCCCTCGTTGCCACCTTACTCGAGCCCTTTACCGAGTCGGTGATGTTAGGCGTCATAGCAGTAGTGAGCACGCAATTCTTGACGGGGGTCACGCATCACCTGTTTCTCCCGATACACTTCATTCTGTGGATACTGATCGACTTGGACATTTACGCATCACTCGCTGGACACGCACTTCCCTCGTCGAAGCGGTGGGAATTTCTAGTAGCGTGGGTGGTAAAAGAAATGCTTGCATTCCCAATATGGCTGCTGGCTATAATGGGGGACGAAGTGGAATGGAGGGGGCGAAAGTACAAGGTCATGCGAAATGGAGAGATGGCTCGTGGGTAATTTGACACAGCCGTTTGTGCTATGCCTACTATACCTCTGTAAATGTACCCACATCAAGATCTTAGTAGATCAACACTCAATACTGTATAATGAGGATCAGAGCGAAATTATGGTTATGATTCTTATGAAAATTTGACAAAGGCGATGAGGTGGTCTAGAAGGCGCCGAGAGATCTCAACATTCCTACTTGGGCAACCTTTCCATGAACAATGAGCTGGGTACACCGTACACATGTGCGCCGTGTTGTTGCCGTGCGAATGCGCACGTAGTAGGCGTGCCAGAACAATCTCGAATCTGGTGGTGCCCAACGTCAGTCTTCTGTTCTCTGCCCCTTCATGCCATGGGCCCAATGGGCCCGGGCCCAATCCCATCCAGCGGTAATCGTGGCGATATTTCTCCGAGTCGGATCTGTACATTCCTTCATTTACACCATCTCTCTCTGCACTCATCGAGTCTCGTGAGGCAAGCCTACAGATGCCGGAAAAGCCCTCGTTACTACTTGTCGCACGACCAGAGGATTCCCTTCCAGGCGTGAAGGGAGAGACCAGGGCCGTACGATCGCTCGAACCGCGGGTCACCGTGGCGGAACTTGTCTCTAGTGAAGCCACACCCTCTTCCGTGGTCGAGGGCCTTCGAGGCAGTCGGTTTGCCCACTTCGCATGTCATGGCCGTTCGAGGCTTGATTCAAACTTCGGTGACTCACGGCAACTTGCGTCTCACGCTACTGGACATTGCACGGTCTTGACTTCCGGATGCGGAATTCGCGTTCCTTTCTTGCTGTCACGCTGCGGAAGTCACGCAAGAAAGCATTGCAGATGAGGCACTTCACCTTACTGCTGCGATGCAGTATTGTGGATTCCGGAGCGTAGTTGGGACGATGTGGGAAATGGCGGATACGGACGGGCGAGACCTGGTCAAGAGCTTTTACAAGTCACTATTCTCTAGCCAAGAGACAAGGGAACCGTGCTATGAGCGATCTGCGGGAGCGCTGCGGGACACGACGCAGAAGCCGAGAAGAAAGAGAGGAATCACGCTGGAGCAATGGGTGAATTTTGTGCATTATGGGGCTTGATGGTGCGTCTTTGGTGGGTGGTCGGATTTATTTTCTGCGTACAAGCGACTCTGGTGCTTACTAGTTCGGATATTTTGTCACCGGGTCAGACTCATACTTGGGGCGGTATTTGGATTGGATGTTCAAGTTCGTTTTATTGTTGTCTGACTAGCGCCTCCATATAGGCCTCAATGCCCAATGTAATCTGGTTGTAAATGTTGTTGCATTGTCTGATGCGTCGTGAGACATCCCGTATCGAGATTGCCGGCCTTATCGCGTTCAAGATAATAGCCTGCAGACGGATGGGATGCAAAGTGTGCTCGGGTCTGATTCGTTTCATTTTTGACTGGTTCGAATTCGGGGTCTGCGGTCACGATAACCGACAGCTCCTACGTTCTATCATCAAACAAACTTTTCATCCCGTGCATCAGACCTCAAGACCTCAAGGCCTCGAGCTCAGGTTGCTTCTCGAGCTGACCTACGACATCGCCATCTATATCGTGTAGCGCATCGCGCCCCTCGCTCGACATTCCTGCCAGTGCGAGTGACACCCTCATCAACCCACACCTCGATCCCCTCCCGCGTGCGGCGCTCGCGTTCTTCACGCTTTGCGATGGCATCGTCGTGTACATGAGTGTCGACGACATCCCAACGCTCGCCATCGGCCGGATGTACTTCATTCCGGTATCTCTTGTTTATCTCTGTGTGAAAACGGTACCGAGAGATCAGCAGAGTCTGAAGCGGTTTCGTATGAGAACGCACCTGTTTCATTTCCCCAAAAAATTTTTGAATGCCCCAAGGCATCGCAAGATCTCGAGTCTGTTGGGTAGAGGGCGCATTCCCTCGCTGCTCCTGTGAGGGACACGGGTTTCCGTCTCAGGATAAGTGCCAGTCTGGACGGCTTTGCTCAGTGCGGCAGTGATGGTGATTTTGTAGAAGACCGGCGTGGTGCCAGCCATGGTGATGCAAGGGAACATAATGGAGTTACAAGGCGGGAGATTAGGGTCGCGTTCTCGCTTCCGATTGTTCAGCGCAAAGGCTGCAATAGCCTCTGCGATGACCTGAGGTTCTGGATCTTTCATGCTCGTCAATATCTTATCCTCCTGCAACAGCAGCAGAATGTCATTATCGTCCATGATGCAGACGTCAATCTGGGCGATTGAGTCTTCCCGACAAGTAAGAAAAGGGATGGCACGTCGGATGAAAACGATCCTATTGTCATCGTCGTACTCGAGGTCTTTCAATAGCTCAGCCGCAAAATTGACCACAGCTGCCTCTTGACCGGTTTTCGGGTCCGTCGCCAGGTCTAGGTAGTGCAGTAGTTGCCTCTTCCTTTTTTTCCGCCGCGCCCTGTCTAGTTTCGGCGGCCATGAAATCAGCCATTGATGGTTCAGTCGGATCGGGAAAGTCGATAGTCCCAAAGAACACCTCCTTACTCTGAGGTACGACGGTGATGTTGTACGTATAGTTCGTTCGCAGTCCAATCGCTACCGGACTTTGGGGTTCTAAGGAGTTGAGCCATGATTGATGGAAAATGGAAGGCGGGGGGTGTCAGTCTGGTGTCGTAGATCTGGTGTCGTAGAACAAGTAACACAGATACCGATCTGTATAGTAGATGCTCAGCTCGGACTCGGAGCTGTTAGTACTCCGACCTAGCCTGGGCTGGAAATTACCGTGAAAGTTGGCCGGTCTCTGCCGGAGCACGAAGGAGCGGGAAGGAGCGGTGCCATGAACGGCAGCGAGGCGGCACGTGTTCGTTCTCTACCATCCGTCCTCCTAAGCTCTCGACTGGTTCAAGAACCAGATTTCACGTCTCCTTTGTAGATCTTCGTGGTGTGTTTGACCTTGATGAGCGCTTGGTCGGCATTGCATTCCTCGATATCGGCGTATATGTGACGACGCTCCGGGCATTGCCAATGGACGTTGTGAAGAGTGTCTGGTTCGTTGCATTCTAGGTGCCCTCTTTCCGAGCTTGCGAGTTCCGAATGACTGTGTTGATAAAACTGGCCTGATGCGATGCAGGAAGATTCTTATAAACTCGCGGTTTTAGCGAAGGATCCTCACAAGGTCTGAGTAGCGGTCGCCGACTTTTTCTTCTTCGACCAACAGTTATGCCAGGTCTTTGCGCGCGCCCCTCATTCCCCTGCAGGTCCCGAGTCAAATAATGGGCAAAACCTGTTATGTCGTACAGAATTCCACGGCCAATCAGAGTACCGCTCCTCTGTGACGATCGCGCGCCGTATGAAGGGCGAAGACATGGTCGCGCCTCAGGCGAAGTTGATATGCGGTAGGTTTATGCGTAGCTTTCCGATCCCCACCTCATCTGGCACTGCCCAGGGCACCCCGACGGGTCATTGACGGCACTCGTGCCGGTCGACGAAGCAACGTTCAAGCGTCTGCACCTTCTCCAGGGCCAACTCACGCGAAATGTCCGGCACACCACGGGGTTGAATCCCCGCGCTTTCCGGTGCGCCTTTCTGGCGACCCTGTCGTCTCGCCCGGTCAGACTAACCAACTGCGCCGCAGCCTCGTTCGCAACGACTATGTATCGAAACCGTTGTCGTATGGAATCCTGGACGGCCGGTTACTGGAGTCGTTTGAGGATCTTCCTCTGACACGGCAGAGCGAGATCACACGGCAAATAGGGACGGAGCGGTCTGCGGTCCTGCACGATCTTGAAGAGCTCGGCGGGTCTTGGTAATCGCCACACATGCATCTAGTACTCAACTCGTTTACTCCGCAATTGCGATTTGAACCTTGTTTCACATATATTGCATGATACAGATGCACTTGTCGTGTAAATGGTCCTCGATGGTACACTACAGCTAACCCACTACAACACCAGAACTCTTGCTTGCTTTATAGTGTCATGGTGGTTGGGGTATATATTACACCATTACTTTCTGTTAAATATGCCACAATTGAGACGAGTATTGACCGATATTGATCCCTGAACGATTCCCGTTAGCGTACTGAACGACCCTTGTAACGACCAATGAACGGAGAGACCACCGTAAGTAAAAACATGTGTGTTAATAATGCAACCTAACAGTCGGGGCTGTTTATGAGAACCAAGAAGTATCAAGTAGCCTAGTTACTGTATCGCCTGTCCCAAAAAAGAGTAGGTGATTTGGAGAAGAGATTACCGGCCCGGGAAGCTCGAGGTGATGGCAGCCAAAGCGGTTTTCATAGATGTACTAGTAGTCAGCAGCCTACAGTACTGTACCGTCTCGGTTTAACCATACTGTACGAGTTTTCCAGTCAAGGGTTGCACGTTGCACAGCCAAGAACCGCCTTTCCTTAATGGGTGGACTGCGCGTCTCTGGGCCTTTGCGCGTAATGTGACCAATTCTACTTGAGGAGGTCAGAATTGGAACGGAACGCTATAGGAACTGGATTAAAACCCAGCTGTACTAGCCTGTATATCGATTACTCTGTATCTTTGTTTTTCTTCTTCGGATCCATTAAAGTGCGCCTTGGGGTATATGGCCCTAGGTGGCACTTATATCATGGGCCTATCGCCATCTTAGTCGCCTTGGTCGAGTACAGACGCGATGCGACTATCGACTACCGCCGTCGACTGGCACAACACTGTCATTATCAGCCCGACTGTCGATGATGACCCAACTGCACAAGATTGGCACCACGTTTTCAGTGTTTGCCTCTCAATAGTCGGGTTGATTTGGTATGTTTTCATTTGGTCTGCAGGACTGTTAGGTTGCTGGACCGCGTGAGTGAGCTCTCGTCGACTGTTGTATTTGAGGAACTCTGACACGGCAGTCGATAGTCGTAAACGGTATAGAAACCGGCCAAACCATCAAACCGCCACCACCCTGTCATCATCTGTCCCCGGTGTATCCATTTTGCGACCTTTGAAAGGCCTAGATACCAACCTTTTGGAGAATCTGGAATCTTCGTTCAGGCAAGACTATCCCAACTTTGAAGTTTTACTATCCGTCGCGGATGAACACGACAAGGCGCTCCCTGTTGTATACGAATTACTTGCGAAGTATCCTAATGTCAACGCGAGGGTTATCATAGGTGCGTTATTATACATAGTCCCACAGGAAGGT
Organism: Lactarius akahatsu; assembly: GCA_021524915.1. NCBI lineage: Eukaryota > Fungi > Basidiomycota > Agaricomycetes > Russulales > Russulaceae > Lactarius > Lactarius akahatsu. The sequence goes on from JAKELL010000021.1 coordinate 523,871, forward strand.
TTGCGAACGTGCGATCTAGGCGACGTGGTGGATGTTGGCGCCAACCCCAAAGTTAACAATCTGATACGTCCATATAACGAGGCTGTTCATGACGTCCTCTGGGTACTCGACTCTAATGTCGCCGTTGCCCCCGGAACGTTAGCCCGAGCAGTTGAGATATTAAGCCGTCCTTCTTCTCATCCGAACACCCCCCGGCGGCGCATCGCACTTGTTCATCACGTCGTGTTCGCCGTTTTGACCCGAGGATCGACCTTTGGAGCTCGAGTCGAAGAGGCCTTCCTGAACACGAATCTTGCCAAGATGTATATTGCGATCAATGCAGCTGCGGTGGATTCTTGCGTGGTGGGAAAGTCAAATCTTTTTCGGCGCTCCGATCTCGAACGCCTCGATGGCTCGCTTGTTCCGCGGCAGCAACAACGCGATAACGGGCAACAGCGGGGACTTGCGGCTTTTGGTCGCTTCCTCGCAGAAGACAACATGATTGGGCTCTCCCTGTGGCACGAACTAGACTTACGACACGACCTCTCTTGTGATGTCGCACACAACGCTTTGGGAGACATGAGCCTTTCCGATTATGTCTGGCGCCGGGTCCGGTGGATACGGGTTAGGAAGTATACGTCCTTTGTTGCCACCTTACTCGAGCCCTTTACCGAGTCGGCGATGTTAGGCGTCATAGCAGCAGCGAGCATGCAGTTCTTAACAGGGGTCACGCATCACCTGTTTCTCCCAATACACTTTAGTATATGGATACTGATAGACTTGGACGTTTATGCATCTCTCGCTGGACACGCACTTCCCTCATCGAAGCGGTGGGAATTTCTAGTAGCGTGGGTGGTAAGAGAGATGCTTGCATTCCCAATATGGCTGCTGGCTATAATGGGGGACGAAGTGGAATGGAGGGGGGGAAGATACAAGGTTCTGCGAAATGGAGAGGTGACTCATTGACATCGGTAATTTGTAACAGCCGTTTGTACTATACCTACTACTACTATACCTCTGCAAATGTACCCACGTCTGCAAATTAAGATCTTAGATCAACACTGAATATAATGAGGATCAGAGCGAAAGTATGGTTATGAAAATTTGACAAAGGTGATGAAGTGGTCCAGAAGGGGGGGCTGTACAGAAGTTTTCCAGTCTAGCATAGCCAAGAGGACAGCCTTTCCAGTTTCCACGAACGATGGGCTGGGTATACATGTACGCCTCATGTTATTGCCGTGCAAATGCACATATATAAGGCCTGGCCTGTGAGTTAGTACGAGGCTTCGAGTTTTCGTCTGCCCACCTGCCTTCCCAACCAGGTCCTCAACCGTCCGATTCACTGTCAGGCTACCCGCCGTTTCTCATTTCCACGCACCGGCACTGGACCATGGCACTTAAGCGTAAGCCCGAATCTCCAAGTCCGAATTGTCCTGGTAACAGGCTGACGTCCCACTTCTTTACAGTCTCGATCACCGATATTGACGATCGTATCGCGATTCTTCAGAATGTACTCTCACGGCACCCTCGACCCCACTCAGAATACATCATTGGTGTCAATACTCTCGCGAAGGCACGATTCATGCGCTATAAGCTGTCACAACAGAAGGAAGATCTTGACAAGTCCATTCTACACTTCACTGAGGCGATCCTCCTTCCGCCCGTTTCCCGAGATGGACTTTCCCTCAATATTGTCAATCTCCTTTTATTCCTCGCATTCGCTCTTCTTATTCGCTCCGAGAAGTTCGAACAGCCCGAGGATGTCAAATATTCTATCGAGTACCTCCGTTACCTCCGACGACATCCCCTTGATTCTTTCGACCTCTTCAAACCAACCGCTACGAGGTTGCTGATAGAGGCGTTGGATGTTCAAGTTGACTTGGAAGCTGGGGATGGGACACAGGACGTGAATGAGATGGTGGATCTCTGCCGCGAATTCCTTGGCCCTAACATATTCAAGTTCACTGACTTTCCTGTCGCCGCCTTTAAGGCCTTGGGTGGGGCGGTCATAGGCGAGTGGGATCGAGGACGGACCGTCCAGTCGTTAGACAAAGTCGTTGAATGCCTACGGGATGCGGCGAGGTTGTGCCCACCAGGTTCAAGTTCTGAGTCGCACCCCGTCTTGTTTGTAGCACTGGCCGTCACACTCTTGATACGCTTCGCGGGAACTCATTCAAATGAGGATTATGAAGAAGGAACGGCCCTATTGGAAAGGGTCCTCGATCCCAACCGGCCTAGAGAATGTCCGGATTCAGTTCGGGATCTAGCTTTGCATCTTGCTGGCGTGTTCGCATTCACCAGATCGGCCATCTTTGGGAACCCAGAATATTCCGAAATCACAATTTCTCGCCTCCGTACATTTCTTAACTCTTCTTCCATTAATGAGCCATTTCGTCTTCTGATCACCAGCATCTTGGCGGGTAAAAACAGAGAGCGCTTTAGACATTACAATCTCGCTGAGAGCCTTGAAGAAGCGAACTCCTATACCTCACAACTTGTCGACCTTTCGTCCTCTCAAAGCTTGGAAGAATCTGGGGCACTCAGCCGCCTCCTTTTTCTTGGATCAAATGCCGTTCGAGTGTCATATCCTATGGAGAAGATGACGGAGGAAATTCAGCATCTTGAAGAACTGCTTTCGAACACTCCTCCAGGGACCCCACACCATACAGACTTCTTCAGCAAACTTGAAGACCGGTATAAATTGAAGTACTACCATACCAACGACATATCTGATATCGAAGAGTCCATCAAGTATAGCCGTCTGTCACTCGACGCCACTCATTCCCATGACCACTGGAGATTCATTCCCCTCATTTCCCTACGCGATGTTCTCCTCCTCGCGTTCAGGAAAACAAGCAAGATTAACTACCTCGACGAGTCCATCACCGCTGGCTACGAAATTCTCGAGTTGGAGTGTCCACGGCTCGCGCACTTTAGTGCAATTCAGAGGCTTGCGTCATCTCTATTCACCCGCGAACAGTTGCTTGGGAGAAGAGAGGACAGACTCGAAGCCATACGATTAATGACAATGGCCGTCGATAATCAATACGCGCCGGAACCTGACCGATTCCGGCTGTCGTGTCAGTGGGCCATCCTTGCACGAGATATCGGTCACTCCACCACCTTGACTGCATACAAGACAGCCATGTCATTGGTCCAAAAGTCATTGTCCTTCGCTCCGACGGTATCCATTCAGCACACCCGTCTCGTCACAATGGGCGAGGATTGTCAGACCATGCCACTTGACTACGCATCCTTTCAGATCAAGCTAGGTCGATTTGAGGAGGCCGTTGAGACACTGGAACAAGGGCGAGCGTTACTTTGGTCTGAGATGCGAGGCCTCCGTACCCCGATGGTCCGACTTATCGAAGAAAACCCGCCATTGGCAAAGAGATTCGCTGATATCAATCAAGAACTCGAGGCGCTGACCACATTCATCACACCGAGTGGGAGGCCAGAAATGGGAGACGGCGTCGGTGAGGGTAGTGATGGGATGGACCCATTCGGTCGGCTTGTGGTAAAACAGCGCAAACTGGTGGAGGAGCGGGGTGCGCTGATTTCACAGATCCGAGGCCGACCAGGGTTGGAAGGATTCTTGAAGGCGCCATCATTCATCTCTCTTCGCTCTGCCGCCTCACTTGGCCCCGTCATTATTATCAACCACTGCAGATGGCGCTCTGATATTTTGATTATATTCCACCGTTCTCTTCCTTGCTCCATACCTACCGCCGATGATTTCTACAATCGCGCCAACAAACTACGAGATGAGCTGGTCGAGGCGCGGAAGCATGGTCTCGACTCAGTCGAATATCAGGATGCTCTAACTTCCGTATTGAAGGACCTCTATGAGCTTGTTGGAAAACCGGTGATCACGAGGCTTCGGTTGTTAGGCGTGCCCGAACAATCTCGAGTCTGGTGGTGCCCGACGTCAGTCTTCTGTTCTCTTCCCCTTCACGCCATGGGCCCAATCCCATCGAGCGGTAATCGTGACCGATATTTCTCAGACCTGTACATTCCTTCATATACACCATCTCTCTCCGCACTCATCGAGTCTCGCGAGGCAAGCCCACAGACGCTGGAAAAGCCCTCGTTACTGCTTGTTGCCCAACCAGAGGATCTTCCCAGGGTGAAGGGAGAGATCAAGGTTGTACGATCGCTCGAACCGCGGGCCACGGTGGCGGATCTTGTCTCGAGTGAGGCCACACCCTCTTCCGTGGTCGAGGGCCTCCGGGGCAGTCGGTTTGCGCACTTCGCATGTCATGGTGTACTGGAGACAGGAAAGCCATTCGACGCTTCGTTCAAACTTCACGGTGGCTCGCGTCTCACGCTGCTGGACATTGCACGGTCTCGACTTCCGGATGCGGAATTCGCGTTCCTTTCCTGCTGTCACGCTGCGGAAATCACGCAAGAAAGCATTGCAGATGAGGCGCTTCACCTTACTGCTGCGATGCAGTATTGTGGATTCCGGAGCGTAGTTGGGACGATGTGGGAAATGGCGGATACAGACGGGCGAGACTTGGCCAAGAGCTTTTACAAGTCACTATTCTCTAGCCAAGAAACAAGGGAACCATACTATGAGCGATCTGCAGGAGCGCTGCGGGACGCGACGCAGAGGCTGAGAAGAAAGAGAGGAATCACGCTGGAGCGATGGGTGAATTTTGTGCATTATGGGGCTTGATGGTACGTCTTTGGTGGGTGGTCGGATTCTCTGCGTACAAGCGACTCTGGTGCTTACTAGTTCGGATATTTTGTCACCGGGTCAGACTCATACTTGGGGCGGTATTTGGATTGGATGTTCAAGTTCGTTTTATTGTTGTTTGACTATCACCCGGACAGCGCATCCATATATGCCTCAATGCCCAATATAATCTGATTGTACCGATGCGTAAATGTTGTTGTTTTGCCTGATGCGTTGTGAGACGCCAGGACTAGCAGCACGAGAAATACCTTGGGAATGGAGGCTCATCTGGTGCTGTGATCCGATCAAAATAAAACAAATTACCGATGTCACCGCGCCAGTGCTGACGAATGGTCCGCATGAATCCCGTATCGAGAGTGCCAGCCTTATCGCGTTCAAGATAATAGCCCGCAGACGGATGGGCCGCAAAGTGTGCTCGGGTCTTTCGTTTGATTCGTTTCGTTGTTGACTGGTTCGAATTCGGGGTCCGCGGTCACGGTATAACCGACAGCTCCCACGTTCTATCATCAAACAAACTTGTCATCCCGTACATCAGACCTCAAGGCCTCGAGCTCAAGTTGCTTCTCGAGCTGACCGTACACGACATCGCCATCTATATCGTGTAGCGCATCGCGCCCCTCGCTCGACATTCCTGCCAGTGCGAGCGACACCCTCATCAATCCACATCTTGATCCCCTCCCGCGCGCGGCGCTTGCGTTCTTCACGCTTTGCGACGGCATCGTCGTGTACATGAGTGTCGACGACATCCCAACGCTCGCCATCGGCCGGATGTACTTCATTCCGGTATCTCTTGTTTATCTCTGTGTGAAAACGGTACCGAGAGATCAGCAGAGTCTGAAGCGGTTTCGTATGAGAACGCACCTGTTTCATTTCCCCAAGAATTTTTTGAATGCCTCAAGGCATCGCAAGATCTCAAGTCTGCTGGGTAGAGGGCGCATTCCCTCGCTGTTCCTGTGAGGGAGGGAGGGCAGAGCTGTAACGAAGGACACGGGTTTCCGTCTCAGAATAAGTGCCAGTCTTGCTCAGTGCGGCAGTGATGGTGATTTTGTAGAATACCGGCATGGTGCCAGCCATGGTGATGCAAGGGAACATAATGGAGTTACAAAGCGGAAGATTAGGGTCGCGTTCTCGCTTCCGATTGTTCAGCGCAAAGGCTGCAATAGCCTCTGCGATGATCTGAGGTTCTGGATCTTCCATGCTCGTCAATATCTTATCCTCCTGCAACAGCAGCAGAATTTCATTATCGTCCATGATGCAGACGTCAATCTGGGCGACTGAGTTTTCTCCACAAGTAAGAAAAGGGATGGCACGTCGGATGAAAACGATACTATCGTCATCGTCGTACTCGAGGCCTCTCAATAGCTGAGCTGAAAATTTGACAACGGCTGCTTCCTGACTGGTCCATCGCCAGGTCTAGGTAATGCAGTACTGTAGTTGCTTCGTCCTTTTGTCCGTTGCGTCCTATCTAGTTTCGGCGACCATGAAATCAGCCGTTGACGGTTCAGTCGGATCGGAAAAGTCGATAGTCCCAAAGAACACCTCCTTACTCTGAGGTGACGGTGATGTTGTACGCGCATAGTTCGTTCGCAGTCCAGTCATTACCGGACTTTGGGGTTCGACGGAGTTGAGCCATGATTAATGGAAAAGTGGAAGGCAGATACAGATGGTACTGTACTGTATAGTAGATGCTCATAGGGCCCAGCTCAGACTCGTAACCACCTGGCACGGCGGGCAGGAGCGGATAAGTGGAGGGCGAATAAAGGATCGACTAATGTCCAATATATGAACCACTAAGTTGACTTGATTGTCATTGCGAATTATATTAAGATAATGGAATAATTTATAAACCTCTCTTTATGTGTCAGAAAATTATAAATAAAAATACTCAAACAATTAGATATTAGTCTATGGCTTAAGAGAGCTCTAATTATTTCCAAGCATATTTACACTTATTTGTTTATGTTGGCTGGTGCCTGACAACTAAGTTTAAATACATTTGGAAATAATCAGAGCTCTCTTGAGCAAGTAGCAAATATCTAATTGTTCGAGTATTTTTATTTATAATTGTCTGACACATAGAGAGAGGTCTACAAATTATTCCATTGTCTTAATACAGTTCACGATAACAGTCAAGTCAACTAAGTGGTCAATATATTGGACATTAATTGACCCCTTAGTTGACTATAAGCGGATTCCGCTTACCTGCTCCTGCCCACCGTGTGGGCTGGAAATTACAGTGAAAGTTGCCGGTCTCTGCCGGAGCACGAAGGAGCGGTGGCATATAGCGAACGGCAGCGAGGCGGCACGTGCTCGTTCCTTTTTTCGTGCTACCATCCGTCCTCCCAGGCTCTCGACTGGTTCAAGAACCAGATTTCACGTCTCCTTTGTATCTTCGTGGTGTGTTTGACCTTGATGAGCGCTTGGTCAGCGTTGCATTCCTCGATGTCGGCGTTTATGTGACGACGCCCGGGCGTTGAAGAATCTGCTCATCATTAGGGGCGTTGTGAAGAGTGTCTGGTTCGTTGCATTCCAGGTGCCCTCTTTCCGAGCTTGCGAGTTCCGAATGACTGTGTTGATAAAACTGGCCTGATGCGATGCAGGAAGATTCTTATAAACTCGCGGTTTTAGCGAAGGATCCTCACAAGGTCTGCGTAACGGCCGCCGACTTTTTCTTCTTCGACCAATAGTTATTCATCGTCACCTGCGACGAAGAGGGAGCATTTCGGATGACGAGTACTACCCATATAGTAAGCGCGAGTCGTATACCAGGTCTTTGCGCGCGCCCCTCATTCCCCTGCAGGTCCCGAGTCAAATAATGGGCAAGACCTGTTATGTCGTACGGAATTCCATGGCCAATCAGAGTAGCGCTCCTCTGTGACAATCGCGCGCCGTATGAAGGGTGAAGACATGGTCACGCCTCAGGCGAAATTGATATGCGGTAGGTTAATGCGTAGCTTTCCGATCCCCACCTCATCTGGCAGTGCCAGGTCATTGACGGCACTCGTGCCGGTCGACGAGACGACGTTCAAGCGCCTGCACCTTCTCCAGGGCCAACTGACGCGAAATGTCCAGACACCGCGGGGTTGAATCCCCGCGCTTTCCGGTGTGCCTTTCTGGAGACCCTGTCGTCTCGCCCGGTTAGACTAACTGACTGCCCCGCAGCCTCGTTCGCAATGACTATGTGTCGAAACCGCTGTCATACGGAATCCTGAACGGCCGGTTACTGGAGTCGTTTGAGGATCTTCCTCTGACGCGGCAGAGCGAGATCACACGGCAAATAAGGACGGAGCGGTCTACGGTCCTGCACGATCTCAACGAGCCTGGCCCGCTGCACATACATCCAATCCGTTTACTCCGCAATTACTATCGAGACCCTGTTTCATATACATATACATTGTATGATACAGATGCGCTTGTCGTGTAAGTGGTCCTCGATACACTTTAGCTGCAGTACTCTGGGGTTCTCGAATTACGACCATTCGTCCAAAGCCTACTTTCCTTGTCCTCGTAGAGGTGGTTAGGGTCTACAATATGCGCCATTGTTTTTCCGCTAAATATGCGATGTATGCGGTGATCGAGATGAGTCACTGTATTGAGTGAGGCAGCGTGACGAAACAAGTTGGGGAGTCTTGGAATAGCACGGATTAATATAGTGTAGTCGAGGGATACCAGAGCTCAACAGTTCAACAAGTTGCGTCATTGTTCAGTACTTTCAGTTATCGTCGAGTTTCCCACTTGGTTTCCCATACTTGAGGATTTGGCGGAAGCAACGAATACTATAAGGCCCTAATAAGGCCTCGCTGCGAGCCAGTGCGAGGCTGTTCGTGTGTCAATCGGTCATCTTCTTTCGCAATCCCAACCGTTCAACTCACTGTCAGACAACCCACAATTTATCGTTTTCGCGCACTGGGCCATGACAACCAAACGTGAGCCCGAATCACCATGCCCGAGCCGTCTTGGCAATTGACAAGCAACTGACAGTGTATTATCCCCTCCCTTTCAGGCCCGATCACCGATATCGACGGCAACATCGCGAGTGCTCAGAATTCACTCTCGCTATACCCTCGGTCCCATACTATACACATGATTAGTGTCTATACTCTCGCGATGGCGTGGTTCAATCGGTTTACCCTGTCACAACAGAAGGAGGACCTTGACAAGTCCATTTTATACTCCACCGAGGCGATCTTCCTTCCACCCATTCCCTGGGCAGGACTTTCCCTCAGTGTTGTCCAACTTCTCTTTCGCCTCGCATCCGCTCTTCTATACCGCGCCATGGAGTTCAAACAGTCAGAGGGCGTCAAGTATTCCATCGAGTACTTCCGGTACCTCCGAGGACTACCTCTTGAATCCTTCGACGTCTCCAGGGATCTTGTTACGACATCGCTTATTCAGGCATTTGCTATTCAAGTTGTGTCGGAAGCTGAGAACGGGACACAGAATACGGAGGATATGGTGGTCCTCTACCGCGAACTCCTCACCTCCAACTCATCGACAGACTTTCCTGTCGCCGTTTCTATGTCCTTGAATGAAGCTGTCAACGCCGAATTCCTTCGAGGAAGCGTCCAGTCGCTAGACACAGTCATTGAATGCCTACGGGACGCAGTGAATCTTTGCTTACCAGGTTCGCACCTCGTCTTGTTTTCGCTGTCCAACACACTTTTCCTTCGCTTCGTCCAAACCCATTCGAACGACGATTACGAGGAAGCAACGACGCTATTGGAAAGGATATTTGACCCCAATCGGCCTGGGGAGTGTCCGGATTCAATTCGGGATCTAGCTCCATCACTTACCCTCTGCTCGCCTACGTCAAACCAACCATCTTCCAGAACCCACAATATTCCGAAGTGTCGACTTCTCGTCTCCGCACCTTACTCGGATCTTCTTCCGTTGATGAAAAACTTCGTCTTCGAATCACCCACATGTTGGCGATCCGAGCCAGAGAGCGTTTTGACCAAAACAGTCTCGCTGAGAGCCTTGAAGAAGCAAACTCCTATACTTCACAGGTTGTCGACCTTTCGTCCTCTCAAACCGTGGAACAATCTGGGGAACTTTTCTTGAAATAGACGCTGTTCGGGAGTCATACTCAGTGACGAGGATGGCGGAGAAAATCCAGCATCTTGAGGAACTGCTCTCAATTACTCCTCCAGGCACTGAACACAAAGAGTACCTCAGTCACCTTGCGTATTGGTGTAAATCAAAGTTCTACCTTACTAACGATGTATCAGATATAGAAGAGTCCATCAGGTATAGCCGGCTGTCACTCGATGCGACTCCTTATTCAAGTTCCAGTGACTGGTGGAGAATCAGACCCCTCCATTTCCTACGTGATATTCTCTTCCTCGCATTCAAAAAAACTAAAAAGATCAGCTACCTCGACGAGTCAATCACCGTTGGCTATGACCTTCTCGGGTTGAAGAGCGCACAGCACACCCACCTTCACATAATTTGTATGCTTTTTTATCTCTACGTACTCGCTCGAAGCTATCCGGTCGGAGGGAGGACCTCCTTGAAGCCTTACGGTTAATACCATTGGGTGTCAACAGTCAATACGCCCCGGAACCTGAACGATTTCGGCTTTCATGTCGGTGGGCCCGCCTTGCACGAAGAGTCGGCCACCCCACCACCTTAACTGCATACAAGAGCGCAATGTCATTACTCAAAAAGTCCTTGTCCTTCACTCCGACGCTATCAATTCAGCACGCCCGTCTCGTCGCGATGGGCGAGAAATGTCAGACCATGCCACTTGACTACGCATCCTATCAGGTCGATTTAGGCAGATTTGAGGAGGCCATTGAGACACTGGAACAAGGACGAGCGTTACTTTGGTCCGAGATGCGTGGCCTTCGTACCCCGATGGCCCAACTCATTAAAGAAGACCCACCGTTGGCAAAGAGATTTACTGAGGTCAATCAAGAAATCGAGGCGCTTACCACATCCGTCACACCGAGTGGGAAGCCAGAAGCTGAAGACAACGTCTCTCAGGGACGAGATTGGACGGACCCATTCGGTCGGCTTGTGGTGAAGCAGCAGAAACTGGTAGAGGAGAGGGATGCGCTGATTTCACGGATCCAAGGCCGCGCGGGGTTGGAAGGGTTCTTGAAGGCACCGTCATTCACCAATCTTCGCTCCGCTGCCTCACGTGGCCCCATCATACTTATCAACCACAGCAAATGGCACTCTGATATCTTAGTTCTCGTCCATAACTCTCTTCCTTGCTTCATTCCTACCGCTCATGATTTCTACGATCGAGGGAAAAATTTTTGTGATATGCTAATGGAGGCGCGGAATGTGGGCCTCGACTCTAGGAAATACCAGAACGCTCTACGCACCGTACTCGGTGAGCTTTATGAGCTCGTTGGACAGCCAGTCATCAAAAGGCTTCGAGTGTTAGGCATACCAGAGCAATCCCGGATCTGGTGGTGCCCCACCTCAGTCTTCTGTTCTCTTCCCCTCCACGCGATGGGTCCAATCCCTTCGGACCATATGCCCAAACCTTCTAAGCATACCAGGCGGTATTTCTCCGATCTCTACATCCTTTCATATACACCATCCATTTCTGCTCTCATCGAGTCCCGCAGCCCAAGTGGGCAGGCGCTGGACTTGCCTTCGTTGCTACTTGTTGCCCAACCAGATGAATCTCTCCCGACGGTGTGGGGAGAGATTGACGTCGTTCGTAATCTCGATGTCCAGGTTACAAGTCTTATCTCAAAGTGGGCCACACCCAGTTCCGTAGTCGAGGCCCTCCGAGACCATCGATTCGCTCATTTCGCGTGTCACGGAAATCTGGAGAGAGGCAAGCCATTCGATGCTTCTTTCCAGCTTCACGGCGGAGAGCGGCTTACTCTGCTGGACATCGTGCGATCTCGACTTCCGAATGCTGAATTCGCATTCCTTTCTTGCTGTCACACCGCGGAGATCACGGACGAGAGCATCGCTGATGAGGCACTGCATCTCACCGCCGCGATGCAGTATTGTGGATTTCGGAGCGTCGTCGGGGCGATGTGGGCAATGGCGGATACGGATGGTCGGGACCTGGCTGAGAACTTCTACAAGTCGCTGTTCTCGAGCCGAGAGCAGGGCGTGCCATACTATGAGCGATCTGCGCGAGCGCTACGGGACGCGGCACGGAAGCTGAGGAAAAAGGAAGGGATCAGTCTAGAGAGATGGGTAAATTTCGTTCATTATGGCGCTTGACCGGGCATCTTTTGTGAGTGATCGAATTGTTCTGTGCACGCGCGATTTCCGAGTCGGCGCTCACATATCCTCAGAAAGCCTCGAACCTTGGATATGTCATGTGGAGTTACTGCTCAGTGTACGTAGTAGTCGTTTGATCTGTTGTTGTTTCGATAATACCCTTATACCTGGCGTTGAAAATACCAACTATGAATCTTGTCTTGAATCTAAGTTTTCTGTGGCACTGTGAGTAGAAAGAAAACCAACGGTAAAAACACATGGGGCGGCGAGGCACATCCAGTGCAACTGACCCTGGCCCAGGAATCCCCCATTGTTCATCGATGTTCATCGAGCCTCATTCATCGCACACACTGCGAAGCTACTAGTACCTCAGCAACATAGTCTGACAAAGAAAAGAGTCAAACACCTCAATTTGACGAAAACTTAGAGGAAATTCCCGTATTGATACAGAATCTGTGCAGGATATCACCGCGCCTACGGACTCCTGCAGGCCTCTCGCTGCCCACCGGTCCGACTCGGAGTCATCCGCGGTAAAAAAAGCAGTAAACAAAAGAACTATACTTTCTTTTACAGTAGACCTTGTCTGAAAATTCGCTAAGAAACCGTCATCGAGGTTGACCACCGCCGGTGCCTCGTGCTACTAGTATGCGACTTCTTGGCCATAAATAAGTTAATAACAGTAGTGAATGTGTCGTTTGTTTGACGACGCGAAAGACTCGGCCCTCGCGTCGCGTCGCCAAACAGGTCGTAGCCACACCACCCAGTCCCACGACTCAGATCCTCGACAAAACTCGCGGTTCAAAGAGAGAAAAACTCAAGCCCGCCAAGACTCCTAACCGCCCTTGAAGCAGGACAAAGGGACGATCAGTAAAAATCACTTATGTAAACAAGTGAATTGTGAAGCGGTGAAATTGGGGAGGAGCTCGAGGCTGTGACAGCTGCTGTACTTTCCTCGTGTGCGCCTCGCGGCGTAATGATGGCCTATATTCAGGGTGTGTCAATCTCAATAGGGGATACCGTGTGAAACGGTCCTTTCCTTGACTTGACTCGCTTTCCTAGTCTCCTAAACACCCTCAACCCTTCATGGACCTTGGTGCATTTCATCCGCGAAACCTCTTTTCATGGCGTTCCTCGCTTTCGGATACCCGTCGTCTCGATGAGCAAATCCCAACGGCGGATGCTCAGGCGGTGACCATGAAAGTGTCGCGTGGAAGTACGTGCTGATCCTATTATCTTATGTATGGATGAGTTCCCGACCATTTCTCCTGTCGCACAGAAGAGCAAGCGACAATTTCCAAAGCCAAAGCCACGAGCTCTCAAACTCAGATCAGCAGCAGTTCGTAGTGACCTCACGGCTTTCCAATACAGCTCGCTGACCTCGCACACTGTTATAACGTGTTTGGTGTTACGCAGATTCGCAGGCGGGTCCACTTGCAACTAAGCGATTCACGGGAACATTGCGCGCGTCCCAGAAGGACGCGTCTAAATGGGATAAAGGTATTTGGTTGGGGATGCTTCAAAACGGCAGTCCAAATAACTTTCTTATCAGTCCCAGGACAGAACACTCGACGCCTTGGAGAATATGGGAATACTATTCAGCAGAACGTGCAATATAACCGACACCCTCCAGCCGCGCCAACCTTGACTGACTTAGCTGGGAAAGTCAAGGGGATGTACCGCCTCCTTGACCTCATTGGAGAATCCGGGAGCAACGGCTATGGTGAACGACGTTTGTTTAAATGCAGATTTTCTTGGTTGATTTAACAACTCGACAGTTGACAAGGTTATTATCTCCCAGGACTCTCTCCAACATTTCATCAATGCGGTCTCTCCTGGGGCATATACGTCTATCACTAAAGTTGATTTCAAAGCCTTGGATCGATTTATGATCAGACCTCTTGGTGTGTATGGGTCCAAAGATGGGATTGTGCATCTATTGCGATCTATTGGCGTAGTCGACGAAGATATGTGAGTGTTCTGTGTGTTAACTGTCTCCTCTTCTGAATTTTCCTACTTTAAGAGCGACGTCGCTTCTCTCTCCAAGTGATGTCGGTAATTCCCGGGCGACTCTTTCATCTGGTTTGTATATCGTTAAGGCCAATGCTACGGATCTGGTCGACGAGCGCCACTACGTTATATACTGGCCCGAGGATTCGACCTGGAACGATTCGGCGAATTCCTCTGTTCGTCGTAATAGAGTCACGTTCATGCGGTGCGTGACTTCTGACTGCCTCGTTTCTCGTCACGTGTGACTTCTCATCGACGCTTGCGGGTAGATATCTAACAAAGATATGCGACCAAGTTGTTGCGTTGTTAACTCCCGAACAATCGGCATCCATTGTCTGGAACGAAGAGCAGAGCAATGCCGAATCTGCCGATATAGACGTCGGTGACGACTCTGACAGACTGTTCACTTTCGAGGTCGCCGAAACGAACGAACAAGAGGAGAGCGCGGTCGCCCGCCCAGGTTTTCAGGTACCGGTCCATTCATCTCATACGGGTCGCTTTCTTCTGATCATATCCTTTACAGCTGAATTCTCCATACATTTCGCCTGGCGAGACTCCTCCCGATTGTCCGGTTGATCCTGCAACCCTTGCTCCTCGTCTTTTACCCGGGGAGACAAGGCATGCGTTCTGGACTGCCACTTATGTCCCGCACCAAAATCACGCCCAAATTCTCGATGAACACACATTTACTCAGGTCGCCCTAAAGCAGTTTCTGTAGGCAAACAGTCAACGTCGAGGAAGATGTCCATACTCACGCATACACAGAATGAACAGCGCCTTGGTCTTGTCCGAAAATCTTGACGGGAATGCTGTTCAGATTTTGGTCGGCGTTGCCATTGCGGAGCGTTTCCCAGAACAGTGTGACAAGTGGCGTGCTAGAAATCAGGGCGCGCGTACTAAGTTCATGCAAGAATTGACGGAAAGAAAAGAGACAGTTCGAAAGGAAGTTATCCGAGGGGAAGATTCGCTGAGACGTGTACTTCATGAAGCTGTTGTCGAGGATGTGGTGGGGCTCTTCCCGTAAGTCTTGTCCAATGGTACTTTGGGTTACGCAGTACTAACGCGCGTACTCATGACAGGTCATTGGAGCGTGACCGCCTCTCCCAGGCTTCCCGCACCCGAGCTCGGGAGGTCCCAAATGCGGACCAGGGTGCCGAAAGTAAGGAGACTCTACGCGCGGCTCTCACGTAACTCACCGTTTGCTCAGATTCGCTGCGGCTCTCTGATCTTGAATCACTTTACCCTGAGTTTCGAAGCGTCTATCAAAAGCACGTCCAGAACGCCCGATTCGGTATTGCTCTGAGGCGCGACTCGTACTTCGAGAACCGCAAGCTGCGCTTAGTAGCTGTGAGACACCTCCTCGACAAGCACCAAAATCTGCCCTCCCAAACCCGCTCGGAACTCATCCAGGCGCTCCTCAAAGGCGACTTTTACCGCGCCCAGCACTTGCTTTCCAAGACCGATGGTAAGAAACGTGCTGACTTGGGTGGATGGAGTGTCGGCAACATCTTCTCTGGCGGTTCTGGAGACTTTTTGGGCCGCGACATGAGGATGTTAGCGGGTAGTATCACCGACTCGCAGTTTCTACTCGACGTGAAAGGTATAACGGAGACGGAGACACGACCTGCAACTCAGGAAATCGAGACTCTTGCGCATGCCCAACTCGCGTCTACTATTGATGCAGCGGTGAAAGCGATGACCCGAAATGTTTTGGCGATGCAACAGGAGTATTGCACAAGGTCTATACAGCACGAAATGGAGAGTGAAGAAAGGAAGTCGCTAAACAACGTCCTCATCGAGTTCATTCGAGATGTCAATGCACAGTCGTCCGGGCGGCAAGACTCGTGAGTCTAGTTTATTTGTTAAAAGCAAAGCTAATAGTCCTTAGTGTGGTGTATATCGACGGGGTCATTGCTACGCAGTCAGTTGGGTGGCGGGATCCGTGAGTTCATCTTTATCAAATCTTTGTCATATCACGGGCTGACCCGGGCCATACTAAGGGCGGGGTACTATGACGATGTCGAGGTAGAATGGGGTACCCGCCTCCGTTCTCACTATGGTCAGGGTGCATCCATTTTCCACGTGAGTTGGTCAAGTCCATTAACTGACGCGTCTCGATATCAGAGTATGTGGTCACTGGGCGACAAGAGGTGCTTCAAGAACCTAGGTTGGAGTACTGGGTCTACCCCATGGACTTAACGAGCGACGACAAGCATAACATGCAGCTAGATCCAAAGTACATACCTCAGCCCACCGTGAACAACAGGCTTTCGTCTGCGTTCCACTTGCCAATTGGTGTGAATGTCGCGTAAGATGCTATTTCCGTAATGCCACTTGTGCCGTACCTCACGTTACTTTTTCAGCTTTTGTCAGGCCCTTGAAAACGAAAAGCTCCTGCTCATTTTGGTTGACCAAGTCAGGGTGGCCATTTATCTTGAGCGCTTGCCAGCGATGGATATGGCCATAGAGCGACACAGACCTGTCAAAGTTCTTAGTCGCGAGAAGCTAGAACAAGATATTTTGTTCGCCTTTGACGAGACGAAGCGGACGCTGGCCGTTTGCGCTCCAACCAAGGTACTTTGGTGTCACTGGCTTCGCCGGAGTCCCCGTTCTGACTCGTTTTTCGTAATTAGCTTCATCTCCACATGTTCGTTTTCGATGAAACCTTCAAGACCCTTCAGGGACAAGGAAGCGGCATTAATCTTGCCCCGTGGTATAGCCAAGCTTCCGAAACCTCTATTACACACATCGCTTTTGTATGCGGGACCGAGGAAGTGGTTTTCGTAGACTCCGCTGCTCAAGCCCGAATCTTTTCGTTCGTTTCGATGCAATTTAGGTTTGTCTTCTACCTTGAACATTTTGGCTGTACCCACCTCACCGCTGCTTGGTAGACCGGCTTCCTTACAGCTTCCATCGCCTCCCAGCGCCATATTCTCGTCTCCGGACGGTGCTTGCCTCATCACTCTTCACACTCAGGGTGAACAACCGTCCCTCACCGCGTACCATTGGGAGACCTTTGGCTCCACTACTGGAATCGCCCTGGATGTTCCGAAATTCCCACTTCAAGATGCTGTCCTGACGTCTCTGGTCGGCCGGGGGCGCGTCTTTCTCCTCGGCCTTGACGTAGATTCGTCATCTGTAAAGTCCATCGCCATCGATATCACGAAGAAGCTCACAGAGTTCATGTTCAAAGAAAACGGCAGCAGAAATGTCTCGAATAACAAAGCGCGCCACACACTACACAACAGCCTACTCGACTGCCACGCCGAAGTTTGGTCCCGTTACCCGGTCCTCGCTGCCGTGAGACGCCGTACTGTCACATCCTTGAGCGAGCGCAAGCAGAAGAGCCTAACCTTCATTACCGAAGATGACTCGCGACCCTTTAATGCTTACTTCTCGGACCTTATCCAGACATTTGAACGGACCACGAGGAAGCCCACCGGTGATGAACTTCGCCGTATCAAGGTATCTGCAGAACAATTCGGAGTGTTCAGGGACAAAGTGGTCCTTAACCCTGACTGGGACGTGTCTCGCTATCGTGTTGGAGAGTGGCTCGTCGATGTCTTCTGCCTCATCCCGATTCACATTGCCGTTTGCCGTGAGAACCGATTCGTTCCATTGGCGAATGGGGTTCTGTCTTCGGATTTGGAACGAAGTCTGCTTGGCGCTGAGGTCAACAAGATAGTAGATAAACTATCGTTCGGCTGGTATGAGTCGATCTTCCAATCGTATATGGCAACAAAGGTAGAGTAGAATCCTCGGGTCGGCGTGTGTCTAGAGGCGTTGACGTCATCAACAGCCCGTAAAGGTTGTGTCGTCCATGGGCCAACAATCCGTGGGCAAAAGTTTTGCGTTGAACCATCTTCTGGACACGTCGTTTGCCGGAAGCGCCATGCGGACGACAGGTATGCTTGCAGCCTCCCGCCACGGTAGTCACAAGTGACTGATCCGGGTATACAGAGGGAGTGTGGATGTCCGTAACGCCTACAGATGATGCGCTCGTTGTGGCTCTCGACTTTGAAGGTCGGTTTGACTATTTCCTCTTTGCCACATCTGGTTTACTATCCAATTTTTAGGTGTTGATAGCGTTGAGCGGTCTCTTCAAGAAGACACTCTTCTCGTCTTATTCAACACCGCGATATCGAATCTTGTACGTTGTCCGTACCCTGACCTGAACCCTTTCTCACCAAGTCAAAAGGTTCTCTTCCGGAACAACTTTGCGTTTAGTCGGGACATCAGCGGGCTCTTCCAATCTTTTCAGTCCAGCGCGTCGGTCTTGGATCCGGCAGCAAATCCATCCCTCTTCCAATCTACTCTAGTTATTATCATTAAGGCACGTTCTTAGTAACAACAGCTCTCTACGCCTCATAATTCTTTTCTTAGGACGTCGTGGAGTCGGATAAGGTCGAGATTACCCGCGAGTAAGGTCCTTTATTAAGTGCGCACGACATTCCGTAAACGCATCCGTTCGCAGGTTCTCTCTCAAGTTCCAAAAGATCGTGCAACAAGAGCAACGAGCTAATTTTATCTCGCGCCTTCACCGTGGGAGGTTGAATATCATACCGTGGCCTGTGATCGAATCAAGGGAATTCTACAATCTATTTTCCACACTCAAGAGACGGCTAGACCTACAAAGTGTCTCACACCCCACAGCGGGAGAATTCCTTCATACGATCAAAACCCTGATGGCGAAATTGAAGGTGCGCTATTCCAAGCTCGCCTTCCATCTGTGGCTTGACATCTCCCAACAGGCGAATGACTGGGGTGCCCTCTCTCGTACGTTTTTCTGTCTCTTTCGTTTGTCATATTCGTTCATTCTTCCTAACAGAGACCATGACCGAGCACCGCGCCAAAACACTCTCCACCCTCCTCCCTATTGCACTAGCGACAGGATTCTCTGAGATCGAGCCCGATTTCGAACCCTTGAAGGTCCGGTGGTTTATCAATCCGGGTCGCGTCAAGTTTCTAACTAAATCTTCAGAATCTTGACACCGACCTCGAAATCGAAGGCAACGATACCGACGCGCGCTTCGCCATCTCTGGGCGTGAGCAGATTTCACCGATGGAAGTTGAGAGGCATCTTTCCGTCTTGCTTGAGTCTTGGAACCAGAGCATGCCACGCCAATTTACACCCGATTCCGAGTGGATAGAACGATTCGTGTCGCACCTCCACGGGTTGATTGACTTGCGTGTCAACTACGTCCGACTCTGGCTGGATTCCAATCTAGAGCGATTCCAAGATGGCCACGCTACTATCGAAGATCTCCTGCGAAAGTTTGATAACATGGTCATCGAGATGAGGGCGAACATCCAACTATGTGGAGTCCAATGCGCATCGTGTCATCTGCTCTGTGTCCGCGGCCGCTTACATGAAGGCGACCATAGCTGCAAAACCACTCACAGGTGTGTACATGACTGCAAATTCTGTAAGGGTAGTCCCAAGCCTTGTGGTTCACGGTACGTTCTATGCCCTCTGGTATTTAATCTCCGCTCAACATACCCAAGTGCGGGACATCCTGGCGAGCATGTGTACGTGAAGCACGCTACTGGGTAATGCGGTTTCTTATCAGCATACAGTTGTGTGGTCAACGCCCATTTGTGTGGTGAACCGTGCGCTCTATCGGGAAAGCGAGGCTGTTTAGACGACTGTACCAAAGTGGGCTACTACGACTTTGCTTTGAGCCACAGGCTGCTTACACGCTCTTAGGTCGCCGGTCACGTCGGAGACGAGCATAGGTGTTCTGCGCTTGTTCACATGTGTGGCGAGGTATAACCTGATTCATTTGCGTTGTTGAAATATCTCATGATGGTCGCACGAATTTCTAGCCTTGCGCCCTCCAGGAGATGAAAATATTGGGCGGAAAAACTTATTCTTGCGCAGAAAGCTGTTGTATTCCTAGGCACGTTCCTTCTTCAAAGTGTTTTCTCCCTTCGGTTAACGCGATTCTCTGCAGTGACCAAGAACACACGGTCCATTCTTGTGGTATGAGATTGTGTCCGGCAGCGTGCGAACTTTGTAAACGCCTCTGCATCCAACCTCACCTCCATGGGACCATGCCTGGTGAAAGCCACCTGTGTGGGTAAGTAGCGACTTTCCTGCTCTGTAAGTGTATCCAGACTGACAATTGTACCATCAGTGAAGCGCATTCGTGTTCGGCACTGTGCTCAGCTCCAGGAATATGTCAAATTGACACATCACCTATGTCTGTCGAGGCCACGTTCACCGGCAGACACGAGACATTCCAATATACCAAGGTAAATACAACACCCTTGTCGACTCGCTTGTTGCTAATCCCGCTGTATTCTTACGTAGTATACGCAAGGTTTGTAAGGAGCCGTCTACAATTTGCTTACACTAACGTGTGAACAGTTGCAAAGCGGCTGCAGTGTGTCAAGACCATCCAACCAGGAAGAATGTCGCACTCAGGTCCCCATATCCACGGCAAGGAAAAGCAAATATTCCATTTCTGCGAGACTCGGTATGCTGTGATATTCTATTGCTTTGAATAACGAAAACCAAATCGACGCAGGTGCCAGAGCTGTGGCTACTTTTGCACTCTGCCCCTTGGTAAGGAGCCCGTCTATTGTATCAGCGGTTTGATACGCTGACCCCTCCCGTCGGCGGTCGACCTCTTAAGGTCATACCCAGCAAGAACATGAAACTAGCCACGGTTCGATGACGCAGACTCGCTGGGCTATTGACGGACCTGACGAGACAGGACTTGAATTGGGAGGTCGCAAGTTCTCCTCTAATGACGAAGGCGCACCTATGATGTGCAGCCTTGTTTGTTCGTCAATGGGTAGACATGTCCACATCGATCACTGTCGGGCTGGAGAGAACGCGCCTTGTGACGGAGCTGAAGTGCAACATATCAACGCAAGGATGGTCCCAAACCCAGACAAACCTAAAGACGCCATCACGCATAGCCTGTACTGGCGTAGGAAGGGTATGTTAGACACATTCTTTATGCGCTTTCCCCCTGACTTCATGCCCTTTTTTAGGATTTAAAGGTCACAATACCTATCCTTTCCGCCTCAATAGAAACTGACATTTATAACCAGACCCATACACTCGTGATGAACAGACGAATTTTGCAAGATGGTGCGTCGCCTTTTGTCACGGGGAAATTAGCTACTAAGTTCTTGCCGTAGTGATGCTATGTGCTCGGGTGTGTCGCGGCGTTGATAAACGAATCCGCGTTTACAACTCACATTGCTCATATCAGGGCCCGAACACTCCGCGACGTCGGGACAACCATCTTATTGCACATTGCCCTTGTTCCATCCCCAAAAGAGACTCGAAGATCCTGTGAACGGCTCTGGTTATATCTCTAACGATGGGCATTTGTTTGATTGCAGGAGCCCTGCCGTGATGCAGCAAGCATTCCACGTGTAAGTCTAGCCCTAACCTACTAGGAGACTGCTAATACACCGAGTTATTATAGGATATTTGTCATTGACAAGTGAGTGGCATGATGGCTGATTTGACTCGGTCTCATTTTTAATTTCAAGATCTGGCTCTATGGACGCCAGCGACCGTCAACCCTTGGCCGATGGACCCGCAGCTGAACGTATCCAGGAGCGCTCAAATAACAGGCTCGGTGCTGTGTACTCGGCACTGTATAGTTTCTGGTCCGCCCGCCACGCTGCTGTTGCTGCCGGGCAACGGGCACTTGGCACCCAACGCGGGCTCGATTCGGTCTATTCCGCTCTATACAGTTTCTGGTCCGCCCGTAATGTCGGCGCTACGGGGGCCCAAGAACCCACTGTTACACGACGGGATGCCTACAGCGTCATACTCTTTAATGATTCGACTACAAACGCAGTAATCAACGACTTCACAAGCTCGCCAGACCAGCTCTTAGATGTTATGCTATCTCATCGCGCCTACGGCGGAACAAACTTTGCTACAGCTCTCCGCGCAGCCCAAGCCACCATGGTGCAAAACTGGAGCACAGAAAGGTTCGTAGCCTAAATCCTGTTTTCGTTGTGGCCGCTCCGTATAAAGCTTCTTGAAACCTAGGACGCCAATTATGATTTTCCTTTCTGATGGGCAAAGCGCGGTCTCTGATGAGGTGGTACAAGATCTTTGTCGCTCCGCCTTCCGACTCGGGTGAGCCCCTTCTTACTCGTGCCCGAAGACCGCTCACTATCTCGGTAGGAAACAGCTCTCGTTTCACGCCGTCTCGTTCGGTCCAGACTCTTCTGTCCCTATCCTCCGCAAGATGGCTCAGATCGCACTCGAAATACAAGAAAGTGCCCCTCAGAACGCTGGACTTCCTGCAGCTGCGAGCGTCCCCCCGTCGTCTTTCGCCACCGCCCTCGACACGGTGAGAATCTATTCATATCGATGGACCAAATAATTTTAACATCCTCTAGGTGCGCCTTACGGAGACGTTCTTGGGTATCGCAGACTCGATGAGGAAGCCACGAGGTTCACTGGTTCACTGAAGCCATACTTCGACCCGTACTTTTGAAGCGTTGTGGAACTTGTGGTCATCGCTTCGTGGACAACAACTTGTATCAGATGCTCTGAAATGTAGTCCCTTCATAAACTCGTGTAACAATTCTGTGTCACTTCGTTCTCAATATTAATGACTTCTGTGCAATGCGTTGTATCGCCGTCACAGACCATATGGTGTGTCGTCTCTGTTCGGTTCCGCAACCCTCAGACTCGACATAATTACCCACCCTGGTTAGACGTAGTCGTGGCTGCCGACCTCTTCCCATGTGCGCGATTCCCATTCATTACTATCACGTGTTAGGGGTTTCAAAACTGTTGAGAGTCGCAGCTTTTAAAGGGATTGCTTCAGAAAAACAGCTGATCTTTACTGAGATACAATTCCCATATACCACTCAATTGCAGATCACAGAAAAGATAAAGAAGTTCCATTTGTGCTTGTGTCGCGATGTTGCTACTATTACAGGGTAAGACCCAAAATCCAACTAAAACAGTCTCGGATTTATGTATTACTCACTGGAACCGGGAATTGATCTGTAAGCAAAAATTCGTGGAATAAAACTTGAATAAGACTCAAAGTATTTATTTGTAAATTTGTGTGACAATATATTTAAAGTTTATAGATCACATGACAGCTGCAACAGGTGCATTTCGAGGCATGTGATTTAGAAACTTTAAATCTTTCCCTAATATTTGTCACACATAAATATTTTGAGTCTTAATTAAGTCTTATTTCAAGATGTTTTACTTAAAGATCAATTCCCGGTTCCAGTGACTGAACATGGTGCCACATAACTTTCAAGATATCATGTGTGTGTATCATTAAAGCCACATCCAAAATTCTAGGGCATTCGAAGCAACAGGAGGGGAGATACAGATGAAAGTGTGAATTTGCGTGACAATTGGTACTCCTCATCAGTTTCAAAATCCGCTGCTTAGCTAACACACCACAAAGACGCGATCCGTTGTACGAGTCAGCGTGACAATCCGTGACGAAAGTTTTGAAACTCCCAACTTTTGGCACCTGCACGCCCGGCTTTCTTCCGAAACAATGACCTAATACCCACCATTTGCCAGGATAACACTTCAGAGAGATAGTTCATATATTATCACATCAACTCCAAAAATCTGATTGGAAAAATGTGGTGTCGATGTTTTTTTTATTCACGATTTGGTCAAATTTTTGAAACTCCCAACCCGTGATAGTAAGCAAACCCTTGACCCTAGTGCGGGTGTGGGAGGACCGCCTCAGTCACAGTTTAGCTGTGCCGCGGAATTTGAAGCTAGAATTGTCAAATTGTCACCGATCGGCATCCTTCAAGTTCACCGACTTTCAGTTAAGCGTTATCTGTGAACAAGTGTCGAATAAGCGTGGCATTCTGCCAGCCTAAGTGCCACTGGCAGTATGTCTTTGACTCTTTGCAACGTTTGCATTCGTTTCTTGATTCGTTTTCTAAGTATTTTTTGGGCGCCACACCTTACCGGGCGCCCCATTTTTTGCGGATCACTCCGCAATCAGCGGTAGATGTATTATTATATCACCAAACAAACGGGTCTAGTACTTTGTTGGGTTCTACAGTACAGGCGACGACTCAATGTCAGTGTCCCACAACTTGGCCACAAGCGCCAAAGTTAGCGCTCGCTTCCTTGATTTCGGGAATAATTTCTCTGCCTCGTTCCAGTCATCATGCATCACGCCTCTCCTTAGGGTGTTGTAAGTACCCTAATTTACGGGCATGTGGTACGCACGCCCACTCCAATTGCATTTTGCAGACGAACGAGATTGCGCCTCGTCGTGCGGATACCAGCTGGATCCCAGTATAAGAGAAGTTATTTTGTACTAACCCTAGCTCGACCCAAATATCCTCGCTGCCTCTATCGATGGGCTCTCTCCGGTATGTCTAGACTATCATTAACGTGTTGTGGGATCAATTTAACCAGTTCTCCCGCGCTGAT
Source organism: Lactarius akahatsu (assembly GCA_021524915.1). NCBI lineage: Eukaryota > Fungi > Basidiomycota > Agaricomycetes > Russulales > Russulaceae > Lactarius > Lactarius akahatsu. Next base: position 548,170 of record JAKELL010000021.1, read on the forward strand.
TCCAATTAGTTGCCTTTCGACTCTCAAGACGACCCATCATATGCTCCGAGTCTCCCCGTCAAGTGATCCTACTTCATCCGAATCATCCCATTCGTCATTTGGCCCTACTCCAACGCGGACACATGTCTCTCACAAACGCTTAAAGATAGGAGCGACTACTGAAATCCCCCGCACGAAGCGAGGGAAGTTAGGGATCGTTTGGGATCTGGGTGCGTCTTCGAGCTCACTCGTGGTACTCGCAACGAGGACCAATTTGCGTGTGGCACAGGCAAGAGATACAAACATTCAGTGACAATCGACATACTCCCAGACAACGTATTCCTCGACATATTTGAATTCTGTCTACGCAATCCCCACAAGTCCCCTTTTCACCGCATGTGGGAATGGCAGAGACTGGTACACGTATGCCGAAGGTGGAGACATATCATCTTTGCATCGCCGCGCCGTCTCGATCTGCATCTCTTCTGCACATATGGAACCTCTGTCAGGAATAATCTGAATTGCTGGCCGGCCTTTCCTATCATTGTTGACTACTACCCATATTGGGACCCTGACAGTGGGCAGAGCCTTGCTCCGGACAACGATGATAATGTTGTTGCTGCACTCGAGTACCCCGACCGTGTACGCTGTATCGAGATTGCTGCAACGGGCTCGCTGTTGGAAAAGGTGGCCAGAGTGATGCAGGATCCCTTTCCGGCGCTAACACTCCTTCGGCTTTCATCAAATGACGGCGATGTTCCGGTCCTTCCCAGTGCATTCTTGGGTGGATCTGCTCCACGTTTACAGGAAATATGCTTAGACGGGATTCCCTTTCTAACGCTACCAACGCTTCTTCTGTCAACAAGTGATCTTGTCATTCTCAAACTCGATAATATACCCAACGCTGGCTATATTTCATCGGAGGAGATGGTTACCTGTCTGTCCGCTTTGACCAAGCTCAGGACCCTTTCCATCGGATTCCGATTGCCGACTTCTCACTCTGATCAAACGATAAGTCGTCCGGGTCCCCAAGCGCGGGCTGTTCTTCCTGCTCTCGCCTTCTTTGATTTCCGTGGCACCAGCGAGTACTTGGAAAACCTCGTTGCCCAAATCGACACTCCTCTACTCGACTACTTCAGAATTACGTACTTCAATCGGTTCGCCATTGATATTCCCCAACTTTCCCAGTTCATCAGTCGCACGGAAAGCCTCGAGCTAGACCGGTCGAAACACGCGGAACTGAATTTTGGTGTTGGAAAAGCCAACATCAGACTTGATTGTGAACACGTGGGACGCCGTCAAAGTCGTCTCTTTCTTCAAATCTCGTGCCAAGGGCTAGATCGGCAAGTTATGCTCTTGTCGCAAGTGCTCGGCCAATCACCCGCCATGCTGTCCAACGTCGGCCATCTCTCCATCCACGCGCACTGCCTGCAACTAGCATGGGAAGATGACGAAGAGGACGATGTGGGCGATGTCGGATACCTGGAACTCCTCCGCCCATTCACCGCTGTGGAGACGCTCCGTTTACACGGGCATGCGGCAGGCCCCGTTGCCCTTGCGCTTGAAGTCGTCGCCGAAGAGATGGCCGATGCAGAAGTGTTGCCAGTCCTGCACTCGCTTTGGCTACAGGACCTGCCTGTGGCATCCCTTGAGCACTTCACCTCTGTGCGCTGGAAATATGGTTGTCCCGTAGCCATCGTCAACACAGAAAGGGAGTTTCTTAATAGGTGTGGGTCCCACCATAGGACATAGTAAGAAGTAAGTTGCAGGTTACCCACTATCCATTCTCCTGGACTGGGCCTGGAGTTATTCGATCGAACAGCCTTAGCGCACCTCCGCTTGCATTTCGGAGGCTTCCATACACGAAACGAGAAAATAAGAAATCATCTTGATCTAGCCTGCTATGTACTTCACTACGTACATTCGTACAAATTTAGATACGGAAATGTTACATCTGCTTTGAACCCAGAGCCCTGCACGAGTAGCATGAACGACCGCCAACAACAGCACGAAGTCAGAAAAGGAGACTAGAGTCACAGTCGCGCACTAGTCGCACTCGGGCATTGTTCACTACCGCTGGTCTGCCTCCATGCACTTTCAGTTGATTGGGGGTAAAGAGCGTGCCAGTCCACAGGTACACCATCAAACAGGCAGGAGAGGAGAGGAGAGGAAAACGGGGTGTCGACATGGAGAGATAGACATAATCAGTCCAGGTGACTGATCTATCTCCTCAGGGTCCTTTTGAGTTCAGATATGCGATTGGAAATTTGGAATGCTAAAACGCAGCGACGATGTCACCTTTGGTGTTCGAATAACGAGAGCCGATAACGCAGCGCCAGTAAGACGACAGGTAAGGTCTGGCCTACGATTCAAAGTCTTCATCACTGATTCACTGGCCCCATAAGTGCCAAGTAGTTGCAGATGAAGAGGGTGTGGTGACGGCGTGACGCAAACACGACTTGGCGCTAGTTTCGGCGAATAGTCCATAGAGCATGCTATTTCCAGAGTCATTCCCACCTTGCGACGTCCAAATGTCAGAAATCAAAGACATCTAATTGAAAGTTGTCCATTTATATGGCGCGGAGTTTGCGAATGCCGCCTGCCCTAGTGCCTAAGTACCGCCGCAGCGTCTACTTCACTGTCGTGCGCTGACACATCTGTGTATGCTTCTAGTTATCGAGAGTTCAAAGATCTAAGAGAGGTGATCGAGAGAGGTAAAATTTACACCTCAGAAATTGCAGTGAGAAAGTACCGGCGAGAGACCGAGGCAGATGGGTAAATGGAGGAAGGCGCCGTGAGACTGAGCTCGGACCCAATTAGGTCCAAGTCGGACCGTTCAGGCTGTCCGAGCAACCAGCGAAGCTCAGACCAAGTCCTCTGACTCGAACTCGGACTCGGAAGCCCCAAGTAAGGATTTAAGCATTTCATCGAAGTATTCATCACTCGAGTTGCGGATGTTCAGCGGATCAGCAATGACAATTGAGAGGACCTACTCAACATGATGATATCCCAAAAACATATGCACAAATTAGTGTACCAGTAGAATATTAATTTGAAATAAATCGTCGAAGGTGTTCGTCATCACGCTCTCATGCCGCGTCAGGGCACAGAAACGTCCTTTACCGGTCGCTCACCCACCAGGGGTCGGTATCATAGCCATCCGATGTCCGATCCTCCGACCAGTGGCCAGACGAGACGACCGCGGCCTGCCAGTGCCCGACGAAGTCCTCCACGGGGCACCTCATGAGTTCCGCATGATGCAACGGAAGCAACCGCTTCACGATGTTCCCCAGCTCGACCTTGGCCCTGGGGTTCGCGCGCCAGATGAGGAAGCGCAAACCGCGGAGCTCCCACTCGAGCTCCTCGTGTCGCGTCACCAACAGCAGGCGGAGGGCGCTGGCGCTGTCGGCCGCTGCTTCCGGCGCGCCAGGCGCCGCAGAGGGAAGTGTGGGCCGGCTTTCCCGCCGCTGGCGCCATCCCGGGACGTTGAAAATCACGTCATCGTCTGGATCCGGGCTCGGCGTCCTGACTACTGCGAGGATGGCCAGGGAGTCCTGACGATGACGATCGGTTGAGTACCACACATGCTTGCTACGTAGTGTTGAACGATTTTACTCACCACTAAGACCTCGAGCGCACGGATTAGACTTATCAGTTGCATGATTGAGACCACGAAGTTCCTGAAAAGGTCGGCGTCCAGCGCTGAGATCTGTGCCGAGATCTGTGGCATCGCACTTGAATCCGACAGAAGGACATATGCGTCCTCGAATGCCCTGTTGTAAGAAGATGATGATGAGACGGCGGTTGACAACATAGCCCTCGCGACGCACTCGTTCAGCCTGATACAGGGACGGGTCAGATCCTGCGCGCCCACAGAATCACTTTCGACGACGTCGTTGTGCACACAAAGGAGGGTATCAGCATACATTCTGGTGGCACGGAAACTGGGTATGCGGTTATTTCTCTGACAGATCCGTAAGCACAATGAAAAAGTGGAGAGTACCGCACAGATATACCTCTTCATATGCGTTAATCTTAGTCAGCGATTTCCACGACGCAGTGAGGCGACGTTCGATATGCGTGAGAGAATTCTCTGGGGAAGAGTCGAAGATTGCAGATAATGTCGCCATCACTTCTGCGATATACTGTCGCTTATATGAGCAATCAACACTCCTGCACCACTGCCTATCCGCTCACCTCTTTGTCCATGATAGATTTCTGATTTGCCTGGGATGGAACGGACAGGGATACGGGCCGAGTCGAGAGCGGGACGAGACTCTCCGTACTTACACACGCTGAGTCAGACTCGGCTATCGCTTCTACGCACGACGCGCGCTTCGGCCTGACAGGACGTGGGTACAAAACCATCAGGCGACTCTTGCGCGAGTTAACTGATCTGACTGTGTAGGAGAAGGACACCGAGGTTGTCATGCTGGTAGGGCGGGATCCGTCCTCGGAGTTTTGTTGTTCTCTCTCTCTTGGTTGTTCTGAAAGGGGCCGGGAGACGGGCCAAGAAGCCCGTTGGCGGCTGAGGACTTGATTGATGGTGTACGGAGGGCTGGAGGCTCGGCTCATTGACGGCGAGAGACTCCCGGATCCAGCGGGACTCGCAGCGCCCGCGTAGTGATTCCAGGATGAATAGAAACCGTTCGCTGGCCCTCTGGGTAAAGTCATCATCAGTGAGGGAGAGCTCGGGGGGCTGCCTGGGGGCGAGAAGCTGTCGGACGAGGTGGGGCTTGCGATTTCGGGGTACGCTCTCCATGATGAATAAAAGCCGTTTGCGGAAGAGGAAGGTAAGGTGATCATCGACGATAATGGCATCGTCGGCGGGGTTCGTCTCGGAAATGAATGAGTGGATGGACCGTCGTGGAGAATGCGTGTGCCAGTGTCCCTCGGGCTGCCAATTGATCTTCAGAGATGTTTCATTGCCTTGATGAGGTGTCGTCGTGGTGAATTCACCATCCTCGTGGCTGAAATACAACCCTCGGTGTCGTCGGGGTAAGCGATGGCTGTGATATCGTAGCGCCCGGAAGACCAAATCCGACCCAGCGCTCCCTGTCACGCGTCAATATCAAACGCGCAGTAAATGCAGTACACGTTGCGACGACGCTACTGTAGAGCCGGACCAGCTTTGCTCGGTATGATCTACAGTAGAGCACTTCTTGCCCCAACACAAAGCGAACGACTGCACAGTTTCGAATTTTATTTTCTGCACCATCGCAATACTGGAGGGTGAATAACTGCTATCAAACGAGGGTTCAACGTTCAACATTCAACAGGGAAGCGCTGGTTAGTTAGCGAGAGAACATCACAGCTTTCAGAGCATGCTTCTTTACAGTAACACGGCACGACGCATCCCCCTACGTCGGGGCAGAAAAGGGGAATACTGCCAGTGTGAGCGATGAATGAATGATCAACGGAAGCAGACCCGGCATACTCTGTGGGTCTGTGACCCGGGATGGCCGCCATCACGCGTGCTGCATGCCTTGCAGGGCCATCGCGCGTGCCTATACAGTGCAAAATCACCCCCTTAGCTATCGTACTGTAAGTCCTCTTGGTGTCAGTTCGAGTTATTTCTGCATCTCTAGTTCACACACCTTCGCTCTATCGCAAAGGGACTGCATGGGCTTGTGGTCACTCTCGAGCGATTCGTGCCAGCGGTCATTTAAGACCTGAGCTTGAGCCCCAGCAGTATCAACAAGAGCTGCAGGGTTTTGTGCACGCAGTGAAGCCCAATGATGCACCGCTCCAAGAAGCTATGTGGAAAATGGACAGCGGCACTTGTCGCTCATATGACCCTTCGAAAGCAGGCGTCCCTTGTTTTCTTCTTCTGCAGGGGCTGCAGATCGTGTGCTATCGTAAGAGTAAAGGACGCCAAACCGACGTACCTTAGAACGGCAGTACGAACGCAACGCCAGGACTTGCACAAGCACCAGAACGCGAGACAAATAGCAATAATGTTACATAGCGTATACAGTCCGTTAGATACACTCAGCAGAAAGGGGGACAGGTATGAGAACAGCAGAAACGAGAAAGGGCGGCTAATGGGAAGTAGGGACATGGGGGGAGACTGTAGCCTTTTACTCGTCGTCTGCTTGCAGCTCTGCGGGTACTCCCGCTTTTCCGCTAGACGACGCCGCCGTCTGATGCTGCATGAAAAAAATAAGGTACTGCGTGAGCTAATCCCTGTCCCGAGGCCGAGAGAGAGAAGGAACGCGCCTGACGAAGCTTGGCAAGGTGAATCTTGAGCGTCTCTGCATAGTTTTCGAACCCGAGCGAGACCATCGCGTAGAGGATGTCCTCGCCGCCGATCGTCTTGCGCTTCTCGAGCTGGCACTTCTCCGCCGCCTCGGACGTGATGAAACTGATGAACTCCGACACACACTCCTGCACGCACTCCTTGGCGTCTTTCGCGATTTTTGCCGTTGGTGGGACGGCGTTCTTCATGATACGCGAGACGTTTGCGATCTACGTCACGGCCAAGGCGGGTGAGGTCATGTGAAAGAGGAGGGGGACTCGGTAATGGGCACAGGCACGAGCGGCGCGTCTTGGGAGGGGGGTTGGAGTGGGAGACGGACTTACGGGCAGATAGCGGTCCTGCTCACGGTACTCGCCGACTTCCTGCTCGGTGATGGGCACCGGCTCCGAGGGTTCTGGTGGTGGCTGGACTGCCTCTGGAGCATTGCCAGAGCCGTCCGTTTGAGGTGCGATGGGAGGCGGAAACGAATCGGCCATGGTGGGGAGTAGCGCGGGAACGCCAGTCACCCGTCGTCAACGACGTGCAACGGGTTCGAATTGACCGTGAGAAAAGCCACGGAAACATCTTTATTCACGGGCTCAACGGCCCGCTACAGCGGCAGCACAGTCCCAGTATCTACAGCAACGGTGCATAGCAACGGTTCTACGATGCTGTACCCCCACCCTTCAGACGGACAAGACGTCAGGTTTTCAGTTTCTTTTTGTTTCTCCAATAATTTTCCCCGTAATCGAACAGGATCTCCCCTCCTTCCCTAATAAATCGTTCTACGGATGTGTGTTCCGGTCAGCAAAGGATAATGACACTAGACCTGTTTTCGACGTACTAGCCCACAATCCTATACGTTGCTCCCCAAAGACAAGCCTCGCTAGGATGTAAATTAGTCACAATAGACGAGTACTATTGATTACAATAGCGCACTGTCTGCTTCAGCATTCGCCTTGCCTTCTTTGTCGCTCCCGTGGTTGATGTAGCGTGTCTCATTTCCGACACGCGCGCTGTCGAGACTAAAATCGTTACTATATCCAAAATTGTAGTTCAAGTCGACGTGTTCCCTCAAAATTCTAATGGATTGATCTATTCCTCGTATGTTTCAAACACGTAGGTGAGAAAGAAACGTACTCTTTGTTATCAGCTTCATTCGGGATCAGTTCACCGATGTATTCTTTCATAAATGAAGACACTACTTTAGCAGGTGTGGGAGGAGAAAAGCGTGTACGTACCGCCTATGAACTGGCCCTTGTGAATCCCGTTCACAGCAAATGCACCAAGACCATACATACCCCGCTTTATTTCTACTTCCTACCATCCAGTACAGTTATTAGATACAGGCAATAGACGTGAGACAGCACGCACCGCAGCGAGACCACGTTGTATGTCTGAATTTTGGCAATAGTACACTCCGTCCGAGCGTGGGGCAAGCCGCCTCGGAAGCGGTTTCGTATGTTTAGGCCCTGAGGAACCGCGCCATTAAGATATATGTCCAAGACCCGTATAGTAACGCACATTTTCCCGGTGCGAGCAGGTACGTGAGGTTGTCACACTCGCATACAAAAGGGTCGCACTCCCATCCTCGCGTCCTGCACGGACAGTTAGTATCTGTGGCGCAAGTTTGACTGGTTTGCGTTTTCGCTTTAGTTTTGGGGATGAGCATGCAGCGACAGCCTTCCCAGCGACGTCCGCCTTGATTCGGAATAAGCACGCGGGACCGAAGCCATTGGACGTGAGAAACAGAGACACACAGGTGAGACTGCACTGGCAACTGCGCGAGCAATGAACAGATTTCTCGGTGCAAGTACAGAGGTTGCTTCGGTCACATGGACCGGTATGCGAACACGGGCCAGGTCTGACAGGCAAAATCAAGAGGGTCGGAAAATGGCGTCACTATAAATTAGGCAAAGCTCACGCCTCATATGTTTCAAAGGAATCAAAGCCGTCGCTGACCACCTTCTCGTCATCTATAAGGCGACAATGAGAATATATCAGAATCATGACCTGCCGTGGTACGACGTACTGTACCTGGGATTTCCTTTTTTGATTACTATTTTGAGAGGTTCCGGGTACACCTTGTCGTCAGGGATGAGTCGCCGGCGCTGAATGTACACCTTTTTGGCGTTCGGTGAGCATGTCAAATACAATACAGTCGCAGACGTATACAGAACCTCTCGACACGGTTTCCTCACGAGTATTGCCAGACCACAAGGAAGAGTGTCGGGTATAACCTCGAGGGTGCACTGAAGGTCATCTACGTCTGACTCCACCCACTCCACGCTATCTTCCTATCTGCTTTATGAGTGGTGTTGCGGAAGATGCTCGGGAGGCGTTACCCTAAATGTGTCGTCGATCTCTCGAAAGCACATGCTCCCACAAGATTTGCCCTCCGGGTAGTCATCACTAGTAACTCGAGGGGCAGTTGGTGGGACAGGAGGGAAAGACCGTACTAAATCGGTTGATGTGACCAAACCAGCACGTTGAGCCCTAAAAGAGACATACCATGTCGTGGGCAGAAAGCCTGAATGCAACCAGGACTGGCACAAAAGTAAGGAACAATGGAATCTAAACGCCCGCGGAGGTCGTTAATGTCCGGCTCGTGTGCGCGGGGGTCTATTCCTCGCTGTTCCACGTTGATTGGGAAGTCAGCCATCATCCCAGGCCAGAAGAGTTCGTCTCTACATACGCGCGCTCATCAGTAGAACGGACATAGCTTACTAGCCACGAGATATAGAGGCCGCAACGCACCGCTGTGTCATTTTGTATATCAGACCCTCTCGACTGTTTGTGCGTAGTGGGGGCAGAACACCGGTGGCGTCGATCTCGTCCAGCGAAAGCCCATTGCCGAAGTACAATCTGCGGAGCGTCTCGAACTGGATCACGTCCGCTGATACCACGGCGAAGTGATAAGCGAACTACAAGTACGGCAACGCCAGCTGCGTACCATCAGGGTCCCCGAGATCCCTCCAGCCGAACCACTCGAACGTCCCAAGATATCCCTTAGCGTCGAACGTGGGATCGTCGGCGTAAGGGACAAACGGCAGGACGTCGAGCTCATATTCTGCACCACTTCCGGGACGCAACGCGATCGACTGCACGGCGGGGGTGCAGGACTCATAGCGTGGATGCGGCGTGAAGTCCGTCGGGAGTTCCAGGTGGACCGTCTCGCACATGAGCACAGTCGACCCACCCGCTTGGAGCGGGATGTCGTCTTCCGAGTCGCAGAGGTAGATAATCTCTACCTCACCAGGCTCGCCATCGCGCAAGTTGGACGCTTCCAGCAGGGCGTCTTCCGCAGCAGTCGGAGGCGGCAGGGGCTTCTGGAGGAGCAGGAGCTGTTGTTTGCAGTTTTCCTCTTTCCACTTGTTGAACTCGTCCCAAACTTCCTTGTACACTTGAAATGCTAGAGCTCTACTTTCTTCAGGATCGCGACTCGTCGGTGGGTCGTGGGGCATCGGTGTCGGGGTCTGTGACCTATAACTCGAAGGGCCCGCTTCACTGGAGGTCCGAAGAGTGTTCATCTAGCTGTAGTGAGTTGTCTCATCAGTGTCAGAAGGTATCGTAAACTGCGGTCTCATTACACCAAGCATTGCACCACCGAACGTTCCTATAAGTAGTCTACTAAGAGGTTTGTGTACTTACGCATATATGGCCTGTGGGTTCTCTGGCAAAAAGATCGCGCTGGCAGTGCCCACTGCGACCAAGTTAGAAACACCACTTCTGGCCAAGTCACTGGCAATACGCCACTGAAGATAATGAAATTCGAATCGACCGTGAGAAAAGCCACGGGAACCGTTCGCGGGCTCAACGGCCCGTCAGAGCGGCAGGAATAACTTTGTATCTACACTGGCAGCAACCAACGTTTTACGATAGCCCCCCTCAGGTAGACAAGACGCCAGGTTTTTTGTTTTTCCAGTAATTTGTCCCGTAATTGAACAGGATCTCCTCGCCTTTCTCAATATATCGCGCTACAAACGTTCCAAGTGAGCAGGATAATGACACTAGACCTACTTTCGACGTACTAGCCCATAACCCAACACGTTGCTCCCCAAAGACGAGCCTCGCTAGGATGTAAATTAGCAACAATAGATGGCTACTGTTGACGTTCAATTACACACTTTCTCCCACAGAATTCGCAGTGCCTTTCTTGCCTCCGCTTCCGTGGTTGATGTAGCGTGTCTCATTTCCGACACGTGCGCTGTCGAGATAGAAAGATGGGTTATATCCAAAATTATAGTTCAAGTCGACATGATCCCTCAAAGGTCTAATGGATTGATCCATTATTCGTATGTCTCGAATACGCAGATAATAGAAAGAAACCCACTCTCTGTTATCCAAGTCACTCGGGACCAGTTCACCGACGTATTCTATGATAAATGAAGTCACTAACCCGTCTGCGGGCGTAGGTGGAGAAAAGCATAGACGTACCGCCTATGAACTGGTTCTGGAGGATCCTTTCCGCTGCGAAGGCACCCAGACCATACGTACCCCGCTTTATTTCTACTTCCTGCCATACAGTACAGTTAGATACCGGACAACAGATACAATTGTCTGTGAGAAAGCACGTACAACAACGATACCACGTTGTATGTCTGAATTTTGGCAATAGAATCTTTCATTTGGGGCAAACAGTCTTGGGAGCGGTTTCTTATTCTTTGGCCCTACGAATCCGCACCATCAAGATGTGCCCACAAAATGCTCCGAGACTCGTACATTTCTTTCGAGAGTTCAGAAACGTGAGGTTATCACACTCGCATACCGAAGGGTCGCACTCCCATCCTTTCTTTCTGCACGGACACCTCGTTTCGGCGCAGGTTTGACTTCTCGGCATATCCGCTTTGCGTTTCCGCGTGCAGCGACAGCCCTTCCAGCGACGTTGGCCTAAATACGGAATAAGCATGCGGACCGAAGTCACTGCATGTGGGAAGTTGAGACACACAGATAAGATCGCATCGGCAATTGCGCGAGCAGTGAACAGACTCCTCGGCGCAAGTACAGCCCGGGTTGTTTGTGTCACAAGGACCGGTATGTGAACACGGGCCAGGTCTGACACGCGAAATCAATAGGGCCAGGCAATGAAATCGCGTTATAAGGCCCACGCCAGATAATTTTCAAAGTTGTACGATATCTCCTTCTCATCCACTACAAGGTGAGAATATAAATATATTAGAGTCATGGACATGCCGTGGAATGACGTACCATATACTATCTTGTTGGATGAGAGTACCTGGGCCGATTCCGGGTACACCTTGTCGTCGGGGATGAGTCCCTGGCGCTGAATGTACACCTGTTTGTTCAGTGAGAATGGAAAATACAGCCGCAGTGACACACAGAACCTCTCGACACGGTTTCCTTACGAGTATCGCCAAACCACAAGGAAGAGTGTCAGGTATAACCTCAAGGACGCACTGGAGTTCGTCTAGATCTGACTCCACCCACTCTACGCTATCCTCCTGTCTGTCTCATGAGTAGTGCCAGGGAAGAAGATGATCGGGAAGTGTTACCCCAAATGTGTCGTCGATCTCTCGGAAGCACATGCCCCCGCAAGATTCGCCTTCCGGGTAATCGTCACTGGTAACTCGGGGCGTGGTTGGTGGGACAGGAGGAAAATCCCATGCTGAATAAACCTATGTGACCTAACCAGCACGAAAACGAGGAAGCGTACCGTGCCGCGGGCAGAAAGCCTGGATGCAACCAGGATTGGCGCAAAAGTAAGGAAATACAGATTTTAAGCGCCCGCGGAGGTCGTCAATGTCAGGCTCGTGTGCGCGGGGGTCTATCCTTCGCTGTTCTACGCCGTCGATGTCGACGGGGAAGTTGGCCATCATCCCGGGCCAGAAAAGTTCGTCTCTACAAACGTCGTGAGCAGAACGAGCACGTCGACCGACACGAAATTCGGGTGGAGGACACATGTACAACGCACCGCTGTGTCATACTGTAGATCAAACCTTCTCGGTTGCTCAATCGTAGTGGGGGTAGGACGCCGGTGGCGTCGATCTCGTCTAGCGATAGCCCATTGGCGTAGGACAATCTGCGAAGCGCCTCGAACTGGATCACCTCCACTAGTACCACGGAAAAGGGTCAAGCAGGAACCACAAATACATCAATTCCAACTGCGTACCATCAGGATCCCCGAGCTCTTCCCAGGCAAAGCGCTCGTGCACCCCGAGATACCCCTTGGCGTCGAACGTGGGATCGTCGGCGTAAGGGACAAATGGCAGGATCGAGAGCTCTTCTCCTGCGACACTGCCGGGACGGAGCAGGATCGACTGCACGGCGGGGGTACAGGACTCGTAGCGCGGATGTGGTGTGCAGTCCGTCGGGAGTTCCAGGTGAACCGTCTCGCACATGAGCACAGTCGACCCACCCGCTTGGAGCGGGATGTCGTCTTCCGAGTCGCAGAGGTAGATAATCTCTACCTCACCAGGCTCGCCATCGCGTAAGTTGGACGCTTCCAGCAGGGCGTCTTCCGCAGCAGCCGGAGGCGGCAGGGGCTTCTGGAGGAGCAGGAGCTGTTGTTTGCAGTTTTCCTCTTTCCACTTGTTGAACTCGCCCCAGACTTCCTTGTACACTTGAAACGCTAGAGCCCTGCTTTCGTCAGGATCGTGATTCGTCGGTGGATCGGGGGGTATCGGGGTCTGTGACCCGGAACTAGAAGGACACGCTTCAGTGGAGGACCCGTAGAGTGTTCATCTAGCTGCTGTCCCAGTCAGAAAATAACGGTCTCGTTGAACAACGGGACGTTCCTATAAGTAGTCTACTAGACAAGAGGTTTGTGTACTTACGCATGTATGTCCTTGGGCGAAAGAAGATCGCGTCTGATAGTGGCGCTACCAATTACAGCCCGCCCTGAAGATCTGCAAGATTGGTGTTTATTCTGATTCTGCGCCCTTCTATGGTCCAGCAAAGCCCAACAAGCGGTTGTGGCAAGTTCCTCGGCGTTACATAATCAACGACTCGCCAGTTTGGCGGCGCTTGGTCTGCCTTCCTAGCGCGTACTGCCTATCCGCGTCTTGACTCACCACCTGCCTATTGCTCGTGTTGGCACACCCGCACGAAGAGAACACTGTTGTTTATCAGAGGTACCTTTATGTTCTCTCACTGCTTCCCTCAATTCCTTACTCTGCATTTCGCGGCCATCTCAGAAAGGTATTCACCATGCAGCGCACCAACTCAATGCTCTTCGCAAACTTCAACCAAGATTTCACGTCCGTAAACACTCCCTACCAGAAGCTTTAGACACCTCATTCCCTCTCCCAGATGTATTTCAGTTGGGACACGTAAAGGCTACAGCATCACGAATTGCGACCCCTTCGGCAGAGTCTATACGATGAGTGCGTGTATTACATCCCCTGGGTCACTTTATCAGCTCGGACTCTTATCCCTCCCCCCAAAAATAGATGATGGTGCACGCGGGATTGTAGAGATGCTCTTTTGTACGTCACTTATCGCTCTCGTTGGCGCTGCGGACCAGCCATCGTCCAGTCCGCGGAAGCTGCAGATCGTGAACACAAAGGTACGCCGCTACCGTTTATTCTATTGTTTCCTCGTCCAATCTGTCGTGTCGCAGCGACAATCCATGATTTGCGAGCTCCTATTCCCTTCATCCATTCTGGCCGTCAAAATGAACCGAAAGACGCTCGTCATTGTTCTCGAAACCGAGATCTACATCTATGACATTTCAAACATGCGCCTTCAGCACGTCATCGAGACCCCGCCGAACCCCGAAGCCATCGTCGCCCTCTCACCTTCCGCCGACAACTCATACCTTGCATATCCCTCCCCTGTTCCAGTCCCTGCGCCGGTTTCTGCCTCGTCACAGACACCACCCGCCCCGTCCTCCGCAGCAGCATCGTCGGGCGACGTCCTGCTCTTCTCGACAAAGTCTCTCACCGTCTCGCAAATCATCCGCGCGCACAAGGCGCCCATTTCCGCGCTCGCACTGAACAGCACCGGCACGCTCCTTGCGACGGCCTCGGATAAGGGCACCGTCATCCGCGTGTGGGGCGTCCCGAGCGCAGAGAAGCTGTACCAGTTCCGCCGCGGGACGCGTGAGGCGCGCATATACTCGCTCAACTTCAACGTGGTCAGCACCCTGCTGGCGGTGAGCAGCGCACACGACACGGTACACATTTTCAAGCTCGGGACCGGACGTAGCAGCAGCACCAGCAGCGTAAACAGCAGCAAGGACGATCACGCGACGAGTCCGTCGGGCAGCGTGGACAGCCGCGACGGCGCGGGGGCATTGGAGGGGGGGTACGATGCGTTTATGGACGACAAGAAGAAGAAGAGCGGGGGGGTGTCGTCGAGCCTGCGTCGGCGGTCGCTGAATCTGACGAAGAACATCACGTCCTCCGTCGGTGGGTACCTCCCGAACACGCTCACCGAGATGTGGGAGCCCTCGCGAGACTTTGCATTCCTCAAACTCCCAACAAGCGGCGCGCGGTGTATCGTCGCGCTAAGCGGGTGGGTCGTCCCTAAACGTCGAATTGTTTGGAATGCTACATATACCGTTCTTAGGACGATGCCCCAGATCATGGTCGTCTCTTCCGAAGGATACTTCTACTCGTACAGCATCGACCTGGAGAACGGCGGCGAATGCTCCTTGATGAAGCAGTACTCGTGCGTGGCACCATCACCTCATCAGCTAGCATAGCTTTGACGTCACCATGTTCCCAGATTGCTCGACTCGGCAGACGAGGCGTCGAATGACTAACTTAGCCGACGGGCACTTGAGTGCCTCAAGCATTTTCGTGGGGCCCACTCTTGGTCCCTCATTCGTTCATCTTTGTATGATAAAGCATTGACGGGCGACGGCGACCGACTTTTTGAATACCTACAGTAAACATCTCGTTATTTCACACTCGATTTGCAGACAGCATATTCATTCATTTTGTTATTGTTTTTCTCATTATGTTTTAGCTTTGTGGCACGTCACCCCACTGGGTGCGTCAGGTTGTTAGGAGATTATAATTGAAATCATTCCAGAGCGATGCGATGCTGGCTATCACAGGTTGAACCAGGGTTGATAGACTTTCTGCCAAAAGGCTAGACTCGTAAGCAGCCGGGGTCGCATAGCGACTACAGAGTTGTCGAGGTTCTGTGAAGACACCCCATGGAGGGAAGCGAAGACTTTGTCTTGCCGACGCATGTGAAAGGTTCGGCAGTACCGGAGGAAAGTCACGTGGAAATACCCGATTAGTATTCTCTTAGCTGAGCTTCTTCCAAGTCAAAGTTGGCTCATCCCATTGCAACGTGGACGCAACATGGAGTCCTTTTCTTGGTCTGACTCCCTCCGCGCACTCGCAGCACCATGTCTCTCCTGTCTCCGCGCATCGAAGACCGAGCGCAACGACCTCGAGGACCTCCTCGCCGACTCCGCCAGCGGCACCACCACCGATCGCGACGCAGAGACGCTCTCTCTACACTCCAACCCCGGCGCGCCCCGCCGCAAACGCACACGCTTCACAAAAAGCATACACCTCTTCGGATGGAACCTCTTCGGGCGTCCGCCAATACGCCTGCCCGACGACGATGACGAAGAAGAAGAAGGGCGGGAACAGGGGCAGGGCAGCGGCAGCAGCAGGAAAAATCGTCGTCGCCCGCCACCCCCGGCGCTGTCAGTCCTCGACTCTCGATTCGGACGCCGCGCCGCTGGACTCGGCCGCCATCGAGTCACACGCGACAAAGCGCGCCGAGGAGGAGGCCGCGCGTGCAGAGCGGCGTGCGCGGCGGCGCGAGCGCAAAGAGAGGAAGAGTGCCGCGCTGGCGCTGGCGCTGGAGCATGCTGCCGTGCTCGACGGAAACGCAGAGTTCGAGGGGTTCCCGGGGAGCGGTGGACGCCGCCCGCCGCCCGCATCGCCGTTTGCGCGCAGCTCGGAGGGGGACTACCGGGATGATGATGATGACGACGAGGGAGACTTTGGCGCTGGCGCGTATGCGCGCCGCACGCGTGGGGGCTCGGACTCGGGTCGCGGGTCGGACTCGCGCTCCCGCACGTCGACATCGCTGTCGTCCGGCCCGCAGCAGCACGGCCAACCTTACAACCACCACTACATCTCGCAACAGCCATCGGCACACCCCGCGGTGCCTCCTCCGGCCGTTCCTCCCCTCCACACGCAACGCAGCAAAAAGGGCAAGTCGTCCCGCTCGTCGGCATCCAAGACATCGTCATCATCGAGGCGCTCGCGCTCGTCGCCCTCCGCGTCGCAATCGCCTAGTCTTGCATCGCCTGTGGCGACGCAGTTCTTGGACGCAGCAGCCCCCGCCCCACGCACCGCGCAGGAGTTTGAGGGGTTCTCGAGTGATCTCGGTCTGCATACCGCTGGGATCGAGCGACTCTCTTCTGGATTCCCGAGCCCTGGGATCGGCGGTCGTCGAAACGGAAAGCGGGACATGGGTGCCTTTTTGGCGAATCGGGGCGATGCTTAGCATCAGAGTAACCGTTGTAAGTAAGAGACTCGAACCAATCCACTATCAGTTTGTTTGTCTTTGGGGCCGGTCTATCTATTTTTGTTTGTAAAACTGTACACTACGCTTCTGTCCGTATTACACTTAATCCTTATGACGACCTCCAGTGTTTAGAATACCATTATCGTAACCCGTCCTGTCCGTGAATGTCCGAGAAACCAACTGTCCGTGACCATAACCGTGTGCCAATAATATATATCTCACACTCGTTCATGCACCGCTCCGCCCACGCTCACAATGTGCACACCACGCGCACCGGGTTGGGCCTATGGCACCGCGTCTCTTCCCGCTACCAGCAGGCGCAGGAGGAGGAAAGCCAACAGAAGTAGTAGGGGGGCCATCGACGACGATCTCCCCGGACCGTCGGTGTTTCCGCCCCGTCGTCGTGGGGAACGCGAACTGCGCCAACACCGCCTGAAGCTCTCCCTCATCTGCCGGCCAGACGGGCACGGGTACCCACGACGGTACTTTGGCGTCGGTGTTGGCAAGTGTGGGTAGGTCTGCGTGAGCACGTCGAGTGTCGGGGGCCAGTGGGCAGATGAGCTCGTCGGGCGGCGGTAGAGAGGAGGTGGTTGGTGAGCTCGATGTATCTGCGGCTGCGGAGGCGGAGTCCCACTCTGCTTCGCTCTCGCACGCTCGCGAGACGGCGTTACTGCGTTGTCTGCGCGCACGTGAAACTGCCAGAGCGGGGGATGGTGGGATCGACAAGGAAGAGATCGAGTACATCACGGATTAGGCAGGGATGTGAGATGGGTCGTGGTGGGGGCTGCGGCAGGGTAGCAACTTTAATAAATACCTTTCATCGCTGCCCATCTGTTCTAGTAAGTTACCGGGCAATCGGAACACTCGCGTAACGCGCTTCCTGATGTCTCAAATTCATGCAATGTGGGAGGATGGCGGTGCTGTGCGGCAACCTCTTTGTGATGTGCCACATTTCTATCTACCATTTAAGGTCAAAGTGCGGCCCGGAAACCCCGCCACAGATCGGTCATCCAAGCATGACCGTGACATCGCATCAGTAACGTCCATGACAATTAAAACATAACCCCCGTTGGAAGAAAAAAAGATGGAAGACGAGGAGAAATCTTCGTTTCACGGAAGTCTTTCCCGTTTTGCGTATGTGTCCTTATCGTCATTCCCACCCTGCCACGATCAAGCACCTCAAAAGGCGCAAGCAGCGCGCCCCATTGAGGAGGGCAGCAACAAGAGCAGTGCGCGGCAGGCCACCTTATCGCGCAATCGAGAGGGGGACCCAGAACGTCGGAGGACCGACGCCCGCTCGCGGAAACGGAACAAGTTGGGCGATGCAGCGCCCGACGCGTGCACTCACCTATCCGGGATTCCCGATTGCGTTGCGGAGGATTTAGATGGTACGCCAAGTTTTTTTATCAACCTTATTTGACGCTTTTTTTTTTAAACGCTCGCGCGCAGTGTTGTTTTGCGGAATCAAGTGAGTGTGCTGCTGCCTTGGCATACGTTGTGAGCATTGATTGTGCCTCATCATGTTCAACGTCTTTGTAGCCCGGGACATATGTCCGCAGTGACTGGGCACCATTACGCGAATCCCACAAATCACTTTTGGCACTGTCTCCACTTCTCTGGTACGTTTCCAAATCCCTGCTAGCCCAGGTACCAGGCCTCAGAAAAAAAAGCAGGATTTACGCAGAGACTATTACTCCCCTCGGAAGATTTTACACTTCCAGAGCGCTATAATCTTGGACTTGTGCGTATTGTGCACATCCATCTTTTTTTTTTGCTTTCATTTCATTTTTTCGCTCAACCCCCGCCTTTCCAATGTAGGTTAACCTCGTTGATCGTCCATCGACCTCGCAAGCTGAGCTATCAGCTCAAGAGATGGCCAGCTCTGTGCCAGCGCTATTGACCAAAATCGCGCGATTTCGCCCCCACGTTGTATGTTTCATAGGCAAGGGAATATGGCTGCACGTCGAGCGCGCGCTCAAGCTCAAGGGCGATGCGGCCGGGACTAAGAATGCCGGAATCCGCGAGGATCTGACGCACCTATCGCTAGGCGCCCGTTCCCAAGGCCAGCCTGCCGCCAAGACTGCGGTGGCGCTGAAAGATGGACGATCGGCTTATTTCCATTCGGTGGGCGATGCCCCGGATATGGAACGGCCAACAAAGGCCGAGCCGGAATGTCTTGATTTCTGTGGGGTGGTGGTCAAGCTGGAGGAGAGCGGGAGCGACGTCTCGTCTGAAGTCGTGGAAACAGCGAACGCCACGTCCCTGTCACCGTCCTTGCCTCACTCCACAGTGCGCGGTGGTCCCCGACTCGCCTCAAAAAAGGCTAAAGCGCTGCCGGCACCGGCGTTTGCATACGGACTGCAGCCCTTCAAAGCGGTACACGACACGATGCCCCACGTAAGAAATTCCCCTCCTCTATGTGCTACATGAAATTAGTACGTTTGACGGCCTCATTGCCCTAGTCCACGAGCGTCGGCGAAACACTCTTCTGTGTCATTCCGAGCACGTCTGGTCGCGTTGTGAGCCACCAGGTACGTGTGCCAGTGCGCGCGTGCGAGCGTTAGCTGATGGGATTCACCCCACAGCGCGATGATAAAGTAGCGTTGTTCAAGGTGCTAAGAGAAGATCTTGAGCGCATCAAGGCCGGCACTCTCGATACGGGGTTCATGAGGATCATTCATCTACGGGCAGATAGCCATTAGGTATCTTACTCTTCCGCCTTTTGTGTGACCCCCTCCAAGATGGGGTTCAGCTGGGCAGTAAGTGGTTTGTTCCCACTACGCCGAGATCTCCGGCGCCATTTTCTCGACATAGTGTTACTACTCGGAGCGAAATTCTACAGACGTAGCATTCTTCATGGGGTGACCACCTATAGCTTGGAAAGAGTCAATAATCGCGGGGACTGTCGCGTTCGATTGGTATCGGGTGTGTAGACAGCGTGGGCTTGTCCTGTGTGCCTTGCGTGGGACGACTGGGGGGAGTGGGCGTCCATGGACGCGGTGTTAGTCCGCACGCGCTTTGCATCGGTACCGCATTTTGGAATCTATGACTTTACCACGTTGGTGTAGGATCCTTTTCCAAAAGTTTCCTATAGACTTTCGCCTCTTCTCTAGTAATTCTAAACATGCCATCTCACGATTCAGTGGATGAAATTATAATCGAGACAAGGTTCACGCATTTACGCATTCACGCCTTGGCGCCATAGAGGGGACGTTAGGTGCTAGATAGGTGATATGGTGATAAAAAGCGAACGACAAAGGGTATCCACTATAACTACTAACGCCGAATATTGGTCTAACAACACATTCGAAGTGTCCTGAGGGTGAGTAAGTGTCAGAGCAGTGTGTGCACTGAAAAGTTGGACAATTTACCAAGACACATCGTTCAAGCACCATAATGCACAAAGTTAACCCATCGTTCCAGAGTAATCCCTCTTTTCCTCCTCAGCTTCTGAGTGGCATCCCGCAGTGCACGGGCGGATCGCTCATAGTACGGCACGCCTGCGTCTTCATTACTAAACAATAGCGACTTGTAGAAGCTCCTGGCCAGGTCTGGCCCGTCCGTGTCCGCCATCTCCCACATAGTCCCGACAACGCTTCGGAATCCACAATACTGCATCGCTGCAGTAAGGTGAAGCGCCTCGTCGGCGATGCTGTCTTCCGTGATTTCCGCGGCGTGACAACAAGAAAGAAACGCGAATTCGGCATCCAGAAGTCGAGACCGTACAATGTCCAGCAGCGTAAGACGCGAGTCCCCATGAAGTTTGAACGAAGCCTCGAACGGCTTTCCTGTCTCCAGTACGCCATGGCATGCGAAGTGGGCAAAGTGACTGCCCCGGAGGCTCTCGATCACGGAAGAGGGTGTGGCCGCACTCGAGACAAGATCCGCCACCGTGACCCGTGCTTCGAGCGATCGTACGACTTTGATTTCTCCCCACACGCCAGGAAGAAAATCGTCTGGTTGGGCAACAAGGAGTAGCGAGGGCTTGTCCAGTATCTGTGTTTTTGCTTTGCGAGACTCGATGAGGGCAGAGAGAGATGGCGTATACGAAGGGATGTAAAGATCCGAGAAATATCGGTCGGGAATGTCGCTCGATGGAATTGGACCCATCGCATGGAGAGGAAGAGAACAGAAGACTGAGGTCGGGCACCACCAGATTCGAGATTGCTCCGGTACGCCTAACACCCGAAGCCTCTCGATGACGGGTTCTCCCACAAGCTTGTAGAGATCCTTGAGCACAGTACACAGAGCATCTTGGTATTCGGCAGAATCTAGACCGTGCTTCCGCGCCTCGACTAGCTCGTCGCGTAGTTTGTTTGCGCGATCGTAGAAATCATTAGAAGTAGGAATGACGCAAGGCAGGGAATTGTGAAAGAGCATCACGATATCAGAGCGCCATTTACAGTGGTTGATAATAATGACGGGGCCACGTGAGGCAGCGGAGCGGAGAGTGGCGAATGATGGCGCTCTCAAGAATCCTTCCGACCCTGGTCGGCTTTGGATCTGTGAAATCAGTGCACCCCGCTCCTTCACTAGCTTCCGCTGCTTAACCACGAGCCGACCGAATGGGTTAGTCCGTCCAATCTCTACCTCGAGCGACGCCATCTTCTATTTCTGGCTTCCCACTCGGTGTGATAGATATGGTCATCGCCTCGAGTTCTCGATTGATCTCGGCAAATCTCTTTGCCAGCGGCGAGTCTTCTTCAAGAAGCTGGGCCACCGGGTTACGAAGGCCACGCATCTCGGACCAAAGTAGTCCTCGCCCTTGTTCCAGTGTATCAACTGCCTCTTTGAATAGACCTAAATCTATCTGGAATGATGCGAAGTCGAGTGGCATGCTCTGACAACCTCCGCTGCCCATTTCGACGAGACGAGTGTGCTGAATGGATATTGTCGGAGCGAAGGATAGGGACCATTCCATTGACGACATTGCCCTCTTATATGCAGTCAAGGCAGAGGGGTGGTTGATATGTCGTGCAAGCACTGAAAGCATAATTCTGTCTTTCCATGAAAAGATCATGAAAAGGCGCTGACAAATACTTAAAAATTTTACAAAATCTGTACCCCAAAAAATAGCATGAATGGATTTTATGTCCATTCAAGGATTATCACATGAGATATACTGTGAAAAAACTTAATGTTCATATGTCTTAAAAAAATTAAAAGTTTGTTTACCAATTGTTCTGATACAAAAACATAGCTTAAACTTAAAGTCTTTTCACAATTTATCCAAAATGGATAATCACTGAATAAACTTAATGTCAGTTTCCATCACCCCTGTCACACATTTTTCACAGTCCATTCCATGGCCACATCCAGAAAAGACTTAATATGTTTTCATTGAAAAATATTCAACAATTTTTCAATTGCATGTTCCATGTACAGATGTAAAGTAGTTCAAAATAACACAAAAATACAGATTTAAAATTTCCAGATGACACAGATATACAGATTTTAAGTTTTCCAGATAACACAAAAATACAGATTTTAAAATTCTCCAGACACAGATATACAGATTTTAAGTTTGTCCAGGTGACACAAAAAAAAAACTACAATTAATTAATTATCCAAAAATGATACTATTTGATTTTTTTTTCTCTCTCATTCCTGTCAGCAGTCAGACTGTCTGAGCATTGGACTGTCTGAGTGTCAGACTATCTGAAAGTCCAACTGTCAGAGGCTCAGAGTGACAGAGTGATAGAGTGACTTGGACATCACTGTCAGACTGTTGGAGCATCAGACTGTCAGACTGTTGGAGCATCAGACTGTCAGACTGTTGGAGCATCAGACTGTCAGACTGTTGGAGCATCAGACTGTCAGACTGTTGGGGTGTCAGAGTGTTAGAGTGTCAGAGTCAGAAAGTCAGAGCATCAGACTGTCTGACTGTCAGAGAGTCAGAGAGTCAGAGCATCAGAGAGTCAGACTGTGAGAGAGTCAGAGAGTCAGAGAGTCGGACTGTCAAAGAGTCAGAGCATCAGAGGGTCAGAGAGTCAGACTGTCAGACTGTCAGAGAGTCAGGGTGTCACGGTACGGGAGAAGTGGACTCTTACTTACGGTCATGACCTCGTTAGTAAGTAGTAATGTGTCATGGACAGTCGCATCAGTCAGCATGGACAGTAGAATCACATGCCAGCAGGGCATGACTCATTCCTAGAATAGCGGTAGTAGGGTTCGAGCTACTTGTGCTACTAGTCGTACGGGTTCAAGAGGAGCTTTAAAGCTACCTCGTACATGTATAAATAGTGGTTCGATAAGACCAAGATACGCCATCTTGGTCTTCTTCAATTCACCACTTCTATTTGTCTCTCTACGTGTGCTTCGCTTGTCTCTTTCCGAGCAAGTCGTCTTCATTGGTTATCGGACTACCTAGTGGCACGGCTCGCCCTAGTGTACACTCAGATCACGTGCCCGTAGGCGCCGTGCATCCCATGATCAGGTCACGTGACCTCAAAGAGATATTCTGCTAAGTCGTGAACGCCCTTTCGTGTCCAAGTCGGACTAACGCCAGTGGTGGCGTTACATTAAGACCAAGATCCTTCCATCGTGGCATTCACAACTCGAGACCAGTGGAGAAACTTTCAAACCTACTCCCTCGAACGACGAGGAGACCGAAACGTACCAACACAATTCCTAGGAGCTGCTAGGTGGAGAGAATACCGAGGAGAAACAGGATACTTCGTGGACTTTGCGTCGGGGCCAACCCGATACCGCCCCGTTGAGTTCAACTTTGACAATTTGTGCTGGGTCGAGATTACTTGGAACCCCGTAGACAACCGATACGACGCAGTGAGACCTGCGGGAAGAAACTACAACTGTGATATCGATGCAAGGAACCTACCCACACGCGAAGAGTGGGGACGCATAGATGGACAACCCGAAGAAGAACCTAGCACCTCCGAACCAAGAACCCCCGCACCATCCGAAACCAGCGGAGACGACGAAGAAACCAACAACGACGAAGAATCCAAAGTAGGAGAAATAATACAGACAGCTGAGTCCCTATGTATCAACGAACCCGAAAACATCGAAGTCCACCCACCCGTAGACATGGCAACCGCAACAATTACTCAAGAAGACCTGGCTCTTGAAGAAGCCAGGAGAATCACCGAAGAGGCCGAATCCTACCTACGCCCCATTAACCCAACTACAGGACACCGCATGACCGCAGACGACGCAGCCATCTTCAGAGCAGTAGGCCCCGACGTCCCTGACCCACCACCGGGTGCAGGAGGACCCCCAGCACCTAGAAGACCGGGGGGCCCCTTCGGTCAAGGACCACCAGGAGGTGGAAGACCGCCACACGGAAGAAGACAGCCTCAATTCGGAGGAGGAGGCGGGGGAGATTCCTTCGGAGGAGGACCACCACCCCCGCCACCGCCGGCAGCGGGACCAGCGCCAGGAGCACCACATGGGTCGGACAAGCTAGTAGGAGAAACCCCAACTACATTCGACGGAAACAGAGATGAGTACGAATCCTTCCTCACGCAGTGGCACATATACTGGGGACAGAATTCAGAGGCGCCGATCATGACCAACGTCTACCGGCGATGCCTGCTATTCTTAGGTTTCATCAAAGGCCCACGAGTATCCAACTGGACGCTCGGATTTCTCCAGTGGCTCAACAACAAGCTACATCAAGGACGCAGCCGATACGACCCATTCCTATGGGATACCTTGACTGCGGGATTCTCCGATCGCTTCTCGAACGTACTCGAACAAGAGCAAGCGCAGGCCACACTGGCCAAGGGACTTAAGATGGTTGGCGACGATATTGACTCGTACGTCACCAATTTCGAACAATTGGCACGGAAGGCTGACTATCGCCTCAACGACCACCAAACACTGGACCGATTCATGGCGGGCCTTCCGAGAGCCCTTTTCACAAAAATATACGAGTTGGACGATCCTCAAACATTCAACGAATGGAAGGAAGCGGCGCTGAAACGACAAAAACAATACATTCACTTACGCGCTCGCCTGGGACTTAACACAACACCTCGCAGTGCACCACCACCACGACCACAGCAAAATCGGGGATACACCCCGCAGTGGGCGCCACCCAGGTTCCCACCACCGCGTTATGACCCAAATGCCATGGACACATCAGCAGACAGAACCCGTGCACGCCTCGCAGAAGTAGGAGACCCAAACCGAGGCAGCTACCAGAAAACCCCATTT